>JBBPCX010000038.1:10028384-10030884 GCA_037974365.1 Hydrocynus forskahlii
TCTCTCTCTCTCTCTCTCTCTCTCTCTCTCTCTCTCTCTCTCTGTGTCTCTCTCTCTCTCTCTCTCTCTCTCTCTCTCTCTCTCTCTCCCTCCCTCTCTCTCTCGCTCTCTCTCTCTGCCACTCCCTTTCTTTGTCTCTCTCCCTCCCATTGTCTCTCTCACTCTTTTTCTTTTTTCTGTCACACTGTTTACGTTCTAAAGAGGTGTGTCGTGTTCTTTTTTAACCAAATGAGTGTCAGAGGTGTGCACCATGTTTTTTGTGTGGAGCGGCTGAAAGCTCAGCGGTGCACAGCTCTACTGTTTCATTAATACAGAAAATTAGCGAATCCGACAGACAAACACAAAGTGAACTCGATCCATGATGGAAATCGTATTCTTCAGTGCTCTTTTGGACCATGGAGCTAATGTACAGGACAGTGAAGGGTTTCTGACCTCGGGATCGAAGAGAATGAATTCTGCACTGTCATTGCTACGTTGCTGTGTTGCTCCTTTGCGCTTGTGTGAACACCCTTGAACACTTGTGTGAGTGTACGTCGCGGGGGGGGGTCGGTACTCACAGCATCGCTCTCATCCATCTCTGTCATCACATTAGTCTGACAGGTCTGCAGGGAGCTGGGCCAGCCTGAAGTGTGTGACTGAAAGCAAGAGACTGAGAGAGAAGATGAGACAGGAGGTGTGAAGTACTCATTTCGTCCTTGAAGTGTCACTTTTGCTTTTTTTTTTACTTGAAGTCACCGTAGATTTACTTTGTTTTGAGACACTTCTCCTCGTCCTTTAGAGTATTTTTACCTCGTTTTCTTCTTTTAGCGCTAACATTTGCGCCCACCGTGTTCTCAGACTGTGTGTGAAATCGCATCTCAACTGCAAGAAAACCAACAGACAAAGAGTACAGGAAGTCTTATGCCATATCTTCATATCTTGCTGTCTTGCACTGGTCTCTGGACGCACACACACACACACAAACACACACACAAACACACACACTCACTCACTCTATACTTCCCCAGAGGCAAAACACAGATTATTGCAAGATCCCCTGACCCCCACCCCCCACCACAAGTGGAGCCTTCTCCTGAGGGGAGCCTTCTCAGCCACACAAGGCTCAGGCTGCTGCAGTCATTTGGGCACATTTTAAAAGAAAAAAGGATTGGCTTGGTGGCTAATCAGCTTACAGCACTCAGGAATTTCTCTGGCACCTGCTTGCTCAAGCAGCCATCTGACTCGCTCCCCTCTCTGGATTAAGAAAGGAATTTGAATTTTACTGCCTCTTTGCCGCAACTTGGAAGTGTAAAGACCTCTTTATGGTAAAGAGAAACACACTCCAGGATACAGTCTTCAAATATCATCCCTAGTCCTTGTTGCTGCACTGGGGATTTTGGGTATTTGAGTTTTAATGCTTGCCGAGGCACGGAGCGAGTTAGTGGGGGGTTTGGGGCTGTTCTGAGAGTGGAACAGAGCTGTACAGTGAGATCAAAGCAGGATAAAGGGAGAGCGAGCACCAGAGGGAAAACTTTGGAAGACCTCTCTTTTTTGTGTGTGTGTGTGTGTGTGTGTGTGGTGCCTGTGTATGTATACAAGTGTACTGAAGGGCAAAAGTGCATCAGAAACACTGAGTCACTGAGGTCTGTCTGACCAAGGCTACACTCATCCCCCCATCATTTCTTTGGCACTAATTTTTCTCTCCATATCTCTCTCTCTTATTCTGTATATTCTTTCTCTCTTTACCTTTATCTCACCAATTTCTTAAAGCCCTAGACACCCTATTCTCTCTCTCTCTCTTTCTCTTTCTATCTCTCACACACAGTCTCTTTGTTTTCTTGTCCCTTTATCATCTCTCCCTTTCTTTCTCTTTGCCTCTCTCACCCCCCTACTCTCTTGTTTTCCTCCTCATTTCATTCTTTATTTAATTTTTTTCTCTTTTTCTCTCTCCTTCTCTCTCTCTGGTAGACTGAGGGATGAATGTGAGCTCTGTGTAAACGGAACCAGGAAGAGCACCTCATTTTTTTCCTTTTTTGAAAAAAAAGGCAGAGAAAGAGGAGGAGAAAAAAGGGGGCATTTGTGTGTGTTCGCTGGAGGATTTCACGCAGACACGTGATCCTACAGCTCGGCTTCCAGAAATCACCGCCTACCTGAGAAGGTAGAGAGAGAGGCAGGAGTGTATGAGTGTGTGCGCCCTTTAGTGTGTGATTTTGTGAGTGTGTGTGTGTGTGTGTAAGTGTCCCCTCTCCCGCCTCCAGGGGCTGGGTCTGTTGCCGTGTGAGGAAGTGTCAGACTTGTCAGAGAGAACTGTTCTCTCGTCCCTCCTCTCTCTCTCTCTCTCTCTCTGTCTCATTCTCATTCTATCTCACTCGCTCTATTCCTGGCACACACACGCACGCTCTCGCCTCCATACACACACACACACACGCGCACACACATACTCTGGCAAGATGATGGAGGAAGTGTCTATTACGGTGGCCTATGATGCCCACGTTATCAACCAGATCAGTGAAGAGGACAT
>JBBPCX010000038.1:10035884-10039767 GCA_037974365.1 Hydrocynus forskahlii
TTACCCTGTTCTAGGTTGCCCCTCCATTCACACTGGTTCATTTGGCTTATTAACAGCATAAACAGGACGAAGGTGACTGTCAAAATCAGACTTTAGATGTCTTTTAGAAAATGGTTGGTCAGTGTACACAACTTAAGGCTGTAACAGGTTCTCCACTGTAGCTTGTTCTGTAATGTGTTGGAGTTCACTGGTTTTTGTCAGGCAGTCACTGAAACACCTGACGTAGTAAACATGTGGCTTGTGTGGGTGAGATGGAGCAAGCATGGAGCTGTCAAATGTAGTCATGTAGTTTTGGGTTAATTTTCTTGGAAATGTTTCTCTTGTGTTTATGCACAAACATTTGATAACATGTAAAGGCACATTTCACCCTTAAATTCTAATAAATGTTGGGGAGGGCAGCCAGCTGCTTACCCATAACTTTCTTAGTTGCCATTTACTGTTTTCAAATCCTGTCTTAAAACTCACCTGTTCAATCTATTTTATTTGTCTTCTTTTGTATCATTAATTTTATGCTCTGGTTTACTTGTCTGTCCTTGAGTGCCTTGAAAGGCACCTTTCAAAAAAATGGATAATAAAAACATATGACAATCTATAAAGGCACATTTCACCGTTAAATGCTAATAAATGTTGGGGAGTACAGCCGGCTGCTTACCCATAAATTTCTTAGTTGCCAAAGTTGCCATATTCATTAGCCCTTCCCTTTTGAGAACTGTGTCTAGTTTCAGATGCACCAACTGCTTTTGTAAAGAGACAAAATTCAAAGCATTAGTTTTGTTAGGTTTGGAAATATTCCAGAGTGACAGCCCAGTGGCTTTTTGTCTTTTGTGTTTGTTTTTTTATACTAAGTGCAGGGAGACATGTCAAAAATATTGTTGTGGTAATTGGCTGTAAGCCCCAGTAAATACACATTAGGTTGAAGAATGCGGGAGTGAGATATGGGTTGTGTCATGTGATCTTAAAAAAAAATGATTTGGTTTCTCACCTCCATATCAAGTCACCTTCACCTTCACAGATCCAGTTGGACCAGACACCAGTGGCCATTCTTTCTAATGCCATACAGCAGCTCTGGTGTTGACGCTTTGTGCTGAACACAGACTTTCTCACCTCTTTTCAGGTGCCGACTAAGAAGCTTAAGAAGTTTGAGAAGGAGTACCACACACTTAGAGAGAGCCAGCTGCAGCAGGAGGATCCCATAGACAGATATCAGGTGAGCAAGATGTCTTAACCATGTTTAGTTCTACCCTTCCTCCTTCACCCTCATCCTCACCCTTATCTCCTGCCTTCACCTCCATCTTATCGCCCCGTCCCAGTTCAAGACTGTGTAGAGATCTGCGGCGAACACAGCAGGCTGCACTCAGCATTTTCTCAAGGGAGAGCGAGAGAGAGGGACTCTTACTCAAGGTCTTTTCTATTCTTGTGCTGCAAGGTCACACGGGGCCAGTTTGCTTTTGGTTTCTAAGCCTTCAGACAGTTATCAAGGCTTTTGCTTGTTTAATTGTTATAGAAGTCTTTCAGTTCTTCTAGAGAACTTGTGAAACTACACTGACACTTTCTGTTTTATTTGTCATTTTAATTATTTTAATGAACTTTTTAGTCTATCACTAATAAGCTAAAAGAAAGAGACTTATTTTTCAAGAGCAGCTATTGTGGGAGTTCTGAATTGATTTTGACACATCGATTGTCTTACATTGTTTACATTTGTTTTGCCACAATGACCTGAATTTTTTATATGCAAATGTAAAGAATTCATGAGATTAATAGCCTATATTTTAATTACATTGTTTAAGGTTTTGAAATGTTTTACAGCTTCTTTTCTCTTGCCTGTCCTTTTGTATTTCATCATTGTTTGTCTGTTATAGAAGATAATTCTTATATAAAGTTTCATGTAAAAATGTAATAAAAATCATTTTTTTTAGGAAATACTGACTGTAATGTAGCAATTGTAAGTCATAGGCTGTACGATTTCATAAGCTAAGCAGATCTCTTAACAATCATGCAAGACTGTCAACTTTTGGACGCAAGCCGAACTTTCCGTGGTTTCTGTGCCACGACTTCCTGTTTACCTCCTGCAACATTCACCCATTTAACCAATGAGCTTTGCTCACTCACCCACATTTCCCCAATGAGGGCTACTCATTCGCTCTACCTAACCAATGGTGCGTTAGAGGGCAGCATGTGGGCGGAGAGGAAGCCGTGGTGTTTTCTGCAGGATGAGGTGTGTTCTCTAGTGCTAGTGGCTGTAGTGTGGCCACACTGATAGTCCACAGCGGTAGAAGGTAAGCCCTAAGCCTCGCAGTTCTCTCTGGCTATTAACACGGCTGCTTGTCTGCTTGCATCAGTGCTGTAACCTCTCTTACACAGCGACTTTCTGTCTCTGATGGTCTCTGCTGCGCCCATGGGACAGCAACCAGCGACTGCCATATAGGAAACACTTAGTTGGTTAAGCTTAAGCAGCAGGGCGGGACGGGTGTAAATGGGAATCAGATGACTGCTTTTCCTCTTCCTGATAAGCAGAAGGTCCTACAGTGTGTGCATCATGTGAGATCACTTAGAGGGGGTGGGGAGCCTCGTCCTGTCCCACAAAGCCCCTATTTCTTAGCTAAATAGTGGAAATATTAAAACAAAGGGAGGGCCAGTTCAGAGGAGGAACTCAAGAAAGTGGGGAGGGAGTCCAGATTTGGCCCATTTAATATCACAATACAATGTAGTGATATGTAACAATATTCAGTTTCAGAGATTTGTGACGCTGAAGCGTTAACCCTAACATTAACACAAAAAAATATTTTTTATGAAAAAAGGCCTCAACTCATTGTTACTACACCATTTATGTTTTTAGAATACATTCATTCTTCTTTGATGGCATCTTTTCACGCAGTTGTTCAGTGTTCTAAACAATTTATGATATGAGACCCGATAGTGTCATAATTTGTTATTATTTATTAATTCATAATTTTCAGAGCTCAGTACTGTCCTTCCTATGACATACATAGGCCCATAGTTATGAAGCATCTGAAAGTGTGAGTGCTATAGGCGCCTTCCTGTCTATTCTGTGATATTCAGAATAAACATATTTTAAATGCTGCTTTCGTTCCTGCCTGCTGTTCTGTGACATGCTGCTGCTCGCATGTACACTATTGCACATCCTTCAGTACTCCCTATTGATGTACAGCATTCATTAAGTCTGTGTATTTTGTAGTATGATATTGGGAACTCAAGGGAAATAGAAAAGTACATTGCCGTGCAATGAATCAACAATTTGAGTTTTTGTTTTCTCAGTGTTCAGTTTCTCAGGCATAATATAATAGAATATATGATGTCAGTCAGTTTACTGAGATCAGATCATGCAGACATACAGCTGTTTCATTTGGTTATATTTATGCAGTCATGCACTTGCCAAAACATGATTAATGGCATTTGTCCATATTCATTCATTTTTGTTTGTTTGTTTGTTTTTTGCTTTTGCAAAGCCAGTTCAGCAAGCTTTGCCAAATCTGCACTTCTGTTCACTGTTCCAACAGCTGGTGGATGGTCAAGCTCATTATAATTAATCAAACATTGAAACTAGAGAAAAGACACAAGAACAGATGGGTTATTTCCAGCCCAAAAAACTTTCATTTATTTAATTTCTGGGAACCATGCAAAATTTTTAACATGTGCTCCAAATGTACTTTTTAAAAAAGTATATCCCATCAGCTTCTAAGTCACATCTCAAAGGTTGCGTTTAATTGCTTACACCGTGACTCAATAATGCTTGACCTGATTTCTGTTTTAACTAGATATAAATTATAAATACTAAAGAAATCAACACATTAGTATTTGTTTTATAATTGTTGCAATTTCAAAGTCTAAATGGCTAAATGTTATAGTATGTAGTGTAGTTTTC
>JBBPCX010000038.1:10039867-10054328 GCA_037974365.1 Hydrocynus forskahlii
CATTTTTATTATTGTCTTCACTGTGCTTGACTGTGGACCAGTGAGTTTAACCAGCAGAGTCTATACGTGTTCACACGGAATCTCTGGGAAGTGTATTTTCTCAGAGTGATGAACACTAACACCCTGTGGTGTGTGTGTATGTGTGTGTGTGTGTGTGTGTGTGTCTCTCCAGAGGGAGAACCGGCGCCTACAGGAAGCAAGCATGCGTTTGGAGCAGGAGAACGATGACCTTGCCCATGAACTCGTCACCAGCAAAATTGCGCTGAGAAATGACTTGGACCAGGTCTGTCTCCGCCCTTCCCAAAATTTACATCTGGATTTTTAATAAATATGAGCACTTGAAGGGAGAGTAATAACTAATAACTTTCAACATTGAAAGTAGTATTACAAATTTCATACATAAATACAATATATAAATTCTTACATAATCCTTTGATTGTATGTAGTATAACCTAAAACATTAATACAGTACTGTGCGTAGGTCTTGAGCCACCCCTCATGTCTTTATATTTTGTTTTGAATTACCTTGTTATTGCAAAACATACTGTTTTATGCCTGACAAACTGTCAAACTTGTGTCATATTGAGTAGATTAAATGAAAGGAATGGGTGTACTAATCAACAACCTGATCATCTGGAATCATCTGCTACTGTTTCTTCACTGGTTCAGGACTTCAGTTAGATGCTCTTTGTTCTGCTTGAATGATTCATATGTAGGTCATAGTGTGTCTTAACAAACAAAAACATTTCCCTGACACTGGTCAGGTTCAGGGACTGGACTGAAAATGAGAGTCTTTGAAAGTCGTTCAGGAAGCCTGTAGAACTGTTCCTCAAGACTACAGGGGGTCCTCGAGATGCAACAGTCTCGACATACCACATTTCGAGTTTACAACGCTCACTCCCACTCAATTTACCCTCCTAGCCTCGTACTTACAGACTACGTGGGCAAACTAGTTTGGTAGCACGCAGCGGAAGAAAAAGCAGTAATGCGGTGTATGAGTGAGGGAGTTTTCCTTTTCCTTTTTCTGAGGCTTAGTTGTATTTTTATGATTTTACAAGTATGTTAGGATCGGTAAGGCCAGTGTGTGTTTCGTCTTACAGCACAATTCAGGTTACATCACTGTCGAAGGAACAGATCTGTGGCGTAACTCGAGGCCCCCTTGTACATTAAAAATACAAGAAAGTTTGGTTATTTGGAAGCAAAATATGAAGAAATGAGGGGCAGCTCAAGACTTTTATACATTATTTGTAGCTATGTTTATACTGTATGTTTATATTAATACATAATAAAAACACATTTGTGTGTGTCTCCAGGCAGAGGACAAGGCTGACGTGTTGAACAAGGAGCTGCTGAACACCAAGCAGCGGCTGGTGGAGACAGAGGAGGAGAAGAGAAGACAGGAGGAAGAGACGGCTCAGGTATGAAGCAGTACTGCTGATGCTGCTCTCGCGCAGTGAGCCGTAGAAAGCTTTCATAGCCTGATTAACATTTTTATTATACTTTTTGTTCCTCTCATCTTCGCACTGTAATGTTCAGCACACTCTGGTCTTTTATTAGCTTTGCTGCAGCAGTATTGTCTGTATCTGAGTCTGTGTCTGACAGGGTCTTGAACTTTTCTTGCATCTTTTTATTGACTTGAAGGGCAACAACACGTTGATATGGAACCAGTGATTCAGTTCCATTTTGCAATTATTATTGACTAGAGTCACATTCAAAAAAGAATGCACTACGTTTTGACCAAAATAAAATTCTAATTCCAATTGCTGTGTTTTATATAGTATTCCTACCTGTGCAGCATTTCTGACAGGCCTTAAAAATGTGAAAGCAGTATTTTAGCTGCAGTCAGTAAATTGCTTTTTTGAAGATTTTCTATAGTTAAATTGAGAGAAACTGAAAATGCAGAATTTTTAAATGGAAATCTATGACATGACCAGGCTCTAGGTGAGTTGGTGTTGAATACCTCATTTGCGAAATTGCAGAAATGGAACATCTCCTTATGGGTGCATCCCTATTAGTCTCACTCATATCAGTAATACTGTGGTCTATGTGTTGTTTATATTGTCAGTATTACACTACCTTGTAAATTCTTCTTTCAGTTACATTTGTCCCGTTACCATTCTGAATTGTACCCAAATAAATTAAATTGTGGTTTTGGCTCATGATGCACTGATTCACTTACTAAATTGCAATTGAGTGAATTGATGTGTGGTCGAGATTTGATAAACTTTGATGCCCAGTGATTAATGGATGTTCTAATGTTATTTCTTTTTAGCTCAAAGAGGTGTTCAGAAGAGAGCTGGAGAAAGCAGAGAGTGAGATAAAGAAGACGACGGCCATCATTGCTGAATATAAACAGGTAGGCAAGAGTGAACCAGGTCACTAATTCTGTAACAGTGTCTCAGTGGCTGCCATTCACAAGGCACACTCATTTCCAGCCTACTTAAATGTATTGCCGAGCTCAGTCTGTCCAGTCCTGGATCTTCCTTGAGGGTAAGTTGGCTGGTCTCTAAGATGAAGTCTGATGATTAATATTGTCTGTTATCTTCCTGCCCCAGATTTGCTCTCAGCTGAGCACCAGGCTAGAGAAGCAACAGGCCTCCACCAAAGAAGAGCTGGATATAGTAAAGGTAAAAAAAAAAACCCTTACATACCAAGAGTCTATATTAGTAGGTGGCGGTCTACCAGTCTTTCAAGAAGTAGCTCATTACTAAATTATGCAAACAAGACACTTGGAGCAGAACATACAAAACAGAAGAAATTAAGAGCTGTGCATGTTCTAAAATGACAAAAATAAAATACTAATAGTCAACAGTTTTGGCAACCAACTAAAGCAGAGTTGTGAAAAATAGACCTTATAATGCACATCCCAGGGTAAATACTCTGAGAACTAAACTGAAATAAAAGTAAAATGCCTATTTAATTATATTAAATAAATCCACCTCTGTATGAACCATTGGTTCTGCTGCTCTTTTCTTTTCTGTATTGATTCTGACACACAGGATCAGGGAAGCTAATGGGTGGAACCTTAGCAGGAAGTGTTTAATACAAACATTCGATTCAGACATGGCTGGATCCCTTCCTGCCTCATAATGATGTCCGAGTGTTTGTTTTTCAAATGCAGCCATATTTTCATAGAAGTTAATGAAAATAATTTATTTATAGTAGTTACTATAAATAATTTATAGTAGTTACTGATTAGGGTTCATTAGGGACTAATATGGCTTAATTCAAACTCAAGACTCTGCTCACAGATGTTGCTCACAGGTTTTGGTAATGGTTAGAGATCTTCATGTATGTTTGCTTGTCCTGAGATCCGAGATGAAGTTTTTTGTATTAATGCTGGGTAACGATGACATTTTTTATCTCAATTAATTGAATGGTTTTCTGCAGTTAATTGCGATTAATCACATTGTTATCCACAAAATTAACATAATTAATTCAAAAGTACAGTATTGCACACTTTTATTTTCAAAGTACTGCTATATGAACAAAAGTGCTATAAAACTGCTATATGAACAAAAGTGTCATTAAAGTCCCTGTGGGTGTAATGATCAGGCGTCCCAGTACTTTTGTCCATCTATATAGTGTATGGTGACGTGTGGGCATTTGTATTGTACATTATAAGAATTTACAAGTTTTTAGACATAACTTTCTTCTGAAATCAAGAATATCATGGGGAATCTGTCCTCTCTTTGCTGCTGTACTCTTCTGGGAAGACTTTTACACTGTGGTTGGAACATTGCTGTGAGGATTTGATCGTGTTTAGCCACAACAGTAGGTACTGATGTTGGATGAATAGTTTTGGAACATGGGGGGCGGAACCATCATAGCAGCTGCAAAGGTGAACCAACTCCATATGAAAGTCTATGTTTCTGCAAAGTCCCTGTTGGTGCAATGGTCAGGTGTCCCAATGGTCAGGTGGGAGGTCTGACCCCCCCGAAAACCAGCCGAGATGCAAAGCTGCGTGCTACGCACACCCATGAGCATAAAAACACAAAAAAGCAACGAACTGCAAATAAAAGGATTTTTTAAAATACCTTAACACGTGATAAAATAATTGTCAGCGTTAAGTAAATAACGCATTAATATGCCCAGCCCTAATGTACATATTATTAAAACTTTAGTCAAAACTGTAATTAAAACAGATTCTTCTGTCCTTATTTTGTTAGAAGTGTTTGGACAGAAGTAGTAGTGACCTACAAAGAAGTCTAATTGTCTCAACCCTGGTCCAGGTGGCCTCCAGCTATGCACATTGAGGTGTTTTCACTGCTCCCGCCACACCTGATCCAACTAATCAGCTTGTTAACAAGCCCATTCTGTGCTGAAGTGGTTTCTTAAAGAAGCGAAAGAACTTAAAAGTGCAGGGCAGGGTGGAGGTTCGTCAAACTTTAATGATGTATCTTGTTTACAAAAGTGGTTCTCTATACCAACCTTGCTATCAATAATCACTTCATTTGGCAGATTCACAGGATACAAGTTAAATCTGAATAAAAGTGAACTACTTCCATTGGGGGAGGAGCCCCCAGACCAATTCTTCTCTAACTTCCCTTTTAAAATAGCTGAAGAACACTTCACCTATCTTGGCATAACAATCACTAAAAAGCACAAAGAAAATCTTTCACCCATGCTACATATAACAAAACAATGTTTGGCTCGGTGGTCCCCCCTCACTATGTCATTAGTGGGCTGTATTAATTCAGTCAAAATGAATATCCTTCCTAAATTTATATACCTATTTCAGTCTATTCCAACTTTTATTCCAAAGTGCTTCTTTGATCTGTTGAACTCAATCATCTCTTCGTATATTTGGAATGGTAAACAAAGCCCACCTTCCGAAATCGAAGGCAAATGGTGGTTTGGCACTTCCAAACTTTCAATATTATTACTGGGCTGCAAATGTGCGCAGCTTAGTATTCTGGTTCCACTTTTGTAATAGTAAAAATCCTCCTTTATAGGTATCAGTGGAATTAAATTGCACAAAAGACCTTTCCATTCCTGCATTACTTGGTTCATCACTCCCTCTTCTGCCGTACAGATCGATTCCCAACCCCGTAGTTGTACATTCTCTGAGAATATGGGTCCAAATGAGAAAACTATTTGGTTTGTGGAATTTGTCTTTAATAAGTCTAATCACACCAAACCATAATTTCCCCCCATCTCTTTCAGACCCAGGGTTTACTGACTGGGCACAGAGAGGCATGGGTGTGCTTTAAAGATCTTTTCATTGATAACAGCTTTGCGGCCTTTGCTCAGCTCTCTGTGAAGTTGAACCTTTCAAACTCTCACTTTTTCAGGTATTTACAGATACGATACTTCCTCCAATCTAAGATATCTAATTTCCCGAATATACCAGAGCCTACTGTTATAGACTCATTACTCAGGCTACACCTGATACATAAAGGTTCAATATCAACCCTTTATGATACACTAACTGGTTTGAAATACCCCTCTTTACAAAAAATAAAAGCAGCATGGGAGCAAGACCTGAACCTTTCATTAAGTGAGGACACGTGGAAATTGATCTTTAAATCTATTAACACCATATCCTTCTGTGCCCTTCATTGTTTATTACAGTTTAAGGTGGTGCATCGAATCCATATGTGCAAAGTTATACTCTTGTTGCGACAAATGTGGTTCGGAAGATGCTTCCCTGGGCAAGTGTAGAGAGACGTTTTCCATACATTGTCTTTAATTTTCAAACAGGACATACAGCCAGACCCCCTGATTGCTTTTTGGTGTCGTTGAAGAAGATACGGCCCATTTGTCATCGATTCAACATCAGGCCATATCCTTCTCCTCACTTCTAGCTAGGCGAGCAGTGCTTCTGAAATGGAAGGGTAGCGACCCGCCCACCGCAGTGCAGTGGTTGAGAGATGTGATCTTAACCTTAAGCCTAGAAAAATATTTATCTTTTATTATTCATTCATTTATTTATTTATTTTACTATCTTATTCTATTTCTTATTAAAGTTCTATCGCCTACCAGGAAATTATTTGGTTTGGGAGCTGGGTTATGGTTTAATACTAAAATAAGAAAACGAATAATTGGTCAATGTACAGAGATTACATTATAAATGTGTTCAAAGAAGATACATGCATATTGTAATTATTCAGTGCTTTGTTTCATTGATCAATAAAAATATTTCTGATATAAAAAAGTGGTTCTCTAAAGAACAGTCGACTGAGGTTCTTTGGGGAAGCCAGAAAAGTTCTGTGGCTTCAAGCAAATATCCCTTTCTGTGAGTTTATACAATATAAAAAGAAAATGTTCTAATGAAAGTCACACTAATCTTTACCTCATCCACCACTGATCTTATCCAGAGCTCATAAAGTCATTGTTCTGTTCAGTCCGTCCAAGTTTTCTTGTTCTATCAACAAGAAGCCAAAGGACCAGCCAGAGCACCAAACCTCAAGGAGCAGCACTTATAAATGTGATTATGATTCTTAGTCACTTACTGTTGATATTGTTCCTCTTACTGTTTTTTAAACCAGGATCACTTAAGAAAGATCTCATAAAAAAGCATGCCTTTGCCCAAGATGAGCTCTTTCCATTGCTGTGAAGAACTTATCTTGGCATCTTCTGCCTAGCTTACAATCATCAAGACAAAACCCCCAAAAAGCTTGGCCCGTGTGAGACTTGGCGGAGTAGTGTTTCGCACAGCAAAACCCCCGTGTGTCTCGTTTCAGGCTCTAAAACCCCAGCCACTCATCGCTCAGGAGGGGCAGACGAATTAGTTACCCCTCCCTTCTTAGGTATTGGTGTTTGTGGAGACCCCTGCTCAGGATATGAAACCATGACCTCCCAATCTTGGAGACATTGCTCTTACCACTGAGCCACAGGATCCCACAGCGTCCATGCTTTTTTTTTTTTTGAATTTTGACTTTCAGATGAGTTCTGATGTTCAAGACATAAAGCTAAAGACTGATTAGAACCCACAACATC
Source organism: Hydrocynus forskahlii (assembly GCA_037974365.1). Classification (NCBI taxonomy): domain Eukaryota; kingdom Metazoa; phylum Chordata; class Actinopteri; order Characiformes; family Alestidae; genus Hydrocynus; species Hydrocynus forskahlii. The sequence goes on from JBBPCX010000038.1 coordinate 10,046,810, forward strand.
CAGGTCTTGGAGGCAGTGCTCTTACCTCTGAGCCACAGGATCTCACAGCTGTCATGCCTTTTTTTTTGGACATTTCACTTTCAGATGAAATGTGGCATACAAGACAAAAGCCAGATTAGATCCCACAGCCTCCTGTTCCTAAAACCACTGCAACCTAACCAACTTTTATATTTTACTTTCAGATGAATGTGACATGCCAGATGTAAAGTAGATAATTCAGATTAAGTTTAAACCAGTGCACTATAGAGCCAAGGCAGAGGCGCCACTTATTTTTGGACGTTTGACTTTCAGATGAAGTGTGATATACGAGACACAGATTCTACAACCTTACAATCTTGAGATATATGACTTTAAGATGTAGTGTGACGTGCAAGACAAAGTTAAAACTCAGGTTTGATCCCACAACCTTTGTTTTTGAGACTGCAGCTTAAACTGTGAGCTACAGAGCGAGGACATTTTTTGGATATTTGACTTTCAGATGAAGTGTGACATGCAAGACTTAAAACTAAAGACTCAGGTTTGATCCCATGACCTCATGTTTCTGAAGTCACAGCTTAAAGGAGCGAGCAACATGGCTTGACAAGCAACACTGCATTGATTCCTAAATCCTCTCAGCCTGAAGACTGTCAGTTTGAAATGAGCAAATATTGAAATGAGCCAGTGGCTTCCCTTAAGGCAGGAAGACTGCAAGCCCATTACTTTCTGGTTCTCATAAACAATCTATGGATCCATCTAAGCCCAAATCCAGGGGTGCCAAACCTGTGACAAGTCCCTGGAGGACCACACTTCTGCAGACATCGGCATTTTCTCTCCTCTAACCATCTGAGTTCAGCTCACAAAGGCTTTACCTAAAAAGGTCAAAAGCCCCAACCAGTTTGCTGACATTAAATGAAGTATGCAGAACACTGTTAGTTTAATGTGAGCTACTGAATTTTAAGTTTAACCGATGATATTGAAATAAACTTGCTGGATGTTACTCAATGCTGTAATGAGTCAATTGCCACCACCTTTCCTTATTTTCCGCACAAACCTGCATTGGGGTTCTACAGCTAACATGAGTCTCCAATAGCTCGTACACTGCTGAATATATATGTATTGGGGCTGGGTACATTAACGCGTTATCGCATTTTTATTGCATGTTGTTTTATCACACATTAATGCAGATTTTTTGCATTTCTGCTGGGTTTTGTGGGGGTCAGGCGTCCCATTACCTTTGTTCATATTATGTGGACGCCTGACCATTACACCAACAGGGACTTTAATTATAATGTGTGAGTGAATGGTGTGTGCGCACCTGCCCTGCAGTGGGCTGGCGGTCTGCCCAGGATGAGGCCCCGGAAAAGACTCCAGGTACCTGAGTGAGGATTAAACGGTTACAGAAAATGAATGAATTACGTTTTGTATTCTTTGTCCCTGTGTGTCTGTTCAGTTGTAGCATAAACAGTTTTCTCCAGGGTCAATAAAGTTTTCTGATTCTGAAATGTGTGTGTTTTCACAGAGTAAAGTGATGGCGTGTGAACGCTGCCGGGAGGTGTTCAGTAAGGACGGGCAGCTGCACATCCCTGCGGTGACGCAGGATAACCGCGACTCAGACGTGGACGAAGAGAAGGACTCTCTGAAGGCTCAGCTCCGAGAGCTGGAACTGGAACTGGCCCAGACCAAACTGCAGCTGGTGGAGGCCAAGTGCAGGATCCAGGTCAGGCCACGATCACACACACAGCCTCTACTATCTTTTTTGCTTTCAGCCAAATGTGTTCTGAAGCAGAGAGCCAGCCAGCTTGGTGCTCCTGTCCAGACCTTGAGGAGGGGCCTTAGACAATCCCCCATCTTCAGTCTGGTTATCATGGTACCAGTGTGTGCAGTTTAGGTGTGGCTGGTAGTGATGGGTGGTTGAAGCCCTTTTCTGTGCTAGGATAAGAGCTGTGTTAAAATACTTAACCAGGAGTTTTACATCCCTTTTATAGGTTATGGCATATGGTAAAAAGCTTTTCTGAATAATATATATATATATATATATACATACATATACACCTATACACACACACTTCATTCAATTACATTACGTGTGAGTTGTTAGTTTAAAATGTGTAAAATAATCAGATTCTTAGAAAAGTGCAGAAGTGGTGTGGCCACTGGTGTTTTACAGTACGGCAAATGACTGTTTATCCACTTTTGTGTTGGTTTAATAAACTCATCTAAAATGCTAGATTACATCACGTCCCTTGTGAAAAGACATGATTGTTCCTGTAGTTTGTGTTGTGCATCTTCCTTATTGTTTCTTGTGGGATTTTTTTCCCCCATCAGGAGCTGGAACATCAGAGAGGAGTGCTGATGAACGAAATCCAAGCTGCCAAAAACTCCTGGTTCAGTAAAACACTGGGATCTCTCAAGACTTCAGCCAGCAGTCAGCCCCCCTCCTCACCCAAAGAGGGCCAGTAGGACTTGTACAGGTCTCAGCCAGTGAGGGCAGATCCTCTGTCCAGCCAATGCAAAGGGAGACGCTGCCTCCTGAACACTACTAAATAACAAACCTGGCAATGCAGTATTCCCTCTCACTGTGGCGCACCCCTAGGGGACCACTAGAGGGCGTCACTCACCACCATGACTGGCTTTATTTGTTTAATTAGTAGTGCAGGTAGTTTATTTTTGAGGCTGCCTTTGACACACGACAAAAAAAGCACAACAAATGTTATTTAATCGATGCCAAACTAGTTTTACATCAGTATCCTAAAACATTTCCCATGTTGTCTTTTAACCTGCGGTGGGCTTGCGCAAGTTGTCCCGACAGGCTCTGGGTACCTGCGACCTGAGTAAGGATTAAGAGGTTACAGAATATGACTGTATCTTTTAGCATTAATACTATGCACAGTACAGCCTGTAGCCACAGTAGAGTGGGCAGTGTCCCATTTAACGCATCAGCATCGTCTAGTTCCAGGCTTCACATTTAGCCGTGTTGATTGTAGAGAGACTCCCTATAAAGCTATTACAAGAAAAATAACTTTTCTAATACAGAAATGTCATTTCTGATCTTGGTTTCTTTTTTGAGAGGGAATACTGCATTCAGATTAATATGCTGTTTTTCTATATAGTAATAATGTTACTGTTTTGTCATGTGTATAACAATGTTAAATCTTTTTTATCTTGTACAGCTTTTCTCTTTAATTTTTTAATTTGACTGCCATCTTATGTAAATATTAACAGCTTAAAAGCACAGTGTTGACCATGATAACCTACGTAACCTAAAAATGACATTCCTGCTTTGTTCATCAGTAATCATGGCTGTGTTCATGGCAGGGACAGATTCTTGCGCAGATCCAGGTTTACATTTCTTTTCGGCCATGAGGAACAGCCTGACTCCTTTCCGCAAGTAATACAGTGGTTCTCACACACACACACACAGTACTGTGTAAGCCATTTAAAATTTGCCTACCCATTGCTTAAAGGGTGTGAATCCCAATAGGTGGGATATACACACCTTAAACGTGCCAAGAACTCTCCAGACTTTTCCCTACAGGCTGCTTTATATCCTTTTTTGTTTAAATCTTTTTTCTTGCGAGAATAGAAAAATCACGTGGTGATGAAGCTGGATTCTCAACTGTACATAAGAGGTGGTAAACTTGCAGTAAGTGTAGACTGTTGTGTTCACCATCATGTGCATCAAAACTGGGCAAAAAAGTTTTGTTTCGTTACCTACTCGTCACCATCCACATCAATGTCTCTGGACTTGCTATCCTTGAATGGTTGTCAAATTGTGGTCTGAAGCCCATAATTTTTAAATTGCATGGATCTTGACGCACACTAACAAACGTCCTTATTGTGGAGACACACCGTTCGTTTATACTGTTGGAATCTGTGTTTCTCATGTTTTTGTAGTTCTTGAAATGATGTGCAGAAATGCATCAGTTTAATATTGACTAGTATAAAAGCGCAATCCTGTCTTTTGTGGGCAGAAAGTGCAGGAGACTTTCATTCAGAGCTCTTCATATTAGTCAGCGTCAGTTATTAAAGGGTTACCATTTGCACTGTCCTGTCCAGTTGATATCTTGAACAATTACTTGACAAATAAACATCTTTGTTCTGTTAATTGACTTCTCTTTTCACATCCTTTTGAATTCAACAAAAGCACCGTCTTTACCATGCAAGCTCATATCCTCGTCTATTTGAATAAAACATTAAGTTTATTTAAAACAGCTCCTGCATTCAGAAGGTTAGATGGGTTCACCACTGAGGGTCCCTTGAGCCAAGTACAGTCCGCACACACCCCTCATTGGTGGCAGTACCCTGCTTCACTTGGTGAATGGGTTAAATACAGAGAAAGAATTGAACACTGTGTGCTGTATTGTGTTCATGCATGACTAAGGGGACACTTTCACCAAAGCACAGTCTACCTGGTACAAAACCAAGAGGTCAGTCGATTCCAACTTAAAAATATATTTCTGAAAAGATCCAGTCTGAACAGCCAGTAAGCCAACAGAACTTAATCATAAACTCAGTTACCCATCCTACCTGCCTTGTACATACAAATAAACCTCCAAAGTGTTAACTTACTTATAACTGATAACTATTACAATGTTTTTTTAAATACCAAAACTGAAAGGCAATGCCACAATGTGCCAACACGTCAGATTTATTGATGAGCCTTCAACAAAAGGCCATTTCTGTAAAGAATAACAATAAAAGTGGGGAGGGTAAGAAAAAACAAAAATAAAATTTGGTCTCTAAAAAGTTAAGCTGGCAAAAACCTAAAACACATTTTTGCACTAATACAAATGGAAGGAACAAACTTGGAAAGCTTGGTAACAAGCAGATCTGGGGCCACGGGAAGATTATGCATTTCTGTCGATCCTCACGTCGATCTCTCTCCCATTCAGCCGATAGCCGTTCATGGTGCGGCAAGCCCTCTCTGCTGTTTCAGGACTGTCAAATCGAACCACACCGCAGCCCTTGGACTTGCCGTTCTCCATCTTTATATCGGCGTACTGCACAATGCCTATAGTTAAAACAATCGTGGAATCATTCATACACAATCAAATGAACCGAGGAAACAATCCAAAAAAGACTGATTCGTTTGAGGATGACTCCTGGAGTAACAGACTGCTGAAAATAAACATGATTACTGGTCTCACCACATGAATTGAAGGCATCCTTCAGCATCTTCCAGGTGAAATCGAAGGGCAGCTACAGGAGTGGGAGACACATTTCAATCAAAACATTTCACTATTCAGTGGATATTGATTTTTGATTATAAAAGCACAATTTGTAATTCGCTACACAGAGCAGCCTTTAAGGACTTACATTTCGGACAAATATCTGACAGCCTTTTCTGGCGTTGGCTCCTGCCCCTGGCCCGCCTTGTCCTCCTGAACTGAAACTGCCAAAGTTACCACGGTCCATGTCTGCACCTCTGTCAAACTGTCCTCCCACACCTCCAGAACCCATGCGATCCAGGCTGGAGCCCATGCGGTCCATCCCTGGGGCAGGGAAGCGGTCAAGCCCACCAGCGCCCATGCGGTCAAAGTTGGAGCCCATTCGATCAAGACTGGCATTCATTCTGTCCATGCCCATGGGTGAGGAGAAATCCATGCCTCCACTCATGCGATCAAGGCTGGACGGGCCGAGTCGGTCAAAGCCACCAGGACCCAGGCGGTCCATGCTGGAGCTCATGCGATCCAGGCCAGACCCCAGTCTGTCCATACTGGGTCCGAGCCGGTCCAGGCCAGAGCCCATACGGTCAAAGCCAGAACCCAGTCTGTCCAGATCAGAGACTCTGTCCATCCGATCCATCCCCATACGGTCCAGGCCAGCCATGCGGTCCATGCTGCCAAGCCTGTCCATGCCAGAGCTCATACGATCCATCCCCAAAGCGCTACCTGCAAGTTGACAGAAAAAGGTCTATGAATTTAAGGATCTTATTTCTAAGAATTTTGTAATGAAACACTTCCAATCAATCATAAAACTGACCCATTCCTCTGTCAAAGGAATCCCCAAAGCTGTTACGGGACATGCCCATCTCACTGCGGCCACCAAATTCTCTGTCAAAAGCAGCTCCGATTCCTCGATCCATATCTGCAAAAAAAAAAAAAACTGTTAAGTGGGAAAGCTATACAAGAATGCTAATCAGCAAGTTTTCCTACACACAAGCCACTCACCATTCATCCTGCCCATTCCAGAAGGCCCAAAGCGATCCATGTTGTTCATTCCACCTCCAAAATTATCCATCCCTGAAAGAGCAAAAACAAACAAAATAAAATAAATAAATTGCAAAAACGAGGCAAGATATTTTAGGGATGTTTGGGGAACAGCATTCAACAGTTAAGGCCTCAGAGAGCGAACAGAATCAAACATGTAAAGTCAGACACCAGGATATTCTCTGAAATAAAAACACATTTTGAAAGCAAATATTTCTAGGCTTTTCTTTTTTTTTTACTATAAGTCAAAGGTCACTCAAACTGACATTCATACAGCACAGGTCCTGTTTAGAAGACAGAATGATTTGAAATGATTCAAATCAATGCTTTTTTTTTTATTATGCCAGAAAACTAGCTCATGAGTGGAATGTTAAAAAGTAAACTTTCCTCAATTTAATATTAAGACACTATTAAGAACTGCAATTCCAAAACAACATAAGCCCCTACATTCAGCCTGACAATTTAGGCATCTTTTGTAATTATGCATGACAAAGCCTTATACAGCCAAATACATGACCACATGGAATGAAGAATGGTTGATTTAATGGCCCAAGAACATACCTCCCATTCTACCCATGCCACCAAATCCCATTCCATCCATTCCTGAGGAGAAAATGAATGAATGAAGAGGGAACGCTCATGAGTGAGTATGGAAAATGCCCCAACTTCAAAAAAAAAAAAGGAAAAAAAAAAAAAAAAAAAAAAAAAAAAAGCAAGCACATTACCTCCAGGCCCCATATTGTTCATTCCGCCACCTCTATTCAGCTGTGTGGCATCAATCGGCTGTCCGCCAGGTCCAAGCCCCAGACCAATTCCACTCAGACCACCTGCACACAATTAAAGGACGGGGGGAGTGTTAGAGAATTTTAAAAAAAATTAAAGTCTTACTCTATTCCTATGGCTACTGTAATTATGTAAAAAAAAAAAACAGTCTAAAAGATCATAACGAAAGGCCACTCACGGGGTAGCGAAGGCGCTCTCTCAGGGGGCGCGAAGTCACCCTTTGGCAAGGACTTCTCATCCTGTAAGGATATCAAGCACAATTGTTTTTCTATGTAATTTATATATAAAAAGAAAAATATATATAAAAAACACACACACATATATAATATATATAAAATATACACACACATTTATAATACACACACACAATACACACACATATATAAAAAACATACACAAATATATATATATATTTTATATATATATATATTTATATAAACATATATATATATATATATATATACAAAAAACTATATTCACACTATACAACTGTTGAGAACATTTCTAATTTACATGTACTGGAATGAGCTGTTCTTGTAGCCCCACTG
>JBBPCX010000038.1:10054538-10064538 GCA_037974365.1 Hydrocynus forskahlii
CAGTGGGGCTACAAGAACAGCTCATTTTTGTGTGTGTAATATATATATATATATATATATATATATAAATAAAACACACACACACACACGTGTGTATGTTTTATGTATATAAAAATATATATATAAAAATTTATATATTTTTTTATATATGTATTTTTTATATATATATTTATATATATATACACACATTTATATATATATTTATAAAACATATATAATACACACACACACATTTATATAAATATATATTTATAAAACAAATATATATAAAACATGTATATATATGTATATGTGTATGTTATATAAAAAGATATATATAAAAAGAGAAACACCACTCACCAGCTTGACATGCATTGTCCGATTGAACAGGAGTTGTCCGTTGAGCATTGCTAACATGTAGGTTAAGGAGAAACATGCATGTGTTCGAAACAGACTTTTATTTTGTCACACCACACAGCAATGCAGCTTTTATCTGCACTTATAAAGGATACAAACTGCTTGAACTGCTTCAATTGGCATTTCAAAGGTGACTGTCCCCATGCCCCTGCTCTTGCCATCCTTGTCCTCTAGGATATCAGCACGGACCACCACCCCAGCCATGCCGAACACCTCTTTCAGCTTCTTCCAGCCCACTTTATAATCAAGCTGCAAAAAGTAGATCAATTTGGGAAACTGTACACATATGTCTGCATGTTCTTAGAATACAAACACTTAAATACTTACGTTTGCCACAAAGACGGTACTTCCTATCTTGCCAGCCTGAAGGCCATGGATGATTTCAGTGGGAATATTTGGATTGTTCATGAGACTTGGAGGGATGTTCACCATAGGGGGACCTCCAGGGCCAGGTCCCATACCCATGCCCATGCCGCCGCCCATTCCACCACCCATGCCGCCGCCCATTCCACCAGGAGGTCCTCCACCACCACCTTGGGCCCTGTGGGCTTCACGCTGGGCAATCACACCATCTGGGTCCTGCAGATCCAGCAGATTGCAAGGATTAAACAGTTAAAATTATTCACACTATATAACTGTTGAGAACATTTCTAATTTACATGTACTGGAATGAGCTGTTCTTGTAGCCCCACTGACCTCTTTCACTTTCAGAGGACGTCCGTTCATCATATGTTTGTTGACCTTCTCCACAGCTTTCTTCATCAGTTCTTCGGTTCTGAACTCAACCACCCTGTAAGGTAAAGGGGAGTATGATAAATCATTCATACAACTCAACGAGGGAGAGACATGTCAGGTAACCAAGAGGACAGAAAAGTACTTACGCACAACCCTTTGTTCAAATGAAGCATCGGTCACGGCACCAGCAGACCAAGACAGATGAAGTGCAACAATTAGACAACAGCAATGCAAAGTTACAAATAGCAAAACTAAATTATATCATTGTTTTGTTAACTCATTTCATACACTTGGTGTTCATTTACACTGATATTGCTACATGACTTCAGCTCACATTCAGTAGTCTACTTAGGTTCTCCACTTAAATGATCCACACAAACATCAAAACTTACAAATTAGCATTAAATGATCAAGACAAGGATGTTCCTCCAATATAATTATTCCACTAGGGCAGGTTGCTCAGCTCAAAGAATCAGTGAAGCCACATTAACCAGGATTAGGTACTGAACACCATTCACTACTGTCAGTCCCCGATGAGACTCGAGGGGCAGTGCAGGACACTACCCTTAGAGACTGAATGCCCAAGAGCCAGAATTACCACGGAGCTGTGAACAATCCCTGTGGCTCCACTCTGAACCACAGTCTGCATCCGCATTCGCATTCAGCCAAGACTCGCCCACGACAACATTTTCAACTCTCAAACCCCAAGTCTGAACATCCCATATTGAAAGGAGAAGTAATAAGAAAACTCAAGCGGACAAAGGGAGGTTCGCTCTTGCACTTACCCTTGATTTGCCTTCTGCGTCCATTAAGTGTTCCACGTACGTTACCTCACCCACTACAAATCAGATTCCAGACGACACACACCAAGGGAGAGAAGCCGAGAAAACAATGGGGGTTTAGAGAAGACACACAACCGGGCGGTGACGGTGAGCTCGGCCTGCTAGTCCAGAGCCTCTCCCCAGCACCACAATTCTGGTACAGGTCTACAAGAAGCAAGCTGCCATCTTAAATTGACTTCTTAAGCTGTCCTTGCTGGAAATCCCAACTCCCTTAATAACCGAAAGATACATCACAATCCATCCTTAAGAACTCATGACCCATCCTTATTCATGATCCATTCACAGTCCATCCACTGGAACTCTTGGCCATTTGCAGCTTTTTCGCCTTTTAATTCAGGATATTTAACCAAAATACTTTTGAAAGTTTGTCAAAACTTAAGTATTAAGCTGAGTACCCAACCAGTCAACAAATCTAGGCAAAGTGTGTTCAGTGTTATGGCAAACAGACTGCTCAATGTTGCAGAAACTGCAAATCCATCCACAATGACACCAACAAGACTTGACTTACTAAATCATCCTTTTTTGACCCATGAATTGAGAGTTTCACCTAAACAGCTCCAATAAAGGATCCTGTAGATTTAAAAACCCCAGTAATGGAGGTCTTTGAACTCGCTGTGAGTCTTCACAGACTGAACACATACAAGATACCCACCTATTTAGTCAATTGCTTTAAATCAAGAACTTGATAACCACACTTACTATATCCAGCAAGAACCACCTTACAGATGTCTCAGATAAGAACAAGGACAAGCTTAAGAAGCTGCTTTGCTCTGTAGACCTGTACCCCAACAAAACTAACACGCTTCCAGGTCAAGGGTACAATATGAAGATCTGCTGTGAAAAATATTCACTCTGGCACACCTAAAAAAGAGAATGCAATTTAATTCTACAAGCAGCAATTTCCACAAAGACACGACATTTTCCTCATGCTTGCACACCATAGGCCATAAGAGGTTCTCTTGCATTTGTATGTGCAAAAGCCTACGATGCAACAAAACCTGCTCTGGGGATATTATTTATACCCCAAAATACACTCAAACATAAATGACTTTACAGCTTGATCTGAGAACAAGAAATTCACCAAATGCTACGTACCATTCTCAGACATTAAATGGTACAACCTAGCCAGCCAGGACAAGGCTGAATTTTGAGTGCATTTTATTTGTTCTACCCTAAAACCCATAGCGCAGCTTAAAAATGTGACCTCAAATTCACTTGGGAGAGTCAGATGTTATGAAAACTCAGCTCAGAGCAAACTCTCAGAGCATTGTACATCACTTACAGTGCCATTATTCCCAGTCTTATTGGTGCAAAGTGCTGCACAGACACACAGAATGGAATTTAAGGCACTACACAAGTGCAACCGCAAGAGTTCAGTAGTTGAACTGAACTACACAACAGCCCTCAAATTGAAAGCAGCACCATCCAACAAGGATTTTTATCTCCCCATCTACAATGCTCCTTCTTTTAACAATAGTGTTAAGACCACCTTTGGTTTCAATGTCCTTTCTCCAAATCTTACAATGCTATACACAAAACAAAAAGTAAACAGTATTCTACATTATGAACAGCTAAAATTTACCTTTATCCTTCATTAGGTCTTTTAGCGCCTGCCATTTGACATCATATGGAATGTTGCTCACAAAAACACGGTATCTCCTGGAAGGGTTTCCATAGGGCTCAAATCTATTGCCCCCACGCTTAGACGACCTTTCCTTCCTGGTTTCATGTCCAGACTTCCCATTGACTGCATTTCTAGAAGGAAGGAAAACAAATTAATTCTCATGTTCAGTGTGGTTTATGTTCAAGGTACATACACCACCTCTTGCATCCATATCATATTTATTCATGTGGTCAATCAACCACACTGTAAAACAACTCAAAAAGGGTTAAGTAACCCTGGCTGCCTTAAAGTTCAGACCATAAAATACATTAAACGAAAATAACTATTCTGTTAATTTGCGTTTAAAAGCCCAACTGGCTCGACCTTATTCTGAATCAGCACAGTCCAAGAATTCCAGTCCCTATTCCCATTAATTAATTTAACTGGACTCTTTATGAGGAAGGATATTTATTAAAACAATTAAAATCGATTCTCCCCTATTCTATATTTACACTACATGGACAAAAGTACTGGCACACCTGACCACAGCACCAACAGTGACATTGCCATTGCATTGGTCCCCTTTTGCAGCTTTAACAGCTTCCATTCTTCTTGAAAGGCTTTCCACAAGTTATCTGAGTGTTTCTGTGGGAATTTGTGCACATTCATTCTGTAGAGCATTTATGCGGTCTGGCACTAACGTTGGACGAGAAGGCCTGGCTCGCGATCTCCGTTCCAGTTCACACCAAAGATGCTGGATGGGGTTGAGGTCAGGGCTCTGTACGGGCCAGTCAAGCTCTTGCACACCGAACTCATCCCACCATGCGTTTAGGGACCTTGCCTTGTGGATTGGGACACCGTCATGCAGAAATAGAAAAGATTCTTCCCTATACGGCGTCCACAAAGTTAGAAGCATGGCGTGTTTCAAAACGTCTTGGTATGCTGAAGCATTAAGACTGTCCTTCACTGATACTAAGGGGCCTAGCCCAAACCCTCAAAAACAGGTACGTCCCAATACATTTGTCCACATAGTGTATTAATCAAGTAGCTAGCTTTTTTAGACTAGCTTTGCACAAGAAGCTTATAAAACAATTTTAGTTCTGCAGTTGGATAGTTTAATGTTTTAAAATAAGTCGATTTAGGACGATATATTAAAATAAGTATATATATTAATAAATTAGTAAAGAAATGACCGTTATGTCAAGTGGCTGCACACTTTTCTTTGTTAGCGATCAAGCTAACGTGTTAGCATAGCATGTTAGCTGGGCCTCCTAGATAGAGGCAAATATTACGTTTACTTTTACGTTTAAATGGTTCGAATTTGACACAACAGACATTTTGGTATAGAATACTTTATGATACTGCGTAAATAAACGAACAAAAACAGCTAATAAATACAGAAACGACGCCATACGCAGCATTTCTAAGCAACCCGAGTTACATATACGGCCCTTACCCTTGTCCGGATTTCTCTGGTGCAGCTTCAGTGGACATTTTACAAGTCGTCGTCTTCTCTTTTTTTCAAAGAAAACTTAATACCAGCACAAGCAGGTTTTTTTTGATAACTTGAGGCCGATTTCAGAAGAACGTGTTGCGAGGCGGCTGAAATGGCGGCAGGTGAAGAGACGAAACGGGTATTTGTAAAGTCTGTGCCTCGGTTTTCAGGATTAATCCCGCCTCCCACAAACCCCTGAATATAACTGGCTATCACAGCACACAATTCCCATATCAATTGGCTAGTAGTTTGAGGGACTGTTTAACTATCCAATCACTGGGCTGCTAGGGAGTACGAACGAAGGGGTGTGTCTGAATACCGGTGGGGGAAGAGACGAAATGGATACAGTATTCGATGACGTCTATACACCCGTTTTCATGATTAATTCCGCCTCCCGCAAAGCCCGCAAAGCGATTGGTTATCGGAGCGCCCAACACTCACATCCTATTGTCTGATGGTTTCTACTAATATGATAGACTTTTTCACCGTCCAATCGGTAGGCTGCTAGGGGGTACGAGCTACGGGGCTTGCCTGAATACGGGTGGGATAAGAGAAAATTCTTTCAATATGGTCGTATATCTTTTTATTGTCAATTTTTTATTTTTATGAAGAATCTAATGCTCATATGCTACGTTTTTGCAATCCAGGTTGTCGTTTCGACAAAACTTTTATACTACTTATTTCTAGACCTTCTTGGAATCGGTCATTTAATGCTTTAATTGTGAAGAAAACAGGAACATCCTGAAGCGACAAAGGGCCACTAGGATTCCATTCATTATTCCCAAGGTCTGGTATGTTTGGAAGTGACACTAATACACAATATGAACAAACGTATTGGGACACATGTTTTCCTGAGTTTGGGCTAGGCCCCTTACTTTCAGTGAAGGACACTTAATGCTTCATCATGCCAAGACATTTTGAACACCACCATGCCTCCAATTTGGACAGAGTTTGGGGAAGAACCTTTTCTATTCCAGCATGACTGTGACCCAGTGCACAAAGCAAGGTCCATAAAGACATGGTGGGATGAGTTTAGTGTGGTAGAACTGGCCCACACAGAGCCCTGACCTCCACAGAGCCCTGACCTCAACCCCATCCATCATCTTTGGGTTGAACTGGAACGGAGATTGCGAGCCAGGGCTTCTCGTCCAACATAAGTAATCTACAGATTGAATGGGCACAAATTCCCACTGAAACCCCCAAATCTTGTGGAAAGCCTTTCCAGAAGAGTGGAAGCTGCAAAGGGGGGACCAACTCCATATAAAAGTCCCTTTCGGTGTAATGGTCAGACGTCCCAATACTTTTGTTCATATAGTGTATTTCTTTTTTCCTAGTTCATCAGTCTTTACTTTTTCATCCTCCTCCAAGTTTCTCTTAAACATCTTCCTCTTTGAACAGCACTCTGGTCCTTTTTTAAGCATTGAAAAGAGACAATGGATTATAAAAGGCACCATATAACGTGAAAATTATTCATTTGTGCATTAATACACTGTTTGGTATATTCACAATTATTCCTGTTTTTCTGAGCAGCATTGGGGATAACTACTCAGTAATAAAATGTCATTTAAAAGCTCTTAAAAAGCTATTAAATTTGAATACAGGCAAAATCATTTCTGATGCATGGCTGCATTTGAAGGAGGTGTAAAAGTCTAACACCAGTCAGGATGAAGAAAAGTCGGCTTCATTTTTCAGATCCAGAGCATCATTTTTTTAATTTGCTTTGCACACTTTTCTTGGCTGATTGCAAGCACCAACATATTTTGGTGAGGACGATACAGACACACCGTTCTTTATCCACTGCACTACATAAACATACAGTATCTCAAAAAATGGGTTTGAGTGATAAAAATCCGGTGCTGAATGAGTAAATTAAGACATACAATCGCAAATGATACATACAGTATGAATACATTAAAACACAATGGTGACATGACAAAACAAATCAAAAACTGTGTACAATGTTTACAATTGCTTATTTTTAATACAGAAAAAAACATGATTGGTCTTAAACATTATTTTTTTATGCAACAAAAGTGGACCAGCTCTCCAAATCCAAAGATGGACAGAAATATCAATGAGGTTTTTAATTTAACCCTCTGAAATGTGTACTATGGAAAATATATATTTTTCCAATCATTAATCTGTGAAAGTGCAATATGGCTTAAAACAATAAGAATACAATAGAGAGCATGCATGTTTCTCAGGTGAAAAGAAGAGATTGGGTCAGCTGTAGCACTACAGCAAAGAGGTACCCGCTCAGCCGCTTAATTATACTTGCAGTTTTTGCATAGCGGAGGGACCTCTTGGGCATCCACTTACAAGTATAAAAAAAAAGCCCAACATTGTTTTCTTCTTCTTGTTTGAATGTAGTCCTTCATATTCTACGTCTATATAGTAATAATCATCTTACATGTACTGTTAAGGTTATAGGTAAGAATTGCATTTGTAGTATTATTGAAATTGCACTCTTGCTTTTTTCTTTTTTTATTACCTCACATTGCAAAGTAAAACAGAAAATGGCCCAGAAAGGGAAAAAAGGCAATGTCAGATGGAAGCACACCAATAATAGACAGTGAATCTATGAGCAGCAGTCAGCTGGTGAAAATGCGCTTAGCAGCTGATCTGAGACCAGATTTGCAGTTTCTCCCGTTATGGTAAAAATTCTGCGATCAGCACAAAAGTGCAAATTCTTACCAAAAGCTACTCAATCCTGCGACACACAACAGTTATGATATAATACTACAGAGAGAAGTTTGTCATCATTTTTCCTTCTCCCCCCCAAAAAGTAAAAAAAATTACAATGTCATAAGCTTCTAAAATATCTATTGCACACAGCTTTCCAAAACATACCACTGTCCTTGAAGAGGATTCATTTAGAGTGTGGAGTGACACTTGAAAGAAGTAAACAATAATTTGCACAAAATCTCTGTAGTAACGTTCACCCCATTAATGCAGAGGTGGTGACCAGTGCAACAGCACTATGAAGGGTTTGTAGTTTAGAGTAGAGGTTTGTCCATGTATTTTCACTCCATCTATAAAAGCAAGCACCTTTTTTTTTGTCATCCATACATCGATCAGCCATTACATTAAAACCACCTGCTTAATGTTGTGTAGGCCAACCTCATGCCACAAAAACAGCATGGAAAAGAAAACATGATTCATCAGACCAGGACACATTCCATTGCTCCATGGTCCAGTTCTGATGTTCAGATGTGTACATTGTAGACTCTTTCGGTGGTGGACAGGGTTCACACAGCAAGTGGTGCTGCACTGTGTGTTCTGTCACCTTTCTATCAGAGCAAGCATTAACTTTTTTAAAGGAATTCATGCTACAGCAGTTCTTCTGTTGGATCGGACCACACGGGCTAGCCCCTCGCTCCCTATGCTCATCAGTGAGCCCACCTGGGCTCCTGTAACCCTGTCGCTGGTTCGCTGGTTGTTCTTCCTTGGACTACTTTTGGTAGATAACAACTACTGCATACCGGGATCCCCCACAAGACCTGCTGTGCTGATGTTCTGACCCATCAATATTTGATCCTTCTCAAAGTCGCTCAAGTCTTTATGCTTGCTCATTTTTCATGCTTACAACACACCAACTTCAAGAACAGACTTTTCACTTGCTGCCCAATACTTCCCACTCCTTCACAGATGCAATGAGATAATCAAGGTTATTCACTTTACCTGTCTGGGCTTTTAATGTTGTGGCTGATCGGTGTATGTGGCACTGCGGAAGGCCAGCAGAACATTTAACAAAGGCCGACTCCTTAGACTGGTCAGGCCAGTCCTGTACATTAGTGTAAGTGCAGCAGTCGGTCAGTCATTCGAACATTCATGGCCTCAGTGCCTAAACACAGCCACACATACACACACTGTGAGCAAAACTTTGCTTCTCAAGTGCCATCCACAGATATGAGAGGTATCTACAAATTTACAAAGCATGTCCAATTTTTTTAAAGGGTTCCACAAATTGTTTTCAAAATTCCTGCATAAATAAATGGTGAATATGTGAACAAAGTCATTCCAAGCAGTTTGATATGAAACGCTCAATTCTAAAGAGATCTATGGAGTCAGAAGAGTTGACAGTGTTGGTGATGGGAACCAGACCTCTAGAGCTTTTGATGCCTCTGAAAAATACCTCACAAAAGGTAATACATTTACATCTGCATTCAGAAGACCCTTTTATCCAAAGCGACTTCCATTCCCTAGCTATAGGGGACAGTCTCCCTGTAGCAACTTGGGGTTAAGGGTCTTGCTCAGGAATCCAGTGGTGGTATCCTGGAAGTAGGATTCGTACTCATGACCTCTTGGTCCAGAGGCAAGTATCCTACCCACTAGGCCGCCACCACCCAAAAATGCTTATGAATGCGCTGCCTACTTCAAAAAGATCTTGGCCTATACTACATTAAGGCAGTAGTGTCTAGATAAAACTTGTTTTTTTCCTCCAGTTTTACCACAGCTTTGCCATCATAAACATTACATATAAAACCTCAGGATGCGTGGACGTTCATTGGTGGCTTTTTATTTTAAACATATTGGTTATATTTATGTTGCATTCCCTGGTTCCAATCACCACCACTGTAAAGAAATCGGAGTTAGTAATTTCATGTGGACATTACAGGGTTCATCTTGACCTCCTTATATACAGTCCATCAGACATCAGTGACAGACGTTTTCAGCATGATTGGATACCAAGCCTTCAGAGCAGGGACAGAAGTGTATGTTAAGACACTGTCAACTGAAAACTGCATATAGGCCTTGCTTTGGTCAAGAAGTCCATAAAGCCATTAAGAGGTGGGCCTACCATTGTGAAAAATCCAAGCCAATACTTTTCCCTTTAATGTTAGCTCTAACGGTGGCATTTTGCACATCATTCTTGTAACATATATTATGTAGAAGTGTCAACGACAAACTGGTTTGCTTCGTACTGGA
>JBBPCX010000038.1:10069538-10076879 GCA_037974365.1 Hydrocynus forskahlii
AATTTGTGGCTGTCATAAGTGGGATGTAGCTGGTTTTTTTGTTTTGATTTTTTTTACAAATATTCACATACACGAGCCTTCTATAATCAAATGTGAAGTTAACAGACATCATTTCAGTACGAAGGACACAAGGAACTGACATTAGTCCTTAAGAATAATCTTTAATCCGTGCCTCTGTGTGTAATTTGGTTAAATGCTGTGGAAGCAGCACAAGCTAACGAGCCTGCTAGACACCAAAACAAGCAAACCCGTCTCCAGCTAGCTGGCTAATGAAACACTTTTAAAGCAGACTTAATTGATTCTTCGACAGAAAAGCACAAGAGAACACCAGTACAGCTTCCCCAAACAATATGTGGACTTAAATATGGATGTCAGACACAAAATCGGGCTGTTAAATTTAAACAATCTTTACGTTGGAGCTCAGGCTAGCCGGCTCCTGCTAACCTAGGTTAGCACAATTCGCTAAATTATACAATTTTCTACACTATATAACCATTTTATGCTCACCTGTTGTGATTTCATGTTGGGGTATCGTCTCAATGGGTGGATTCCGATAAAAATAGGGAAATGTGGTGTGAAAATCGAAAACAGTGACTGTTGTTTTGGCCCCAGACTGTCTTTTCAGCTGACAGACGACTCTGGCCTCCTATCGACGTTATACCGCTGTTTAGGAAACTATCGTAAAGGGGCACGGTTTCCATAGACCGCTCCACCAGCATTTGCGTAAAGTCTCTTTCTGAATTCGCGTAGCCCAAGACTGATAGTCCCTATTCCCATTAATGAAAATTGGACTCTTTATGAGGGAAGGCTGCCGCGAGGCTTTTATTAATACAATTAACATCGGTTCCCCTCCTATTTTTATACTTAAACTATATGGACAACAGTATTGGAACCACTAACCATTACACCAACAGGGACTTTAATGATATTGCATTAAAACACACAGACATTCATATGGCCCCCTTTGTAGCTATAACAGCTCGCACTCATCTTGGAAGACTTTCCACAAGATTATGGAGTTGGGGAAAATTGTGCCCATTTATACTTTAGAGAATGTATGATGTTAGGCACTGATGTTGGATGAGAAGGCCTGGCTCACAATCTCCATTCCAGTTCATCCCAAAAGTGTTGGACGGGTTGAGGCCAGGGCTCTGTGCGGGCTAGTCAAGTTCTTCGACACCGAACTCATCCAACCATGTCTTTATGGAGCTTGCTTTGTGCACTGGGACACAGTCATGCTGGAATAGAAAAGGTTCTTATTCAAACTGTGTCCACAAAGTTGAAAGCATGGCGTTGTCCAAAATGTCTTGGCTGAAGCACTAAGATTGTCCTTCACTGGAAGTAAGGGGCCGCTTGAAATCAGTAATTAAGAGGTGTGTCCCAATAGTTTTGTCCATATAGTGTATATATAATTTGTGTAACTAAGAAACATAACTAGGGATGCACCGAATATTCGGCCATCGAATTTTTTTTATCGCGACCGCAACCGTGATGACGCAAGCAACAAGCCCAGCCTGCACACGCCATACTGGATTAGAGCCCGCAGGCCTGCCGTGTGGGCGCATTTCGATATATCTAAGACGCGCGGAAAGCCGCTTGTAAATTGTGGAGTGCCGAAATTTCTAGAGGGGGTGCATCCACAAAGACTTTCTCAACGTCGGGATTAATTTATCATATAAAATCAAAACATCCCGATCGAGCACAGAAGAGGCAAGACCCTTCGAGCACACCCACATCCAGTGATTACAGTTAATATATGGGTTATGCCAGTCTTTGTTTTAGTACACTATTTTGTTATAGGCCTACAGTTTTTAAAGCACTTGTTCTGAATGCACTTTGTTCATGCACTTCGTTCAGAATATTAAAATGCACTTGAATTCACTAGTTTTATGAGAGAAAATATTTAATTGTATAATATTTCAGCTATCTTGCTTTTAGGCTATTCATGAGTGGGGCCAAGTAAAATATTTTATATTGTGCATTGTTTGTATGCTAAATAAATATTTTCATAGTTTTGTGACAGATTTATTCTTTTAATAATTTAATAATAATTTATTTCGGTTTTCGGTGTCGGTCCAAAACATCATTTCGGTGCATCCCTACTAAATATCCAATACAGTGGAAATAATCTTTTTGGCTTTATAGTGTAAAGACATTTATTGTATGTAAAGGCTGCTGTGCAGTGTAGAATCTGCACTTTACACACAATAACTCAACAAGCTGAGAAATGTGATAATATAAAAGTACAACATGCTTTTATTGTTGCGGATGAGAGCTGCAACTTCTAAGGATGAACTTTCTTGCAGATTAATATGTGTGAGACAGGACGACGGATGCTCAGAACTCTCTGTATTTCTGATTAAACACTTGTTGGGAGAAGGATCACTTCTGGACAGACGGTCCCTCCTCCAGCATGCAGTCCACTTAGTTCTAATAAGCTCATCATGTGATCATGATCATAAAGCCATGCACTCCCATCCTTCACGTGATGGAAATCCAGATCTAATTTCCTGCATGATTCAGAAGAGTGTGTGAATGAACTGGAATCGAGACCCAACCCATAAATCAGCTGGTTGATAAAATCTGATGATATTTGTGTTATTTAGGTATGTTGATTTTGGCAATAACACCTCAAAGATTGATATAAATAGTACTCGTATCTCTGAATAACTTGTTCTGTAGAGCGACTGGGGTGTAATGGTACAAAGAGGTCACAGTTCAGTTCACACATCAAGGACATTCAGAAAAAAAAGCCCAGAGTGTAAAGCCAGGTTTCTCTTCATTTACTTGAACGCAAGTTCTTGTACAACGGGGTGGGTGTGGCCTAGTGGGTAGGATATTTGCCTCTGGACCAAGAGGTCATGGATTCCAATCCTACCTTCAGCACACCACCTCTGGGTTCCTGAGCAAGACCCTTAACCCCAAGTTGCTCCAGGGAGACTGCCCCCTGTAGGTAGGGAATGGAAGTCACTTTGGATAAAAGTGTCTGATAAATGCCGTAAAGGCAAAAAATGAAAAGCACCAGTTATAATTGGTCAAAATGAATAATCTCACATTACATCTGTTCATTAGGAGGAGTGTTTCAGCAGGTACTGCCTAGCATGCGTTTGGTAACTTTGGTAACTTCATTATAAAAATAAGGAACTCAAGCTAAGGTTAACATCTAAATCTCTAACATCTAAATCTCTAACCTCTAAATCTCAAGCTAAGGTTAGCGTGGCATGTTGCTAACTGGCTAATGGATTTTAGCTTCAGGTTCCACATGGAACTCATGTGTGAAATTTGATTCTGTGTTACGTTCACCAAGCCCTGCGACACACTGGGGTGTTTCTCTGTCTTTCACCCTGTGAGAGCTGGGACAGACACCCCTCCACCCTGTTTAGGATAACAGGCTCAGATACTGGATGGATGGATTTAATTTATCCGTATTCACACATGGGCAACGGCCTACACTGAACCATAACCGTACCGTTACACCTCTTACAATAAACAGAGACTCCAGTATGAGCAGAACCGCCATTTCAGAGAATTTTTGTGGTTTCAAGGCTGACAGTAACAAACTGTTGTAACATTATAATCAATAAATGTTAGTTGGTTTAACTTTTGATGATATTAAATGACAAACTCATGTTATTGGTAAATTAGATTTTTCAGTGACAGGCCCTTGTAAGAATTATTTTTTTACTTCCAGTCATCTATTGCACTCACCTTCACCTTCCTTCTCTCCATCACCATACTCCCTCTCTCCCTATCCTCTCTGTTCCTCCCTTTCCTTACTGCGCCTCAGACATGAAGCTAGAACGGGGTAAATAATGCCTCTGTCCCTTTTTTCCACTGTCCTTCTCTCCTCTCTCTGTCCACACTCTCTCTGTCCCTTTGCCTTCATTCTCCTCTTTTGGTTTTGGATCTTTAACACATCACTCAAGGAAAAGACTCTCCAAGGGAGAAATTAAGATGACAGTTTGTGTTCACTGAGTGTCCAGTTTATTAGGAACAGCTACTTTTTAGTGTTTGTGTGGCCCTGGTGCACATGCTCCACACACTTCTGCACACATTCATTCATGTTTATTTGCATGAATGAATTTAACATATTGGAAAAAATAACATACAACATGGTTGTATTTTATGATTTGTGTCTCTAAACTCAAATAAATAGACATTGTACACTAAAAGTAGCCGCAGAATGTCACATTTGAATGTGTTCTCTGAAGAGTGTACTTGTTTACACTCAGAAAATTAAGAAAGCATGTCGTTTGACCTGGGTTTAAACTGCACCCAGGTCAGTTTAAAGTGCACTGTTTGGGTTTCCAGTTCTAGGCTGGAACCCTGGTGGACTCTTTCCTCTGATGAATGAATGATTGATAAACTGTGCAGCAGCAGATTGGCCACACAGTTACTTTTCACCTACATCTGCGTGGCAGGTGTAAAATAGACTCAGTGTCCCTAATAACAAACTGTGCTCGCCTACACACACACCCAAACACACACAGAGGAATGGTTTTGCCCTTGAGTGTCTTCTCATTGATCTGCTGTAACTCCACAACTCTGACGTGTGCTGATAAACCCAACGTTCTGGACGTTTCCATCATTTTGGCCAGAGATGATTAGTTGTTGATACCTTCTGTCTGAAAGTCTGTTTTCATGTGTCGCATTGAGTTCTGCACATCAGTCTCAGCTTTTATTGATAGATCTGAAGTTTATTGATTGATCTGAAGTTTATTGATTGATCTGAATTTATGCTGATATGCTTTAAATGATGAGCCTGAAGAAATCTACACACCACCTGGAGTGACATTTACAGCTCAGACAGATGTTTTTACCTCCTGTTTGAAAGGAAAAGTGTGGCTGAAGTCCAACAACCTCTGTATTTCTGTGACCCACATGCTGTTTTAAATAAGTACTAATTCATTACAGAGAGAATCACAGCAACGGAGTGTCCCGGACCATTTTCATTTCACTTCTAATCCAGGTGTTCCCACCTGTTATCAGACCCACCTGTAATCAGACCCACCTGTTATCAGACCCACCTGTTATCAGACCCACCTGTTATCAGACATTATCAGTCGATCCATGTGGTCCCTACTGACACACACCTGAGTTTAGGAGTTCAGTAGTTCTGCATGCTGATGTGTGTGCTTCAGTGGAGCTTCGCTTTTTAACCAGCGCTCCCTTCCCTTCATCTGTAAAACTCAGTGTGTGTGTGTGAATCCATATCTGTGTTCATATTCATATTTTTATGTGTACTGTAGTGAAGGTATGTTTTGTATGTCTGTGTGTGTGTGTGTCTGTCTGTGTCTGTCTGTGTCTGTGTGTGTGTGTGTCTGTGTGTGTGTCTGTGTGTGTTTAAAAGTGTCTACAAGTACATGATGAGTAGACGAGTCCTCATTATGTGATCTTGTGCTCCGGGAGTGTTAAAGTTCTCCAGAAACGCTGATCTGGCTGCAGACTGTGAGCCATGTTGGTCTTTTTGGATGAATGTTGGTGCTTTTCCTGCTTTCCTTGCTGTTCTGCTGCTCAGACACAGATCCTTTCTTTCCTTCTTTTCTTCTTTCTTTCTTTATTTCTTTCTTTCTGTGCTCATGTACTTGTTTTTTCCTCCAGTATCTGTCAGCTCCTGCTGGTTCTCTGTGCTGCGCTGCTGTAGAGGCTGTAGTGATTGTTTCTTTAAATCTGCTCTGATTTTGCTCACCTGTTTCTCCTCCTGGCTCAGGTGAGAAGGTGATGGCGGATGATGAGTTCACCTGTGACTTATTCCGCTTCCTGCAGCTGCTCTGTGAAGGACACAACAACGGTCAGTCACTGAGCTCCCTAACAAAAGAAAGTTACTCGATTAACATTTTCACAAAACCATCATAGTGGCCATGTTTCATTTTTAAATGTTTTGATGTTCTGCACCCCTGAAATGAAGCCTCTGCTATAAAGCTCCCCCAGCTGTGGTAAATAATGTCCCATGATCCTTCCATCTAATGTGAGTGTGAGTTTCATTCCTGCAGATTTCCAGAACTACCTCAGAACTCAAACTGGAAGCACCACCACCATCAACATCATCATCTGCACCGTGGACTACCTGCTGCGTCTACAGGTGACTCATCACTGCACGGCGGATCAGTTGGAGTGGGGGTCTAGTGTGTAGGATACTCGCCTCTGAACCAAGACGTCATGGGTTCCAATCCTACCTTCAGCATACCACCACTGGGTTCCTGAGCAAGACCCTTAACCCCAAGTTGCTCCAGGGAGACTGTCCCCTGTAGTTAGGGAATGGAAGTCGCTCTGGATAAAATTGTCTGATAAATGTAAATTTTCTGATAAATGTAAACGTATTGTCTGATAGTTAATAGTCTGATACTGAATTATATTGGGACTATTTCATTCAATCCAGTTCAGGTTCATTTCATTTATATTTACAGATTAACACTAAAGCAACCATCCAGAAAAGTATGACTAAGAAAATGTAAATCATTTTGGTTAAAAATAAAATCATGCATTACTTTGATGCAGCCATTATGTAAAGCAGAACACATTTCACAGCTAGAATGAAGACATTCTGATTCAGGATGCCGGCATGAAATGAACTGTACAGACACTACTGACATTTTCAGCTGTACATCTTTTATAACTTCATAACTGCACAGAACTTCTGTATTTATTTGGTAATGATACATAGCACCAATTGCACATTTAAATGTTTCTAATTTATTTTTAACATTTACTTTTTTGTAGTTTTTAGCTAATTGTATCAATTCTTGTACATCGTGCACATGCTGAACAAAAAAGTTTCTGATTCTAAAGTTCTGATTCTGAAATGTGTGCAGGAATCCATCAGCGATTTTTACTGGTATTATTCTGGTAAAGAGATCATCGATGAGCCTGGAAAGAGGAACTTCTCCAAGGCCATGACTGTCGCCAAACAGGTCTTCAACAGCCTGACTGAGTACATCCAGGTGAGGCTGGAGCCGTGATCTGATCTTCATAAACGTGTAACACAGGCCCATAAACGGGGTAGAACTCATTTACTTCTCTCACTGATCACTCTGTTATTGGTATTATCCAGTAAAGACTGAGAGGACATGGATTAATCTTAGCCTCAGAAGCTCCGCCCACAGAGCTCCGTGGACCAGCTGATGTCTGTTGTACACTAAACTGTCTGCCACTGTTGGAAGTGTATCAGTTACACTCTGACTGACCACCCACACATCCGTTCACAGACACATACTTTCTCCATTGGTTTGGTTGTTAAGGCTGGCAGGTGCTTCTTCTCAGATATGAGAGAGGACAGTTATACTGAGTGATGGGGAGAGGGAGGACCACCCTACCCACCCAGAGAGAGAGAGGACAGTTATA
>JBBPCX010000038.1:10088906-10104316 GCA_037974365.1 Hydrocynus forskahlii
TATAAAATTTGTTATCTGGAGTGTGGCTTTGCCATGAAAACATGTTCTAACATAATAGGGCTAGTTCTAACATAATAGGGCTAGATTTTGTTTTGGTTTTTGGTTAAATATGTAAATGTATGCATTTTACATAGATCATGTGTCATTTGCATGTCTAAAAATAATGTCCAAACTTCCCATATGAATATATTCATAAGAATGATCAGTATTAGTAATCCATTGTTTAAAATGCATTGTGACAGCTACTGCTTAAAAAAGGACCTTATTTACCTGCCTTGCCTTAAGTGAAACTGCTCATCTCGTGAGAATGAAGAAGGAAATGACATGGACTAACACAATACATGAATGCATGTTGCCTCAAGACATTTTGTCTACATGGAAATATTATATTTGACACGATTGTTCCTTCTAATAAAACATCCTGCATGACAGCTTGTTATTATTCTCTGGCAGAAGATCCTCTATACTGGAGATCAGCTGTGGCAGTTATTGCCTTGACTTCAGTATTTCAGCCTTAAAAATGTTCATCAGCTTGGTTACACACAATAATCAGCACTGAGCTAATAATATGGCACCATTGGTGATGCTGCTGTGGCACGTTCTCCACTGCAGTGGAGACACAAGACTATAGAAACTGCTCTTTTTAAAGTATGTATTAAAACGTATCACTCTTATTCTAAAGGTTTCTTTGATTATTCTAAAGGAGGGAATGCTCTACATGATGCAGTGAAATTGCATTAAAGTGCCTTAAATCTACATTATATGTCCAAAAGTGTTCAGACGAGCCTTCTAATGTGTGTTCATCTACTTTAAGGTGTTCATTTGGGCACTTATAGCTTGTTTAATCACTAGTTGAAAACACATTTCAATAGAATGGGATGCTCTTCCACCAACACTGGGCTGTGAAGCAGCAGAACTGGGTTCTCTGCAGTTCATTTATATACAGCTCCGGAAAAACATAAGAGACAACCGCAATTAATTTTTAAATCAGCATTTCTATGAGTATGACAACCATTCCATGCACGTGTCTGTCACAAGCACCTCATTCTGCTTTATGAGGTACTGATTAGTGATCACCTGAATCAAATCTTCTTTAATGAGGAAAAGTATAAGAACACTGCTGTAATCAACACACTCCTCCTGCAATGTGACCAGTTGGATGGTAAAACACTACTAGAAGTACATCAAAAGTAATTATTGCCTTTTTGTTTGAGTGAACAAGAGATTTGTTTTATTTTAATTATTCAATTTCTGTAAACACTGCATCATTTCTCTTATTTTGATGTATTGTCATTTCAAGATATATTTAATAATTAGGAGAAATATTTTATAATTAGGAGAAATATTGTTAGCAGTTCTTAAAAACTAAGGCAAAGCTGTTCAGTTCAATACTTGCACCTATGAAAGCTAAAACCTGAGAAACTGAACATTTTTGCAGTGGTCTCTTTTTTCCCCAAAGCTATATGTGTATTATGTATCTTTTTGTACTCTTCTCATTGTACACATGTGTACAGCTGAGATGACAAAGTGTACTATGACGTTACTTTGACTAATGCTCTTGTAGTTGAATGCAATCAAATCCTCACTGTAATGTTCACACATCTAGTGCAAACCCTTCCCAGAAGAGTAGAATAGTTGGAGGACCCTGTTATTGTGTAGAATGCAGCGGATTCTTGTCAAATTTTCTGTATAAAAGTACGGATTCTAGTTTTGGCATATTTGTCACACTCAATTGTTTCAGACCAAATTTAATACGGGACAAAGACAACTTGAATAAACATGAAATACAGCTTTTAATGAAATGATTCAAATTAAATAAATAAATAAACGTCATCCAACACCAACTGGCCCTGTGTGAAAAAGTACTTGCCCCCTTTGTCACTTGATCAACCAATGAATCAAATGGGGTTGATAATATGGCAGTTATCAGTTATAATAATCAATCCTACACACACAGGCTTGATTACCATCAGCCCTGGTGAAATGAAACATATCAAGGAAGTCTGTTCTCTACCAGAAATGTCTCCAGGAGAATATAAGGCCATCAGTCTGTGATCTGAGCTCAAGCACAACTGAGTTATGCATCAAAACAACAACGCTGTAGCACAAGAGTCCACCTCAGAACGTTATTTTAAAAGGCCTGGTCAAAATCCTGACCTGAATCTCATTAAGGTGCTGTGGCAGGACCTTAGATAGACAATTAATGCTCAAAAGCCCTCCAGCAGTGTGCACCAATTAAACTCTGTAAACGACGGTTATAGGAAGCATTCTGTTAATCCTTCAGTACAGGGCACAACTACTTTCCCACACAGGTGATACAAGTGTTGCAAAACCTTTAACGAATGAAATGACCGTTCAAAATCGGCTCGTATTACATTTCCCATGAGGGTCTGAAACCTTTTAGTGTGACAAATAGAAGGAATCAGGATGGGGGGCAAATACTTTTTCACAGCATGAATGTTTCTAAAACCACTCACAGATAAACAGGAGCAATATTTTCTATTTATTACCTTAGGAGGCCAAGTAACTGCATACACACACACCCGCACACGCACACAAGCACACACACATATACATACATACATACACATACGTACATACAATCTATCCATCTGTTCAGTTCCCACTGCAAACAAATGAATATGCTGTCTATGAATATACAACGTGCTTCGTCTCTAAAGGAGGTGGGCATGGGTGTGGAGGGTGGGGGGTGACACACACTTTCTGACCACACATACACAAACACAGCTGAACTTTCATAAGCTGATGCTATTGATACATTTGCATGTTGGGTAAAATTGCTCTGACAGAGTTCACACGTACGGTACAAATAAACGTCACGCAAATCCAGCTGCTCGCAATCAACCTCTGGAAGAGTCTTTCCGTTCATTTGATTTTGTTTCTTGTAATCAGCTTGAGGGGGAAAAAGATCAAATAAAAACCCACATATTCCAAATTCACATGGAAAATATAGTTGGTATTTCTTCATATAGGTATTTATGCTTCTATGTACACGTTCTCTCGGGTGCGACCGTTAGTGAGTTGCTAGTTGTGGTGGAAAGGTGTAAAAAGATAAATAAGGCAACCAAAAAGCGACATCAGTACAACCCTTTACAACACTGTGTGTCGCTGCTGTGGCTCCTTTATGCTTGTTCACAACAGCAACCAATAGTGAATGGCCACTTCACATTATGATAATGATCAGCTCTCTAATGCTGACCAAATATCACACATCAAAAACCATACACCTTCACACTCTTTCAAACACACACACACACACACACACACACATACACACCCACACTCACATAAATGAGTCTATACATACAAATAAATATACATTTTGAACAAGTTTAAGCCTTTAAGCCTCTCCTGCAGACCATATCTGAAACCTGTGGAACGTCTGCCTGATGGTCAAACGATTGTGATGGGGGTGAAATAAAGTGCTGTGAGAGAACAGTCAAAAAAATAAACCATTTGGATGTTAACACCCCAGCAGGCTTGGTCCCTTTATGTGGGGCAGAATTTGGGTACACTGTCAGAGAAAGGGGTACAGTTACATTTTGGTAGGTACAATCAATGCCAATGTACCTTTAAAGGTACAACATGGTCCTTAAAGGGACACTCCACCTAACACAGAAAATGTAACCATTGCTAAATCTTTTTCAGTGGTGCCACAGGAGCCTCTAGAAAGAGTTTAGAGATGTCAAAACCTCCTCCAGACCGTGAAGGACAGAGGAACCTCTGAAAAACTGCACTGGATTTTTGGTGGTGGGCTGTTTTCTCACTGGTGAAGTCAGATAATGTTAACATTATTGCTGAGACAATAAATAACGCATCTGTATAATTGTGGAGGCTGTCTTCAAATCATTATAAAGAAGTGAATGGATCACTCAAATGACAAAAATGACTCGTCATATGAGGGGGACTACTGTATCATTAGTCTTTAGCTTAGTCACTAGGCTAGTGAAGTCAGAACTGGTTGACATTGCAGGGCATGAAAACAACTTAAAATCAGATAATGCTGATGGATACAGAACACTGTATAACACAACTAATAACATATTACACTCTAGTGTTGGTCTGGAATGACCCTTTAGGGATGTTACATTCACTTTCCCAAAATAAAAAAGTCTGGAGTGAAAACCTGATGTATGTGACCAATGTAACTGGAACAGAATATGGTACAATCATGTTCCCTAGCTAAAGGTACTAAAGACAGACCTGTGACTGTACCACCCAGTGTTAGCATGGGTACCATAGGGGGTGCAGATTTTTACCTTTTTTTGACAGTGTATATTGTTTTTATAGACCAATGTTTTTTTTAAATAAATAAACTTGCTAATGGTGCACTTATACTGGTTCAGCACGGCAACACACTTTATCAGATTCCCATCACTTTCAATAGGAAGATTTGGGGGATGCAGCGCACTGACAAAAAGAGCTACAATGTGTTAAAATTGGAGGTAAAACAATGCATTTCCCTCCAAAGTTCATGCAATTAATGGGAAGACTGTTGGTGGGATGTTAATACGCTGGAGTTACTGATGCCAAATGAGGGTAATAAGGATCACTCTCTGCTTTCCAAATTTGAATTTGTCCAAGTTTAACCTTATCAGTGCTTTGGAAAATATGAGTCTATAATGAGGACTACTACTATTACCAATAAAATAAAAAAAAAAAAAGCATAAATTACATAACGCCCCTACGCAGCCACACATAGAGAGGACGTGTTTGGCAAGTGTTGCTGTGTTGGACCAGTTTAAGTTTCAGCCTTGATAATGGAAATAACTTAGCAAGCTGTGGTAACAGCATATAGTGTAAGTTATTTGTGAAAAAAAAAAAACTCCGCCCAGTCAAATCTCTGTTCCCCTGAATAATATTATACTTGATCATTGCTGACCTCTAAAATATGGTCATTTGGAAGAATGTGAGAGCAGGTTAAAAAAGTTGAACAATATGAAGCACTCGTCAAACTGCTGACTGGAGTTAGTGGTCGAAGGTGACTTGCACAATGTTGCTGCTGGCGTGCCTGTGAAACCGTTCCTGGCTTCTAGTGTTTTCTTTTTTTTTTTTTTTTTAGTGAAGCGTGTACCCGTCTGTAGAGCAGCAGTCCTCAAAAACTAACATCACACACGAGACCATCGACTGTACACCTGTCTACATATGAAAACGTGTTCACAGTATCGAATTCAGAGAAAAAAGCGCACATTAAAAAAAGTAAAAAAATGAAATAAAAAACAGTGTTTATGATTTACAGATAAAGAACTCTGAATGCTGCAGTTATTACTGACTGGCGTGGTGCAATCAGTAGACGGAATGACAGGAGAATGACACATCGTGTACCTACAGCGCTAAAGCCTCACACCACAGCCCACTTCTGCTTTTCAATCTGACTAAGATTAGAACTGGTGACGCTGGCCGCGCAGACGTCGGTAGGAAGTGTGGTCAGTCGAGTAGAGTTGGAAGCCATGGCGAGACCTGAGGGGTCTTCAGAGTCGTCCTCGAGCAGCTCCAGCAGACTGATTACTGGAAAAGGGGAGAGAGAGCAGCTGCTGTTAACGGCATGAAACAGAACAAGTGCTCTTATTTAACCCTTAGAAGCTGGTCAGCAATTATCAGCCGTCCATTATGGTTATAGTGTGTTTTGTTTTGGAAATAACATTTGCAAACTGAATAGGAATATAATCTGAGTAAGTAAGGATGTTATTACTCAGGTATTTAACTCATTACATTTAAATGATATAGAAAAACAACAGCAATAGTATCTCTCCACTTCGAAGGGTTAATTGTGTGTTTTTCGGTTGGTCAGTAAGACAATGTACAGTAACTCACACCACAACTGTCTAATAATCCAAGAACACAAACATGCAGAGAATATATACAGACACAGTCACACACAGACATACTCATCGGAACTCCCTTTAGGTAGATGACTATGTGTCGCTACACCAATTGCTCAGAATTTGTTACAAAAGAACTGGTACAATGAAGTCAATGCTGTTTATACTGTTTTCTTTCACATGCGGTTTGGATTCACAGGCAAACATAAGAGCCAAATAACTAACATTGACATTCCTGGGAACGTTGTGTTTGCGCTGAAAGCTCTTTTTTAAGAACATAGGCTTCAGGATTAATCACACAAAAGGTAAAAGATCACAGTAAGAATTTTTACTTCACTGTTCCAATATTTCTGGACAGCAATACACACAAAACATTCGGAATCCAATCAGGATCTTATTAGAAATATGACAATTACAAAGAAAGTCAAAGAACTGTGGACAAGAGACATTTTATAAAGGCGAATTATAACGTATTATATCATATTATATTATGTTACTGTGGTAGTAATACACAGTTGTTCTTATCATATGCTAAATACTGTTATTCACAGCAATAAGCAGTGCAGGGTTGTGTTAGGGGCTTTAAATGCTCAAGCACCTGTCCCTTTGGCCAAAACCCCCATACTCCCATCCCCCGTTTGCAAAAAACTGGCCTGGTTTGGTTTCATCCCTTCTCTAGAACAATGAAAACTGAGAGAACCATTTCAATATCTTAAAATGCCTGTAAGTGAGGGAGAATCTCTTGTAAGAGTTTTGTTTTAAACATGGTTCTATTTAGCACCAGGAGAGTGTAGATTTAACTACCCGCTTTGGCCATTTAGCTGAAAAAAGTGAATCTAATCAAATAAAGAAATAAATATTGAAATGAGAAACATCTATACGGAGCATCTAAGGTTTGTGGACATTTCTGACTTACTGTGTCACTCTCCTCGTCCCCTTTGGGCAGAGTATGAGACTCTGGGACATAGTGCAGAGGAGAATAAACCCAGCTCCTCTCCTCCGGAGGCTGCTGCAGGCGCCCGGACAGCAGGGGGTGCCAGAGACAGCCCAGGAGGAAATCAGAGAGACACAGAGGACAGTGCAGGACAGTTAGAGACAGGGACGTAGAGGAGAGAACAGGGGCAAGTTTAAGACATGTATTAAAGTTACCAAGACAGAAATAATCTAGAAGACAACTAATGACATCAGTCCTAACTAATGATAATGATCATCTACACTACCAGTCAAAAGTCTGGACTAGAGTTTAGATTCTCTGTCCGAACCCGAACGCGGGCCGAGCCGGGCCGATATGTCCTGTCACTATCCTCGGGCCGGGCCGGGCCGGGCCGGGATCAAGCGCTCGGAGTGTCAGTTTACGAACGCACCCACAGCTGAGTACGTGTGTTATAACGGCCCACGTATTAAAAAACTGTCGGGTTTAATCGGGCTCGGGCCGATAATTACAGTTAATGTGTCGGGCCGGGCTGGGCTCGGACACGAGGTGCACGGGCTCGGGTAGGGTCGGGTTTAATTTTTTGGGCCCGATCTAAGCTCTAGTCTGGACACACATTCTCATTCAACGATTTCCTTTGTTTTTATTATTGGCTACATTGGGGCTGCACAGTCTATCACTTATTAAACCAGGGGGGCCTGGAGGATCCTGGAGAGCTGGTGTCCAGCATAGTTTGGTGAATTTTCTGCTCAGACACACCTGGTTCATTGCCAGGTTTAGAGTGTGTGAGGAGGGAAACTACCAAACTGTGCTATTCTGTTACATTTTGCACACTGTACAGTTGTTGCTTCTGTTTGTAATATTTGTAATACTTGTTTAGCTGGAATATTCTTATTTTCTGTATATTTTATTACCCAATTAACCTTTTCCAAATTTAATTACAATTTTTTGATATCTTTATTTCATAGTCTTACAGGTCGGCTCAGGGGCTCATTTCACTACATGCGGTGCTTTTATAACTGTGTATTTTGAATATTGGACATGGGCCCTCCAGGTCCAGATCTGAGATCCCTGTCCTAAACATTATTACCAGACTGGTCTTAACACAATACAGTTCAATCTTCATATATATATATATATATATATATATATATATATATATACATATACATATAATTATATAAATATAATAAATACAACCAATCACAGCTCTGTGCGAGTGCTTGGATGAGTCAAGATATTCACACACTGCAAGGAACACCGCAGTTGTAATATGTAGTGATATAATTGTAAAAGTGGTGTTCTGGTGCAGCCCAAAAATATATCATATTATCAAAAATGTGTGTTTTTCCCACCCCAAACCCAGTCTAATCTGGTACAGAAATGAAGAAAAGCTCAGTCTTATGGAATAACGTTAGAAATGAAAGCCCGAAGGAAGGTTGAGGAAAAAAGTAGAGCAGTTACAGGACAAGAACAAAATGGAAAATGAATCCCCCCACCCACATTCCCCAAAAAAGGAAGGACTGGCACAAGAGGAAAAGAACTGCTGAGTTCACATTCTGCCTTTCCTGCTTACGATTCCTCTTTGACAGCAACTGTACAACATCCAGAAGAGATCCACTACGGTGTGTTCTACTAACAGCACTTACACTGCGGCCTGCATTTAGTGTCCTGCTGCGCGAAATAGGCCGGCACACACAATAGCTGCCATCCGAGAACTTCCAGCAGCCAGACAGATAAGCAGAGAGTGTGTGTGGATGAGAGAGAAACAGAGAGATGGCATGAACAAATGAAATGAACAGAAAAAAAATCTGAAAATAAATGATGAAGAAACAAAAGATGCAAGAAATGCAGTTATCAAAGAATATATCAAGTGACCTAATCATTCAGATGAAATGTAAAACAGACAGATGGACAGGATGAATAGAATAAGCAGATGAGAGGCACAGGGGTGGTTGGTATGGGGTGTGAGTGGAAGGACATGGTTAGGTAGGTGGGTCGGCGTCTTTCATTATGAATTTTAGGGGATTTCTGCTCATGACTCCTACGCTGAGGACAGACAACATTCCTCAATGCCATAAAGTCTCTCTATGAGTCACTTCACTGTCTTACAGACTTTAGAACAGATGGCACTGATACAATACCCAGCTCCATCAATGGAGCTCCAGCAGGCTTGATATGGGGGATCAAGCAGCAAGTCTAGCATTATTACAAACTCCCAATTCCTCTGTTATCGACTGCCAAATATCATACATTTCAAGTGATATTTCTTTATTTCAACACTTTATCCTTAAAATCCAGTTCCAGCCTGTTTTGGAGGCCCCTCAGATGCATTTTATTTCCAGTAATCTTGGTAGATGGTATGACGGCAATGTGCTCGACTTATAAGACCAGAAATGTCTTCACAGGTGAGTGAGCAAGTCGATGTTTATAAAAAGTTGTTACTGCTTTTTTAATGGTGTTACTGCTTTTTTAATGGTGCCTGGGGATCTCACTTCTACCCTTTGACCTTCTTTGCTTGGAAGCAGGCTACACACAGCAAGTCACCAGTGTCCACATTAATCAGATAACAGTAACAGGGATAAATATTTTTTAAAGACAATTGATGAAAAACATCCAAGACGATGTCCATTCTGCAGAAAGGCCACTACAGGGTGTGTAGAAAGAGTTGTATAGTTCACGTTGCGGTAATAGTAAGGTTTGAGCAGTTTGGTAAATTTACATGGCAACAAGTTCATATGACATTTATATGGTGATAAACATTTTCTAAATATAGTCAATCAGCCATGACATATTTGAAATTTGCTTATTTAGGTTTATGGAATTACACAAATAATCTAGTAAAATTCTTCGTCCTGTAAAATGATTTGGGTGACTCAGACCTCCATTAATAATGAGCTCCACAGGCTTCAAAGCTCCAGTACAAAACAAAAGAAGCAAACTTCACATCCTGAAAAAGTCTTGGATGACCAAATATATTTAAGCCACTTTTTCTTGCCAGTCCATCATAGAACAGATACTTCAATTATTAATGGCTTATTTAAAACCAGAAAATAATATTAAAGTAAAGTGGTCCCTTTTAGTCACGCATAAACACAGCACAGGACAGTATACAGTGTGAACAATGTGAAATTCTTTCTGTATTTAACCCATTCACCAAGCGAAGCGGCAGGCAAACAGGAACACAGCGCCCGGGGAGCAGTGTGTGGGGACAATACCTTACTCAAGGGAACCTCAGTGATGATACTATCAGTCCAGCGATTTGAACCCACAACCTTCTGATCGCAAGGGCAACGCCCTAACCTTTAGGTCAACAGCTGGCACATTTTGGTATTTTAGCCAGTCCTCAACAAATCAGCACTGGAAAACAAAAAGTACGTGGTTCAGTTTTGTTTGTCCTCCACCAGTTTGTGTCAGAACTGCTTCTTGCAGGCAGTAGGGGGCTGAGGGGCTGCGAGTGAGCTGCTGACTGACAGCTGAACTGCTTAGCAACAGCAATGACAAAAGAGATTTCTGCAGTCACCACTTAAACATAGTCATTACTCAGTAGGAGGTCTTAACATCCTCATGCACACACAGACACACACAAATACACTCAAGGAAAAACAAGCACCTTCTGAAAATGAGCCATTCTGAAACCAGGCTCTAACATGAGATAAATGCTGCAGTCACATGCAAAGGTTACAGCACAATGGAAAAGCTGATGAAGCTATGCATAAGGAAAACAACAGGAAACACTACATACAAACCCAAGCATAAATTAGGCTAAGGGGTAGCCAGATAATTGACAGAGGACGTAATCAGTAATGATTTCAGTGCATACACTACTGATTTAAAAAAATGACAGCGTTCTCTGCTCTGACAAGATTCAGCCCTTCAGAAACTTGCTTAAAGGAATGGTTCAATGAAAAATCTTGAACAGTAGGAGCCACCCTAATCTTTTGTGTAAATACATCTTCAAAACATCTCTCAACCCGCTCAAAACACAACCAGCTCTTCATTAAAGTGGTGCAGATTTGTAGATGTGGTTTAGAACACAGTATGACTTACAGTAAGCAATAAAACTAAACAAAATTTCACTATGGACAGTTTCAGACAACTCTAGGGCAGCTATTGTATCAGATTCCTCCATATTTATCGAGGTATGATTCGAGATAAGATCTCCTGTTCCTGAGGTGGTTGTGAGAACAGCACACTGCAGAAGATACAGCACTCCAAACCAGGGTGTGTTAAAAGAAAAAGACACCCCACTCTCACACTGGGTTTCTCACCAGGCTAATAGCACCTGCTCCTCACACCAGCGATTCTGCAGACTGCAAAGATTCACAACATCATCGCCAATGACATCACGGATCCAGTAAACATGGCAGTGTTCCCTTCTGTTTTACCTCAGGCTGACAAGGTAAACTGTCATGTACCCAGTTATCAGATTCAGCCCTAAGGCAGCTGCACATTTTGTCCACATTTTGTTTATTTTAGTTCGGCATGTGATGATGTTTTCTACACCAGGGAAAACTGCCTCGGGTGTGTCGAGAACTTTTCTGGACTGTGCTTATTACGAGT
This sequence comes from Hydrocynus forskahlii, assembly GCA_037974365.1. NCBI lineage: Eukaryota > Metazoa > Chordata > Actinopteri > Characiformes > Alestidae > Hydrocynus > Hydrocynus forskahlii. The sequence continues at coordinate 10,100,244 of JBBPCX010000038.1, forward strand.
GATCAATATGGTAAATGTATACCATTGCAATAGTTAAAGATATTCTCACAATGCACTACATGTACTATATTTCTTATTGGAATGGATACAATGCACCAGAAAAAAGCAAGACAGCATTTGAGTATAATGTATTTTTTTAAAATTCAACATTTGTAAAATTAACCTATATAAGAATAAGCAGGATGAAAAAAAATAATCCAATCAGCTACTTATGAAGTTCATATAGTTCCTGGCTGTTGTTTGCAGGCTCTATAAATGGCCTTAATCTGTCTGTTTTATTATCCTTGCAGGAGTTCTATAAGTCCTGATGATACCCATGATGTACGTAAAATCACTGATCACAATAAGTATATTGTCCTACTGTCCACCCTTAGTTTTTACATGAAGAAGTGTTGTAGCACTTTAAGGAAAGACCTGTTGAATTAAGAGTGACTTACAAAGTAAATGTCAGTGATTGGCACATCATCGTCCTCATCCACAGAGGAACGGCTGGGGCAGCCCGAGGCTTGACTGGTGCGGTCTGAGTCCACCACTATCCTGGGACTGGCAGGAACTGAGGAACAGGAAGCTTCAGCAGCGGCTTCTGAGGCTTCACTGTGGGGGTAGAATGAAAGAGATAAAGAAAGAAAGAGAAAGAAAGATAAAGAGAATAAGGAGACAGGTCAAAGACAGATCACAGATTAATCTAAAGCAAACAGATTAAGAGAGAACATGATATTACTTTTCATTTAAACAATGTATTTAACAATTAATTTAACTAGGCAAGCCAATTAAAACACACATCTCAAACACAGAGTCTACAAGATTATCCAAATTGACACATTTAAAATACTTGGCTGCGTAACTGTGGGGTCGTAGGTGGGCTCCCGTGCCTGTTGTACAAACTCACTGCATGTTCTTAAGTGGCAGCTAAAACAGTCAGTTTTCAGGGAGGTGATGTGGGGCCAATCAGAGCATCTGATGTTAACAGACACAACACATAAGCATATAGACCAAATGAAGTTTATGAGAAGAAAACACTAGAGGTTGCCAGCAAAAGTGCCTTATTAGGGGTAAGGTGAAGTAACACTACACTTAATATTATACATGTAGAATACAGCTTATCCATGCATTGCATTATGATTTACATCATGACACGTTTTAGAATGTGACAACACACAAAACCATGTTTGCATAGCTTTTACTGGCATTAAGTATGTGTCTGGCTTAAGGAGTTCCATTATCTAATTAATTTTTGATATAAAAACTTATGTATGGCAGCAAATCACCCAGGGTCATTTTTAAAGGAATACTCAACACAGTCTCTATATACTGCATACACTGTAAACATTCTGTAGCAACTATGTTTTGTATTTTATCATGCCAACATTTTCTATGGTTGTCAAAGGGAATAAACTGTATACTGCACAAGATATACAGTAGATACCTTTAAAGAAATGCATACAGTTAAACATATCCTGACATATTCAACTTATCTTCAGATCAAAGCCCAAACATTCCAGTACAGAAGAGAATCACAATCGGCTAAAGCGTTCTGAGACCCTGCCATATGGAGGTTGCCATGTATTTCCCGGAGCTGTGGCAGGTGAGTGGGGTTGAAAGGGGCAGATGAGGCAGATGGCTAATTCCCCTCTCCCACAGCCCCCCTCGTCCCCCTGACACATATGTTTGCACGCCCCACAGTCTTAGTGACCTACTTCTCCAGACCCACCCTGAACAACACATTTACAGACATGGTCACAAAGCGCAACACTTTTAACCTAATTACTTCATAACTCACGTCTGGGACAGATTGTGGACTAAAATGTTACAAAAACACCCTTGTTAAAGCATTTTAGCCAACAACATCATCAGTTCCACTGGGACACTGGGCCGTTCAATCAGGACAGCCAAATGCAACTGTGTATAATGATGCATCAGTCTGTGGATGGCAATTCAGGTGCTTTGGTTTTGGAGAACTAGAATTAATTCATTATAATTTAAAAAGGTAAAGCATGTGGTCATTTGTTTGCCAAAAACATGGTGATTTTTTAGTTGCCTGTATTTTACTACAGTGTAAATAGCAAGGTTTGAGTGGGTTGGAAGAGGTTTTGGGGGTGTATTTGAACTTCAAATGTGTCTTGTCTGATCAACTGATTTGGAGTGAGTGGAAATTAGCCCAAATCGGGTTTTTTTGCTGAACTGTGCATATAAAAGAAGGGGGTATTTGAATTTACTCTAATTTCTCTCAATAGTCATTTTCCTTTGGTTAGACTACAAAAATAATAATAAAAAAATAATAATAAATACTATTGCTGGACTGTGATGGTTACCTGGCCTCTGGAGAGGGTTTCGGGGCAGGCAGCATGGGTTCGCTATCACGCCTTTTCACCTCCACCTCCACTGTAATGGTCTGCTGATCATCCTCCTGAGTCCTACAATCAGACCACCAGAGGGCACCAACACACATCAAAAAACTTTGAGGCACATTTCTAATGAATGGACACAAAAAGTGTGTTGGGGGGTGGAGGAATCAAGCATGTGCCACTCATTTACTATTCTGTGTTTCATAAAAGAAACACAGGTGGCCTGGTCGGCGTTTTTACAGAAATTAAACAAACAGAGCAGCAGTGTGAGATGAAGGAGCAGCGTGTGCCGACTTACGTTCCGTCCTGGCTAGACTGGGTGTGCCTCCTGGGGAGAGAACAGACACAGTATTGTGGCTGAGCTGAGCTGTGGCACTGCAAGCTCAAAAATGATGTGTTATTTCACTCCTCAAACTCTACAGACCAATATGTGGGCTCAAGAACACAGAAAGTAGTGAAGGGGATGCAGAAACCCCCCAACTTAGGATTGTATGTGTTTGTTATTGACTGTGTGGGACTACAGAAGCCTCCCCCTTCCCTCACCAACTGTAGGTCATTTAGGGGCCATGCCTTGTCATTAAAACACAACATTTGATGTCCAGAGAAAGTCCAGAGCTGCAGGCTACGCGTTATTGTTATTAAATTCTCATTGTTTTCTCATTTTTCTTTGTTTTTATTTTACACATACACACATATATATACACATATTGTATGTGTGTGTATATATATTGCAGGTTGGGTCTATGACTGATGTTTTTCTATTATGTATATGTAAGTAGTGAGTGTGTATGTGTACACACACATACACATACACACACACACTACTTATATATACATAATGTGTGTGTGTGTGTGTACGTGTGTGTACTGAGTGTGTAGCTTGACTATGGGTGTGACACACATCTGCTCTCTGATTGGTCAACGCACTGCTTGCTTGCAGAGAGAGCAAGTTTTGCATCAATGGCTACAGTGTCAGTAACATGTTTAGACCCCTTGTGTGGGCCCAAGTTTCCATTCTTCACTCTAAAAGCTACAAACATATGTACACATAATATGACTCATAGTAGTAACTTGATAATACAACTTAAGATTAGTTACTGACTACTAAGAGCAGAATTTAAAGGCGAACTGCATATTTTTAACCACTGAATCCGTTAATCATCAGCAGTGGTTTTAGACATCTGAGGTGTTTGAAGCCCCCAAAGCTACATCCCAGAAAGCTGGCACAGAGAATGGTTATGAACATTGTTTTACGATTTTGGCTCAAAAAATTGTTTAGCTCCATTTATGGTGAGAAGGTCTTATTTTTTCTGATTTAGCACAATTTTGCTCTCATTTACATTACGTATAAACACAAAGAAGACATGTGTAGGTTAAAAAATGACTATGTTAAGAGATGTGTGTGTGTGTGTGTGTGTGTGTGTGTGTGTGTGTGTGTGTGTGTGTGTGTGAGTGTATGGAGTGTAACGGGGGTGCTCTCACCTGTAACGGGGGTGCTCTGAGGTGTCAGATGGAGAGCGCTCGGGAATGGAGAGGGAGGTGGTGGAGGAGAGCGTGGTGGCGATGGAGGCTGTGGTGGCCTCTTCAAATGACGGAGGAGTGCAGGGGAGCACATCTGATCGCCCTGAGAGAGAGAGAGAGGGGGAGAGAGAGAGAGAGGGACATAGATCAAAGAGCAGTTACTTACTCACGCATTTTAATTAGCGTTATTAGGAGAGGCTGACTGGT
>JBBPCX010000038.1:10117093-10134789 GCA_037974365.1 Hydrocynus forskahlii
ATATAACACTACTTAAATAATCATGTGCAATATCACAGAGGAAATTGCTTATGTTACGGCTGCACACAAAGAGCCACAGAGACAATTACAAAACAAAATATAATGTCTAAATAAAACCAATAGAAAAACCAAGAAAAAACTCAATATGAAATACACAATTCTATATACACAACAATGGGTATACATACTATTTACAGTTAAGTTAATTACTAATAACACAAAAAGTGGTCAGGAGTATGTTACCGCCTGTTATAGAGATCAGAAGTAAAAAAGTTAAAATGACATTTCACATGGCACAACTATCGCAAAATAATAAGAAAAAGACATTGCATTAATGGACTTAGTATAGAGAAAAACTCCAAACCACTATTTGTGCTCCAAGTAAATTATTTCAGCAATAATTTAATTTATCTATAGTATTTATATATACCTCTCTTACTGACCACAGCATTTTGTGTATATAGCAGTGTATTTAGTACAGAGTATTTCCAGAGTACTGTCTGGAGAGTTTTCTTTTTACTTTATACTATATTTATCTTGCTCATGTCTCTATGTGTCAGTGCAGTTGTTGCACAAGTAATTTCCTTCCAGATCAATAAAGTTTTCTGATTCTAATTATCATCTTAATAGAACATTTCTTTCCCATTGGGCACGAGTCCCTAACTTGCTTGAACTACAATCATCATTCATTCCTCTCTTGTTCATTTGGACTCACCTCTCATCCTCACTGTTTGTTAGATGAAATCTGCATGGCTGCCGTTAAGCTTTAGTATTAATTGCTGACTTCCTCTGTCTAACGACAGACAATTTTCATCTCTCATCACTCATTATTTATTACTAGGGGTCCCTCAGTCACTCCTTAAAATGGGCCATAAAACTAATTGCTTCATGTGTTGTTTTGCTACCCAGTGTCTGAAGGAGGATGAGTCTCTTCATTCCTCTCAGGGTTTCTCCCTCCTGCACTGGGGGAGTTTTTGTTGCTACTAAGTTGATTGGAGGGACTTGGGTTTCTGTAAAACTGTTACAAGCCTGTTGTGAAAAGAGCTGGGGTACTGTGCAAAAGTCTTGAGCCACCTCTAATTTCTTTATATTTTGCTTTGAATCACCTTGTTGATGCAAAATCACTATTTTATGCCTGTCTTATCTTTGGCATAATGAGTAGATTAAATGTTTTGAGTTGACAAATGTTTTACAGGCTGCAAAGTGTCAAAAGATACAAGGAGCCTAGATAAATAAGTTCCAACCATTCAGCATTCAGCACCACCAGTATACTGATCACCACCTGATCATCTGGAATCATCTGCTTCTGTTTCTTCACTGGTTCTGGACTTCGGTTGGTCTTTGTTCCACTTAAATAATTCATATGTAGGTCACTGTGTGGCTTAACAAACAAAAACCATTCCTCTGAAATTGGTCAGGTTCAAGGACTGACTGGACTGAACATGAGAGACTTTGAAAGACCTTCAGGAAGCCTGGAGAACTGTTCCTTAAGACTACATTAAAAGTACAAGATAGCTGCTCTTTGGAAGCAGAATATGAAGAAATGAGGGGTGGCTCAAGACTTTTGTACAGCACTGTATACAAAAAAATTATTTAAAAGTTTACGTGCTAGCATGACTGTACACAGACTGATTACACCCTGAACATGTGTTTCCAGCGATCAGATCATATGTGGATTGGACTTGTCCACATAGAATACCAGGTGTAAACACACCCAGGATGCACTGTGATCAAAGTATGATCTGATCATTCAAACCTGATGTGTTCAAAGATGGACCTTGATAAACCATGTTCACAGTATGTCCCTGGAAATAAAATGGAAACATAAGAGTTTGCTTTTTATGTGGGATAGAGTGTGCTTTTTATGTGGGATACAAAGTAATACACTTAATGTCATGTTTAATTTACATTGACATTTTCCTGAGCTTTTTTCTGTTTGTTTTAAAGAAATAACAAAAATAACTTTTCACTACATTCAAAGAATACAATATTTGCTTTTTACACACAAGCACAGATGGTGTACAGAAAAACTTAGAATCCATATGTTTGACAGAAATTCTCTGCTTGCCTTATTAGCCATAGATAATTAATAGTGAATTACACAGTACTTTTATAACTGCTGGCTATAAGTGCAGCTTCCAGGGGTTAACTGTGTGTGTGAGCAAAGAAAGTACAAAAGCGGGCAGTGAACTGGGTCGTCCAGACCGGGACTGAGAACCACCGCTCTCGGCACAGGTGGACCAGCACCTTTATCTTCAGCCAGCAGCCTGTGTCCTCTAGGGTGGCCGCTGAGCCCCTGCTGAACCCACAGAGTGAGCTGAGCTGAGCCGAGCCAGAGCCATCACTCACAGACTTTGTTCTAAATTCTTTCCACTTTATCCGCCCTCATTATTAGCGTCTTTAACATGCTAATACCTGCTTTTCCGCTTTAAGTGCAGAAGCGTAGGGGGACGGGGAGATAGAAACGTAATTTACATTCTAATGGTTGATGCTAATTTCAATCTTCAGCTAACAGGTACACACCGCCTGGAGGAAAGGTACAAAAATAGTAAGCCAAACGCTCCGTTGTTGTGGACTGAGAATTCGGAAATGTGACAGTCAGCAAACACAACACAGTCATAAAAAAGGAACGGCTGCAGAACAGCTTTACTGTAGAGCTGAGCAGCACCTGGAAGCCTGATGGAGGAGACAGAAGCAAACGAACCTTTAATGCTGTTTTTTCATCAGCAGTGACTAAAATTATGGCCTGATGATCTATAAAATTATTTTCAAATTATATTTAACTATCTATCTGTTAACTATATACTCTTTACTGATCATTTATGCTATTACAATGTACATTATAAACAACATAAATAAACTTGCCATGCCTTGTAAACATCTTAGATTAGATCTAAACATCTTAGATTAGTTTCATAGCAGTTGAAGTCTTCAAGGAATAGTTCAGGACCTTTCCACTTACTTTGGATGCAATCAATCAGACATGTCTGGGATTCAATTTTTGGCTTTTACTTTTCTACTAACAGTGCTAACAAAAAAGTCAACTGTCGCTCAAATCATCTCAGTGCAAATACATCCCTAAAACTTCTCTTAACCTGTTCTACATCCAGCTCTTTATGGCGACAGCTGGTGGCCTTCCCCTGATGTCAGAAGGTTGTGGGTTCAAATCCCTGGACTGCCAGTGGCAGCACCAAGGTACCCTTAAGCAAGGTTCCTGTACATTGCTCCCCGGTCGCTTTGTTTACTGAACTTTGTTTACTAAAAATGTTTTATACAATAATCTGAATATCTTAATTCAACTTTACTAGTCCAAATTCTTTGTGGGACCACTGTATATCATATCGAGGATATATTGCTTATGTATATGTTATAGGGCATTAACGACTTAAGATGTTTTCAGATTGACTTATCTGTCAATAAAGTCGAGGTCGAATCGACAAGTTGTTTGATGACGTCATCACACAGACGCAGTGGAGGAACACAGGCGTCCAACAATGAGCAACTTTTATTAAAAAGTTCTTATCAGTCAGAGGCTCCGGACTGGACGACTCCCTGCAGTGCTAGCATCACCCATGTTAGGTAGCGGGTGCGGTTTCAGAACGCCGGTACTTTTATTGTACTTTAACACCGACTTGCAGGTTGTGCAGGTCACCGTGCTGTTTGTGTGTCTAGAGTGAAGTATCTTCATATATGTGTCTGTCACCTCTGCTGCCATGTGTCTCGTCTTGTTGTGGTCTTGTATTTAGATTCCCCTCCATACGCCAATGTTACCGCCCCTTTTATGAAGTGACTATAATAACTGGTTAAGTCAAGGAACACACGTCAGCATAAGCCAATCAGAGGCAGAGATTGCATTGTGTACACAAGCGTGCACAAAGAGAGGAAAAACACACGACTTCCCTAAGGGGTCGTCAACTTGTACCTCTGACGTTGACGCGTTGACAAATCAGCTTTTCTGCTAACGCCCTAATATGTTACATGTATTGCTTTTGCGACCGGACCAAACACAAACATTTACCTACATTATTGTGACCAAAATGATTTATACTGGCTGTATTACATAGATTTTTTGGTTCCACCAAACATTCAAAGAACATTTGAAAATTTGTAGCTGGCCTGTTAGCTTGTGATAAAACTAATGTATGAAACTCAGCACTTGGAGAGGCACTGCCCTGCACAGATTAGTGTTTTCCCTCTTCTAACACCAAACTGAACTCATTACAGCCCGGCTAATTAGATAATGAGTTTAATCAAACGTGTTTAATGAGGTAGATTGGTAAAGCTTGCAGTGCTGTGGCCGAAGTCTGTAACGCCTGCAATAAAACACTGTGCCTGACCGAAGGCTTATTTGCATATTGCAGTCTACCGCGAAAACAATTAACAAACAAATATTTACTTAATTAACCTATTAAGTACAGACAAAGTAGGAAAAGTAACATTGTCTTTCCAACCGGCAGCACTGCCAGGATTCTGCCATGATCCTGCATTTTATTATCAGTGCTTTAGTGAGCTGAGCATCCTTACCCAAGGTCTCTGGAGCCTATCCCACTATCCAAAGGGCAAAAGGTGGAGAAACACCCTGGAAAAATCGCCAGTCCATCACAAGACAGACATACACACACACGCACACATGCACACACACACATGTGTACACACACACACACGTACACACACACATGCACCATGTTTCTATACTGTGGGAGGAAATCATAGCTCCTGGCGGAAACCCACACTGACACGGGGAAGCAAACTCCACACAGAAAGGACAGACACACTTGGTGAAAATCTGAAATGCACATTGGAGAGTCTCACCATGTAATACCCAGGAAGAAGCTTCTGCAGAAACTCAGCCTCCTTATGCATGACAGTCTTAATGATGAACTCGTCATCCTTGGTGACGTAGAACACAGAGCCACTGGCCCCCGGATTGGAAAGCTCAATGAGGGGCTCGTTACACAGCGAGTACTGCAAAAAAGAAATAAATAAAGAATTAATCAATGAAAAGCAAACAGGAGCAACATTAGCACAATTTAAAGGGAGCTTTGATCGACAATGAAAGTTACGTTTACAGTATTTAGCAGACGCTCCAGAGCAACATACATGGGTGTTTGTAGTCCACAAGAAAACATACTAGACCTAAAATTAAGAGCTTCTAGAAGAATATGATTCTACCAGAGATTAAGTTAGTCCATCAGATCACACACACAGCAGACATTTTGGGTAAAGTTTGTTTTAGTTTCTATCATGACCATGTACCATGAAATTTACAGTTATGTGACCAATAATGTGACCATCCAGCTAAATCCCCCCAATACACTTTACACTATACACGGCTGTGATATGGTCATGTGGTTCACACATAGCTTCAGTGGGACATGTGGTGTTTGCTACATCAGTCCCGTAGCTCCAATGCAAACCATAAAGAGGCTTCAGACACCAAACACATCTTGGCTGATCATCTACTTGTAGAATAAGGTGGAAAATAGTCTGCTTTACATTTTGGGTTGAAGAGCCCCCTTAAATCCATTCTTGGATTTGGAAACTTATTTCACAACCCAGATTATTTTTATGCTGAATACAGACACTGGCTATTTGAAGCATAATAAGAAAGGTTAAAGTAGAATGACAGACATCCTCTCCTGAGACACAGCGGGCAGATACAGCTTGTGCCTGCACTCACAGACAAAAGGTAAAGGAGGGAGAGAGAGAAAATTGGAAGAGAGAAAGCGAATCAAAGGCACAAAGTGTGAAGTCTGGCCCAAGGCCATCTAATGAATCACCGTGTGGGCGCAGAAAGTCACCCAGAGCGAGCCATCTAAACTAAACACACTCCCTCATACCCCACCCACACACACACAGACAATGACATGCGCAAACATTATTGCTCATACACACCCACAGGAAATTGCTGTAAACACAGGCTCACAGTTATGCACAAAAGTTTAGGCACCCCTGGTGAGGGTGTGTTGGGGGAAACATAATTATGTGGCCGATGTTACGGCATGTTACATACACAAACAAATTTACAACTTTTGGCAGATGCTTTTATCCAGAGCGATATACATCTGTGTGTGTGTGTGTGTGTGTGTGTGTGTGTGTGTGTCTACATGTGTGGTTATATATAAAATGTGTGTCTTATACTGTTTTTTGCAATATGTTAAAGGGCCCATATCCTACAATTTTTTGCATTTTATTTCTACTTACAATATGTGTACTTTTATTCAACAAAAATGACTCTTTTACACTTTTGCGACCTCTCTTTGTCATTTACATTTGTCATTACAGAGATCATTTACATTTGTAAGTCTTAAAGACACTGTAACCAAAAACTGACAAATGTAAGTGATCTCTGTTCTGATTGGTGGCTCAGCAGACACTGAGAAGGGGCAGAGGCAAACTGCTATAAGCTGAGTAAGTGGAAACATGTAAATGTGTTGGTTCTGGTGATGCCAAAACAGGTTGTTTTTGCAGCTAAATTTACTGGAACCTACAGTAAATTATTTCCAAACCTTAGGACAAATCTGTCCATTGTACGTGATCCAAGTAAAAGCATTAAAAAATCCAAACAAGAAAACAAACATATGATGTATGACAGACTCGTAAATATGCTCCATTTCAGATTTATATATAAACACAGAAATGTAAGAGACAACCAAGGCTTATGTAGGACAGGAAAGAATCTGAACTGAGAGCAGGCTCACAGAAACATGACAGCAACACACACACACAAGAAGAGAGTCTGGAAGTGACAGAAACCATAGGGAGTCACAGCTCTGCTAGTGATGCTCCACAGCCAACAACTGCTCCGACAACAACTAATATATATATGCATGGATGCATTTTCAGTGATTCAGCTGCACTGAATTCTGAGATGTCAGAAGTGATTATAATCAGTCAAAATAATTCAATAAAATATGCACTCATTTTTTGTTAACGTACAATTTTAAAACATAAACATTTCTGGATGAAAATTAGGTGTACTGCTGCTGTTAGAACATAACATTATATCGCCCAAGAAGAAGGGGAAGGAATAAATGTCAATGTAAGTTAACATAATGTTTTTCATTTGGACCATTTTTATTGGTCTGTTCATTGTAAATACAAGTTGTAAACAATGTATTAGTGGCATCTAGTAAAAAAGTCAAAAGCAGAGAAACTAAGTTCGGATCCAACAGTGACAATACATCTGCACATATAAATATTTATGTAGCACATGTATGTAGTACATACCAGATAGTCATCGGGCCGGATCCCAAAGAGCTCCCTGAAGTAACGGAAGGCAACAGGAGCATATGTTTTAAAACGGAAGTCTGGGTAGTGGTGGGCAGGCGTCAGGTTGCTTCCCTCGCTGAAATAAAAAATATGCAAATGTAAGTGACGTGTTTCTCCAAAGTGTTTTATATTAGCTTTAGTATTCTGAGGATCACAGTAACAGTAGCTGAAGACTAGCCTAAGAGGTTCTGCCCACAGTTACATGGTCAGTCTGACATTCATTTTATGATAAGAAGGCCACAACAATGTCAGTGACAAAACTTGTCTGTGGTATCAACACAGCATTCTCTGATTGACAGCTGCCCAAATTTTCCCATCCAAGTAGGAAGTTGTTGTCCACACTGAGTAATGAAACTACCAGACTCTGGTCTAATTGCACTTTATGCGCTCTGTCATCCTAACTTATATTATGTGGTCCAGCTAAGATCTCCTTGGTCTTAATATTCTCCACTTTCTGCTTGGGGTATCAAACCTGTAAGCCAGGGGTGTCAACAAAGGGCAGGTGTGACGGAAGGTTTTTGTTCCGACCAATCAGGAGTACCTGATACCACTCGGGCTCGGTCTTCAAACAGCTGATCATGAAAGCTCCTGCTTCCCTCCACATCGGCCCTTTGTGCATAAGACTTGACACCCCTGCTGTTAATTGACTGCGTAGGTTGAGGACTGACCTGGGGAAGAAGATGCTTTCCACCACATAGAAATCCTGCATGAGCACATCCCTCTCAGGTTTGGAGCTCAGGTTGCCCACTGTGTAGCCAATACCCAGCTGGATGGCTCCTTTTAGTGCTGACGATGTAGTCTGAAGAAAAGAAGTTCAGCGTCAACAAGGGAGGTCCCAGTCAATAGACCTACACTGAAATAAACTTTTCTTTTATCACCGAAGCCACATGCTCCAACATGCCATTTAAGCCTTGATGATGAAAATGTCATAATGATTAAAAAATGGCATGAGTAAATGCTGAAAGTTTAATGACATTTTCATCATCTTTATTAAAAAACTGGTTAATAAAGCTGTTGTCCCAGCAGTTGTCCTGGGTGGGAACACTGTAGATGAAAGAAAAAGCACAGCTTGAAAACCTTCTTATATGTCGTTTCTCCAGACGCATCCACTCCCCTGTGTCCAATCTTCTTCCCAAGGCCTGGCTGGCCTGAAGATGATGGCATCTGAAAGGGAGACAGAATACATCAGCCCGGCTGCCTGAACACATCATTTCCTTTTTACTCATATCGCTAATTAAGTGTCTGCCTGTACCGTGACACAGCAAAAAGACTTGGTCTATACCTCTGTGATGAAGGCCTTCTTGGCAGCATCTGTATGGGAAAAGAGAGAGAAGAATGAGAAGGGACTAATTATTCTGCATTGTTTCTAAATGCAGGCTTGATATAAAATAGTAGACTGGGCACCAGATGCTACTGAGAGAGGCAAACCCACGTCTTTTCTTCCTCCAGCAGCGTGTCTCTCTAGGCAAACCACTTCACCATGATATGTCATGCTCTCGTGTGTCTTTCCCTCTTTCTTTTTTGCTTACTCGGTCTGTCTCTCTGCTCCATAAACTGACAAGCTCCAAGCTGAGCCAGACAAAACCTGCCAGGGAAATCACTCTAGAGGCGCTGATGATTTTGCACAGCACAGAGTGTGGCGAGTTGAGACAATGGAGAAAGCAGACATAGAAAACACTCTGCAGACTCGACACAATAGGAACACAACCAGCCCGGAGCTTCCTGGAGCGCGTCAGAACATTTAAACCATACAAACCAACAGAAGAGAATCTGTATGGCTACCAGTGGCTTGGGGTCCAAGAGAAAACCAATGGCCTCTCTCTCTCTGGACGGTCGTCCCTATCCCCATCACTCTGTGCTAACTGATGCAGGCGTCTGTTAACTGATGTACCAGAAATGGTAATTAATATTCTCCAACAAGCAGGTTCAGCTGTCCAGTGAAGTCATTTTAGCATGTGCTACACTCCCATTGTTGTTAGTTTAGTGTGACTGAGGGAGTACTAGCTAGTGGGTAAAAATAGATGTGACAAAACTGGGGAGAAAACTGAAGATGGATGGATGGAAGGATATAGGGATGAATGGATGGATGGATGGACAGATAATTATGTAGACCTTGACCATCACAGATCTACATTATTGATGGTGAACAGAGATCTTTATTATTGATGATCTATAGAAACCTACATTTCCTTGACACCACAGACATCCTACCCTCCTCCATACATACATTTTGGTGATTTTATTGATCTGACACAGGGATCTCTTCCTGTGGGCTGCAAGATGTTTATCAAGATGGTTTATGTGTATCGACACTACAGGTACATTCTTACTCTTTATTTTTTGGGGATGTATTGTGCTATACAAATATATGATGCAAAAATCATGGAGGTGCAACAATACATCATGGTAAAAGAGCATTCTAATTATAACTCACTGTTTGAGCACATTAGTACAGGTTCACAAACAACCTGTGCTAATCAACAGCTACATCCAGCAAGTATATTACATAAGCTGTGCAACAACATGAATACAGTCATCATTTTACTTAACTGAAACTATGATCAGACTACTGTGAGAATATCAAATGCTGGATCCAATATAACAAATGAGACTGAATTGTGGGAAAATGTCTCAGTGTACCCATACCAAACACTTTTTTCCTCTACAAAGGGAAACTGCCTAGGAGGACCTGTCACATAAACAGACCAATATCCATTTTAAACAAGGGTGAAATTGGTTTCATATGTGCAGCCACAGACACCGCAGTAATTACATTTTTGGAATAGTGCTGGAGTTGAGGCCAGAAAAGTACAAAACGTGACCAGGCTACTAATTTAATTTTTGATCTATGATTGCAGTAACCTAAAGCAGTGACTATTCAGCAATGCAATGTGTGTAACACAGGGCTGGAACCACTGCTCCTTGTTAACCTCTAAACCTGTTAACTCAAGAGCTAAATCAGTTTTTTGGTGACCACTAGGCTCCTCTGTATTATATGTATGGCTAGTTTCTCCCGGCAACAGTGCCGACCTCCTCTTAGCCCTGTATTAGTTGCCTTTCTTTACATTCTTTAAGCACAAATGCTCTCGTTCAGTCCTGCATGTTACATTATTATTTAAGCCTCAAGTAAAAACGTAGTCACCTACTCACGAGAGCCTGCTTTATTGACTCAGAGTCCTTTGAGTGTGAGAACAAAAGCTTAAGGGGGTAATGCACTGCTGTTTAAAATGCCAGGTATGAAAAGGAGTGGGTTAGACGCTGAGTTGGAGCTCGCTCAGCTGCAATAATGACACCTGAACAGCAAAGGAAATGGGTTTATCAGCAACTAATAGCTCAGCCCACAGTTCAATCGCAGACCTGGCTCACTGAGCGAAATGGCAAACTCTGTAATATGAGCTGTTTTGAGAAGCACAAGAGTCATGTACATAGACTTTGTACTTAAACAGTTTGTGTGGTTTAACCATGAGGTATGGACTGAGAACTGTGGGGCAGGATGTAAAATACATTGGCTCTGGGGGTTGCTGCACTTGAGACCCCTCGAACACCAAAATTTAAGAGGGTTTCCAAACTGCAAGCAGTGCAGAATAGTTGAATGAAGATTTGCTTGAGTTAAAAGATATTAACAAATATTTCGTTTAATTTCACTCATCCTGTGTTAGTGCAACTACAACCGCCCCAACAACTCTCACACACGCGTACAACCCGCCCATACAACCCCACTCCCATTCAACAATGTTTCAAAACAAAAACATCAGCATTTTGCCCAGCTACTTCTGTTATCCATTGCAAAAACTTTGCCTCCTAATGGCCACCAGGTATTTTGCACACTATTGCTGCTAGCTGTGCAGCCATTACCTAGCTAAATTGTGCATTAAATGAATACGCTGTCATAACGTTTACATTTACAGCATCTAGCAGACGCTCTTATCCAGAGCGATGTACATCAGTGCTTAAGTAGTCCACATATGTTCTTCATACCTGTAGAGCTAGACTCAAATCAACATCTGCTTTTAACCAAGTTACTGCTAGCTAAGTAACTATATAACTATATATTTACTCTTGCATAAAAGAGAGTTTGCTACATGAAACCCCTTGTTGAAAGGGATGCAATCTGCAACAGTTTTCTTAACAATGGAAAAATCAGTAACACTGAACCTCAATATCAAGATCTGGTATTCAGGTGTGCTTCTGGGACCTGAATAGATTGAACCCACACCAGCAGGATGGCACAAGCACCAGTGGCTACAGTTCAACACAACGGAACCCCTCACGTGAAACTGCAAAGTCACTTGGAAGCCAGGCCCCCTTGGTTTGGGTACTTCTGTGATTAACTGAAGTATTCTGTCTGTTGGATGGACAAGTAGGCTGATGAGATCAGCATTTGTGTCGTGTTTGAAGTATACTGTTTCTCTCTAGTTTTGGTAATTGAGAATACCTTTCTAACTACAATAGGCCAGTTGGTTGTCAGTCTTCACTGACAACCAATATGTTTGGGGAAAAAATGCTTTCTTGCTAGCCTCACAGTATATAACCAGGTCCTCTTAATATGAAATTCTGGCTGAGCCCCTGTTTCCAAATTGTCAATTGTTTATTGATAAGGAAAACGTTAACTCAACCAGGGCAGTCATACATCAGCTGGACTGTGGAGACCAGAAGGGGAAAAATACCAAGGGGTGGTGTTTAATATCAACGGCACTGTGTGTCCCTGATTTTTCATTCATTAATCTGTTCCTTTTTGCAATCACCGGACGTCAGGACTCTTGTTACCAATGGGCTGAAGTAACGAACTGCATATTGAAAGAAGATGTTTTGTCATGTGGACACAACCACCCAGATGCGCCTGCAGGCTCCTTTTCACCCCGTTTCCATGGTTCCCTGATTGAGGTCAACTGGCTTTTTCTGAGACCGCACGTGCGCATGGAATCAACAGACACATGCTTCCTTCCACGTTCTAAATAGGGCATTCGCTGCACACAGTTCAGCTCATAGGCATACACAAAGAGCTCACAAAGGCCAAAACAAAGAGGGACGGTATGGGATGATGCAGCAAAAGAGGCCTCTCTACGTAGGCCACAGTCAGGAGAGGCTCCATGGTGCATTTCGACATCCATATTAAGAGTCCCAGGATTGAACAATAAGTAAGTATCACTGTAAGTATGGTAAACATTGTATCTCATTATTATTTCCACAAATAATGAAATACTATCTAAAATCATTAATTATTAACTTTAATGCCAAACTAGTTTCTTCCTAGTCTCATAATTTGACACAGTATCTCATTATTGCAATATATACAACAGACCATACATATCATGTCTAGCACCTTGGCTTGTGGTAAGTATGGTAGTTTGTGGCTAAAATGTTAGCTTGTGGTTAGACTATTATATTGTCTATAAAGCCCTATTTCAAACTGTATTGTTATAACATTAAATGCTCTAAAACAGTGTTTTTAAACCTGTAAGGGTGGGTCTGCTAAAGTGCAATTTAATGTCCTTTTCTTGTTTTAATTGCAAAAATGTGTTATTCTTCACAGATATTTAACCAAAAAATAACGTTAATATCACAAAAAATAAAACCTCATACTTGGATCAAGCTTGTTAATCAATGCAAGAAAATGCAAGACTGATGAAACTGAAAGAGTTAGTTAATCATATTTATGTAACTTACTGTAATTATATTAATATTTTAAAATCAAGTCTATGCAAATGTTCCTTTCATCACATGTATCCACCATGGATAAATGGTATTATTTTCAAGTATTATTTTGTGTTAATGAAATTGTACAGTCACATAGTCAAGATTTAATAGGGTGTTATTACTTGGTTAGCTGTTTGCATTTTAAACAACTGAGTCAGTTAAATCTACTAGTGGGTTGAAGGAGCTTTTGTGGCCTTCTGTGTGGGCCACACTGTGCAAAAGGCTGGAAATCCTGTCCTAATAAACTGAAGCTGGAAACATCAACATATTAAAATGTAAAGCTCATCTTCAGCCACTTTTGCAGTATAAAATGGATTAAATCAATATATAACTTGTATCCAATGAAATCATGAATTTTTTTCACCATCGCACTTGTAATTATGTGATAATTATTCATAATTAAAGCATGCTGTAATTATGAGATACATCATAAATATGAGGTAGCATCTCATTTACGAAACTCTCCTGTTATTATGACATACAAAATAAACTGCAATAACATGTTGATCTTGTTTGTGAAAATGGTTCTTGTGACACAACAGTAAGGGAAATGTTTACTAGTCACACGTTTTTTAGAAGTAAACTGGCAGCTTCACACTTTCATGCCACTAAATGAGTTTCCAAGTGCTGATTCATGTTTTTATTTACACAGACGTGAGGCTTATCCTCCCTGTCCATCACTTACTATGCGACACGACGCACTGACAAAGCAGGAGGAGAAACTTTAGTCTTCAGTCCCAGGAGGGTTGTTTAAGGCTCCCTCGTTCCTCGACTACACACTTGGCAGGGACCCAAGCTGAAGTGGAAAGTCATGACCCTGGCATTTGATTCTGTCCACCTGATTTCAATCGGCCTTCTCCAGTCACGGCTCCTGACCAAGAGTCAAACCAAGTTCTGCCTCTGAGACAAGTGGAAAACCTACTGCTGCCCCAACATGGACATGGAATAGCTACCTGCCAGACTGAATCTGGTACTGAAAAAACATTTAAAAGTTATTTCAGATATACTTGCTAAAGTGGTTTCTGACATTGAATGACACACTATTAAAAATATATAAAACAAATAATGATTAAATTCAACACTAGACTTTCAGGACAAAACTTGACACATCAAACACTTACTACATCTGAGGTGAGGGTAAAAGAGTGTAAAGTTGATTTTTCAATGTACTGTTCTGTTGCTAATCCTGCCGTTCCAGACTGAACAAGTTCAAGTGGAAAATCTGCTGCTGCCCCAACATGGACATGGAATAGCTACCTGCTATTATGTTACATGCACATAATGTCAGATACTTTAGCCCATACCCTGTCCATATAGTCAATTTCCACTAATTAACCGCATAACTGCAAATAACTGCAAAAATTCAATTTGAAGTCACTAAAATCAACACATTTACATTTGACTGTCTATTCAGGTTACATTGGTTTAGCCCTGTCCACTCAGAATAAGGAATGTTTTTGAATGAGGCACAATAAAGTGTAGCTAATCAGAACGGAGGTCATTTACATGTATTATTCACAGTAGCCAAGGAAAGGCTATTTAATTTTAAGGGATAAAGAGAGAGTGGAAAGGGTCAGGTAAGGAAGAATGATGTTTTCAGTGAATAAAACTACACAGATGTCATTAAATGGAGCAAGAAAAACGTCAGAAATGTGGAGGATCATTTCACATTTTCCATTCAGAGCTTAGAATGAGAGTGCGGTATCTGGGCCCGAGCCTGTGAAAGGGAGAAGAAGACTATAGACTCTCACCCATCTATTTTTAACTGTGATAACTCCTTGAGTTCACTCGACTATAGACGGGTGTGATCTCAGCTTTTCTATAATGTACTTACAGCAGTTTCAGTACTAAAGTTGGTCTGGTGTGAAACATCATTTATGAACCCTTAGAAAGAACTTAAATGTACAAGTAGAGAGTGGATTGTTATGTTTCAGGTGATTCTTGATTTTATATGCTTATTACTCTTTAATGACACTGAATTTCTGGCAATGGATGTTGCATGGAAGGGCCAAAGAATAAATTGCTCCTTGATAGCTATTAATTCCACAACACTGATCCTGCACCAGCATGCAATATGTAAACGTAAATATATAAATATGTAAATAAACCTGTTCCAATGAAGGCAATCAAATACCATGTCACATCAAGAGTTCACTAGTGTAAAGAAAAGAACAGAAATGAACAAAAAGGTTGTCTACAATACTGTATCTTTTTTTACGGAAATTTCCTTTCTGCCTTTGTTAGCAACTTTAGGCTCCTAAGAAATTGTGTAAATGAGTCCATTAACATATTATTTGAGCTTTTTAAGTGATCCACAAGAACGCACATCTAAAAACAAGTGATTATAATAGCTGAAGGGGCTGGGTGAGAGGCTCATATATCTCTTTGCAGCTAAACCATCATTTGAAAGAAATTCTACAGTCTCTGAAAGGAGAGCTGGTGATCGATTGTGTCACCTAGAATAGCTGGGAGCGGAGTGACGGCTTTTCATGTTGATTTACTATAGACTCAGGGGTTCAGTCTGTTTATGACACTTTTGCAGACTAAAATCAATATCCAGTGATTACTGAAAGTGGAGTACCGAGACAACCTGCCTATTACAATATAAAATAACCCACATTTCCTCATATTGGATTAAGGTCAGAAACGCCCTCCCATAATGGGTTCCCATAATCTGCCCCATGTGAGGAAAAGAATCACACAGCAAAAACACCAGCATCTGGCAGGAACTTAAATAAGACAACAAACATACTAAAATCTGCCAAAAACTCACTGTTAATGATCCGAGCCGTTCTTTAGTGCTCGATGGCAGTATGACTTGGCAAGTGAGACTGATAATTTTAAAGAATAGTTTGGAGTAAAATCTCATTTACCTAACTTCCCCTGAGCCCATTGTAGTTAATCAGACAATACATATGAGGGTTCTGTATTTTGCTTCTTTGGTTTTGCTCTAAAGCTACAAGTTATTTCAG
Source organism: Hydrocynus forskahlii (assembly GCA_037974365.1). Classification (NCBI taxonomy): domain Eukaryota; kingdom Metazoa; phylum Chordata; class Actinopteri; order Characiformes; family Alestidae; genus Hydrocynus; species Hydrocynus forskahlii. The sequence continues at coordinate 10,133,035 of JBBPCX010000038.1, forward strand.
ATAGACTTGCTAAATTGGTTTCTGACATTGTATGACACACTATTAAAATATATATAAAACAAATAATGATTAAATTCAACACTAGACTTGTAATCAAACACTTGACACATCAAACACTTACTACATCTGGGTAAAAGTGTAAAGTTGATTTTTCAATGTACTGTTCTGTTGCTAATCCTGCCATTCCAGACTGAACAAGTTCACTGCTACCATGACCTTCAGGCCAGTTGGGGGTGATCTCATGAGCATTCATCACCTAAAAGAGCCAGGAACCACAGCAAAGCCTGCACTTTTTGATAAATGTATCAGTGCTGCAGTTCTCTCAGCTGAACGCTTGACTGGTTACAAACTCCGATAAAAAGAATAAACGTTCACATTTTAAAAGCCTTGCAGCTCCCAGAAAAACAATCCCACCCTAAACAGAAAAGAGTTTAAGCGTCAAGTGTGTATTCTGGTTTAACAGGGTGTTGTCGCATCCCAGTGGAGTCCTGTTTGGCCAAAGGCCATCATCTGACCAAATGCAATTATGAGCACATAGGCCTTTATTGATTTATACTCCACCACACACAATTAGCTTGGACAGTTTACGTGTGTTCAGAGTTTATATATAAGTACCAGAAACCACGTGTAGACACATCAGTTCATGTTCAGGGAAGTTGTGAAAAGGACACATTAAATGCAATTTGGTAATCATACAGCCTCACGCTGGTCTGGCATGGTCTCCAGGCATGGCTTTAAAAAAATCCCCGCCTCCCATCCCCCATCTCTGGCTGACCAGGGACAGGGACACTATTATGCAATTGTTTTCCTTTTTCCAATAGGCCTTAAAAACTGCCTGCCTGAGCAATGGAGGAAACAGCGCAGAGCATAATGAGCTGGGGAGGTAATTAACACTGCAGTTCTAAGAGCATTTAATTTTGATAGGGGAGGAACACGATGTGGATTTGAGATGTCTTCACAGAAAAATATCAGTCAAAACGATCTCGCCGTCACTGCAAAATCAGACAGATATGCATGGCTTATACTGGCAGCAATCAGCTCACAGCATGAGGGAAAAAATCTCTTCGACCACGTGCCGAAATGAAGAGAATCTGAAAATAACAACAGATGGTGATGATAAGATGCTGACTCCAAGTCACCAAGCTCTTGCAGTGATGTTGACAGTGAAGGAGCCACTTGCAGCAGGGAAGTGGGTATTTGTGGGACAGCTGGGTTATTGCACTTCATTACCACCTCACAGGCTCATAATTTAGGCTTACATTTCTTACATTTCCGCATCTGATCACGCCAAAAAGACACTAGCAAAGACTTCAGATCTCCAAGACGGTTTTCAGATAACAAGAGTAAGAGCACGACCGGCCAATGTGGTGTGTGTAGGGTTCCTGGTGACATGAGACTCTGGTCCTTTCCCTTTTTTCATATCTCTCTTAATGCCTTCTTATAAGATCATTACAAATCACACTGTGCAACATGAATCTAATAAACCTGGGTACGATGTGTGTGTGTAAGTGTACGATGCTGTGTGTGGAGGTGTGTAGATGTCCAACAGTGTGAGTGAAGGTGTACAGATGTATGATGGTGTGTGTGAAAGTGTGTAGATGTACACTGCTGTATGTGAAGGTATGTAGATGTACGACGGTTTGTGTGAAGGTTTGTAGATGTATGATGGTGTGTGAAGGTGTGTAGATGTACGATGGTGTGTGTGAAGGTGTGTAGGTGTATGATGGTGTGTGTGAAGGTGTGTAGGTGTATGAT
>JBBPCX010000038.1:10134889-10188202 GCA_037974365.1 Hydrocynus forskahlii
ATATATGTGTACATATCTCACGTATATTTTGTGCTGAATAACGACTGAATTTCTGCTTTCTTCATGATTTTGTTCAACAGCCAAGTAGCATTAATAAGCCTGTGGTTCAGTGGCTAGACTAGAAGTTAGGAGTGCATACTGACCAATGTGGTAAGTTTAAAAACCTATATAAATGTATGAAAAGTATATAATATCAAACTGATGAACTCATAAAGTGTTGCACTATAGTGTCACATAAGAAAAAATAACCCAGTTTTAAACCAGTAGTTAGTCTAGAAGCTAGATGAAAGTGTCAAATGAAGCACACTAAAGCTTCATTTTTCAGATACAGTACATACCAACCTAGCTCAAGCTGTATTGTGCTTTGTATAAGCTGGTGTCTGGCACAGTCTCGCACCATTGCACTGTTTGACCATCTTGTGCTAAAATGGCATTCTAAAACTGATAGTCTTTGAAAGGACTCACAAACAGAGTAACTCAGAACAGATCTATTTCACATACTGAACACTGCACACAACAAAGCTTTGGTTTAATAGGCCTCAACTGAAACAATATTCAATTCATTACTGTACAAGCAGCATAAAAGCCAGATACATTACCAATGTGGCCATCATCCCACCGCCTGCCAGAGTGCTGAAGAACAGCACACCACTAATAAACTGCATTTTTGCTCTTTTCATCTCCAGAACGTTAAATGTGCACTGCCGAGGCCAGTTACACCACAGCCTGAATGTGTGGGACCAGGCGGAGAACAAAAACAAAAAGCTCTTTCTTCTCAAAGACTGTTGAGTAACAGATTTGGAAATAATCCTAAATCTTTACCAGCCCCATATTCTGCAAAACCCTAAAGCTTAACTGATGAAATCCTTTACTCATTTTTTTGAATGAGTAACTAAACAAACTACTATTAATAATAATAATAGTAAATAAGTACATTTATAAAGCTTGCATATGTATGTGGCAGTATGTATAATAATTATGCGATGCATTTTTAATATGATGATTAGAACATCTGCAAACTGAGCTGAGTGTGTGAAGGTTTAAAGAAGCACAGATTTATTTTTAGGCTTCCCTTACTGGAAAATGTTGGGTGTGTATGATGTGTAGGCTGCAGTGTAGCTGTTGATCCCTCTATTTAAAAAAACAGTGGTGAGCATATGATATTATTTCCATTCCACATTTGACAATATATTAAATCTTACCACAAAAACCTCCTTTCAATTATATCTGATTAATATGATTGGTAAGTGTAGCAAACCTCTTAAATCTGTGTATTGTATTAAGTGTGGGAAAAAATGAAAAAGAAAAAGACATTTTCTTCAAATGTAATACTAGAAATGCCTGAACAATTGTAACAATATTATTAATAGTAATAGTAATAGTAATGGCACTAGTAATGGTAATAATAATAGTAAGAACAGTAACAATAGCTTAAGAAGAATCAGTAACACTCTGGATTCTTAGATTAGTAGGAAACAACCAGACATCAGTGGAGCCTCTATCAAACCATTTTAATGGCCTCAGTTTTCTGTCCTCAGTTATACCAAAAAGACTGTAAACTGCCTCTAAGTGGTTCACTCTTTCAGCTTAACTCAATTTTATTTCTAGATCAATTTTTACAGCCGATGTAGTTTCAAAGCAGTTTTACCGATTCAAGGCCCCAGCCCCTAACGAGGCACGGAAAAACTCCCTAAAGCTGAAGGAAGAAACCTCAGGAGGAACCAAGACTTGGGAGAATGAGAGCAAGTAAAAGAGACGTCTTTAAAGAGACAGTTAATAATAAGGCCTTCGTGTACAGACTTAATCACTGCAGAACAGAAGGCAGTCAGAGTACAGTGGAGGAACAATTAGAGTCAGTACAGGTAATTTTTTGAGGTGTCATTGTGAGGAGGCACAGTTACAGTCAGAGGTAGAGTCTCGAGTCCATAGAAAGCTCTCTGCTGGATTCAGTCACTCAGTACACACTAGAAAAATCTAAAAAATCTTGAAAAACCCCTGCTGATTTCATACAATACATTCAGATCGATAAACCTGCAACTAACACAGGGAAGCATTTTTAATGTGAGGGGGTTGTGCACGTGCAAAGTCTAGGTCGTTGTCAGGGTGGAAGGGGTGGGGTTCGTGCACCTGCAAATTCTTGGTCATTGTGGGGGAGTGGGGTTTGGGGAGCTTTTTGTCCAGGAAACAAAAAGTGGGAGGAGAGATACGAATGATTTTAAAATGTGGGGGGATATGTCCCCCCCTACTATAATGGTTCCGGTGCCCTTGAACTAACATCAGCACACAAGTGGGTGGTCACAAGCAAGTCTCAGACAAATTAGTTGATTAAATGGGGGCAAAATTGTAATTTGTAAACTATTCTTATGACAGAACAGTTTAAAACATTTCAGCACTGCTGTGGTATTACTAAATGCGGTTCAGCTCCAGTTACAAGACTTTCCAACAGTGACTTGTCAGCAAATCAGCAGCTCAGCCTGCCAAACACTACAGTGTTTACAGAAGCTGGGAGGCAAGCGGTGAGTTTCCAATGATTTAATAATGAAAGAACATTGAATATTTTAATAAATATTTATACAGGATGACAGTACTTGAAAAGTGAACCCTCAACGTCTCTGACACAGAAGTTTAGCCCCATCTGCCCCCATTCAACTCGCCCACGGGCGCCCTCTAGTGTTTACCAGTCATGTTTTCAATACTGGGAAGAACAGGCTCCTCACAAACTAAACCTGACTGTGACCAGCACTGATTATACACTATATGGACAAAAGTTTTGGGACAAAAGTTTTTCAGGGTTTGGGCTAAGCTCTTTACTTCCAGTGAAGCTCAGTCTTAATGCTTCAGCATACCAAGACATTTTGGACAATGCCATGCTTCCAACTTTACTTTCCTTTATGTGTGTATTTGTCAAATGTTAAAACCAGGTCCCTGTGGTTGCCAGGCAGTGTTGTGCCAGTTCACACTGAAAAAGAGCTAGTTCAAAGTTCAATTCATTTAAATAAAAATTCACAGTCATAGTTATTTATTTTTTTTAATTTGAACCAAGTTCACTGCTCAAAAAATGAACTAGTTCACGTTTGTTCATTTTTTTTTTACATTTTCAATACAACATCCTTCTATCTGAACCTCCTTCAATCTTCTCCTTCTATCTGTCATACCACTGAACAATCACGGACATAAGTTACATTAAAAAACAATTTTGAGGTTGAGAATAGAGCTTACCACTTAAGCAACACATCGTGTTATGCTGAAAGTGAAAAAAAAATGAGGAGCAGTTACACTGTATATAGAAATTTTATTCAGATAATATTAACAAAATGTAAACAAACCGTGTCTACCTAAAATGCAACATTCAGACACCATCTTTTAAAGTGCTCAGAAAAGAACATAACAAAGTAAACAAAACATGTGGTTTTCCCCATCTAAATCTACACCGATTTCTTTAAAAAACTGACTAAAATGTTTAAACAAACTGCCTTCTGCAGAGGTGTCCAACCATGCTAGCCTGTAATAAGTAAACGTAAAACGCGAGCTGCGTTCAGTCTCGCAAGAGTGAACGTCACTCATGTCACTCACATTCATAATTTTTTAACTGATTCATTCAGTTCAGGCGTTCACGAAAAACGCCATTCATTGAATGCGTTCATGCACAACACTGATGCCAACATATATATTTTGGAATTTTTGAATCACAGAAAGTGGCCTCTAGTCCAGTCTTATTATCTCAGTTCATAACTGATGAATATTTTACACTCTTGTGGCCCTCTCGGTTACGCAGATCAGTCCAGGGTGCCCACTTGTTGGGGCTTTTGACCTTTTAATGTAAACATCGTAGCTACATATTATTGATGTAATATTCCAAACACACTTTTAACTGAAATGTAATGGATTTATGGATTTTATCAGTAATATTTATTTGTCCATGTACATTTGAACCTCATTAACCACACCTGATTAAAGTGTGGTCCACCAGGGACTCGTCACAGGTTTGGCATCCCTGGATTTGGGCTTAGATGGATCCATAGATTGTTTATGAGAGCCAGAAGGTAATGGCTCATTTCAATGACTCGTCTTTATATTTGTTCATTTCAAACTCGTGCATGTCACACTTCATCTGAAAGTCAAATATCCCAAAAATGACCAATGCCTCCGGCCTAGTGCTGCAGCTCACAGTTTAAGCTGCAGTCTCGAAAACTGAAGGTTGTGGGATCAAACCTGAGTCTCTAACTTTGTCTTGCATGTTACACTTCATCTGAAAGTCATATATCTTAAAGAAGTTAGACAGCTTGCCCAGTAGCTCACTGGCATTAGCTGTGGTCTCAAGGTTTTAGGATCTAATCAGTGTCTCACTTTTAATGTCTTGTTTGTCACACTTCATCTGAAAGTCAAATGTCCAAAAATAAGTGGCGCATTCGCCCTGCCTCTATAGTGCACTGGTTTAAACTGTGGGCTCGAGTATGGCAAGTCATGGGATCAAATCTGAATTGTCTACTTTATATGTTGCATGTCACATTCATCTGAAAGTAAAATATAAAAAAGTTGGTTAGGTTGCAGTGGTCTTAAGAACAGGAGGCTGTGGGATTTAATCTGGCTTTTATGTCCTAGATGTCACATTTCATCTGAAAGTGAAATGTCCAAAAACAAGGCAGGATCGCTGTGAGATCCTGTGGCTCACTGGTAAGCACATTGCTGGCAGCACCAGGATCATGTGGGTTCTAATCAGAGCCTACAGGTTTATGTCTTGAACATCAGACCTCATCTGAATGTGAAATTTCCCCAAAAAAAGGCATGCTAGCTGTGGGATCCTGTGGCTCAGTGGTAAGAGCAAAGCCTCCAAGCTCAGGAGCTCATGGGTTCAAATCCTGAGCAGGGGTCTCCACAAACATCAATACTTAAGAAAGGGCGGGAGTTCTCCGTCTTCCCTTCTTCACCAAACCCACTTCAACACAGTAAAGGCTTGATAACTAGCTGATTAGTTGGATCACATGTGTTGTCCAGGAAAGTGTGCCTCAGGAACTGGAAAACACTGTTTGAATATGTGTTGCACTGTGGTCCATGGAGAAACATCTCGTCTCTGTATGTGTTCACACCTGCTGATGACAAAGTAACCTTGAACTGTTTTATAGCAGTCTTGGGAGCTCAGCATTCCAGTGGACAACCTGATGCACCTGTCCCAGCTCATTATGTTCTTCTGAAGACCTTGACTGACTGGATCAGAGTCATTTGTGTGCTAGGAAGTGGATCTCCAGGAGGAGGGTTGATGACCATCTGGTGTTACAGCAGACCAGCTTCCAACACATAAATAGTTAACAAGCTATTGAAGGGAAATTGGTTTGTTAGAAGTGTTTTCCAGGACCAGGATTAGGAAACCATGTTAGAGAAGAAAACACCACAATCTGGAGGGCAGCAGTGCTCCAGGGATAAGACTGAGAAGATTATTAGTATTTTCCAGCCTTGGTCCTGGAGGCCACCCTGCCCTGCAAGTTAAATCACTTCAGCATAGAAAGGGCTTGTTAACAAGCTGATTAGTGTGTCAGGTGTGTTAACGAGCTGATTAGTTTGATCAGGTGTGGCGGGAGCAGTGAAAACACCTCAGTGTGCATAGCTGGAGGCCACCTGGACCAGGGTTGAGACAATTAGACTTCTTTGTAGGTCACTACTACTTCTGTCCAAACACTTCTAACAAAATAAGGACAAAAGAATCCGTTTTAATTACGGCTTTGACTCTAGTTTTAGTAATATATATATATATATATATATATATAGCTTTTTTGTGTTTTTGTGCTCGTTTTCATGGGGGTCTATATGGACAAAAGTATTGGGACACTGACCATTGCACTATCAGGGACTTTAATGACACTGCATTCAGATACATAGACCGCCCCCATGTTCCAGAACCATTCATCCAACATCAGTACCTACTGTTGTGGCTGAACACGATCAAATCCTCACAGCAATGTTCCAACCATAGTGTAAAGTCTTTCCAGAAGAGTACAGCAGCAAAGAAAGGATAGATTCCCCATGATATTCCTGATTTCAGAAGAAAACTTGTAAATTCTTATAATGTACAATACAAATGCCCACAAATCAACACATACCATTTGGACAAAAGTAATGGGACGCCTGACTATTACACCAACAGGGACTTTAATGACACTGCATTCAGATACATAGACATTAATATGGAGTTGGTCCCACTTTGCAGCTGCTATAATGCTCTGGACTCTGAGGGGAACTCGTTTTTATATAACAAATTAGATAAAACATGAATGCCCTGCAATAGCTTTGGTTTTATATTTGATTTGATTACATTAATGTTTAAGTTGAGATTTACAAGAAATATTTGAACTGTAACTGTGTAACTGTGTTAAAGGGAACACTGCTGCTAAAAAAAGCTTCTTATTTGTTTACAAACCAAATTTTATACACACTTTTGAATTATTTAATTTTGCGTATAACTATGTGATTAATCTAGATTAATCACAGAAAAAAATGCGATTAATCACGATTAAAAATTGTAATCTTTGCCCAGCATTAGTATTTATTTTAAAATAAACACTACTGCTCAGAAGTAAACAACTTTTTTTTTAAGTATAAATTTTTTAGGTGCCCGCAACTTTCACAGTCCTGTATATGATCAGTGGATACTTCCTAGCCATAGAACTTCAGGTGAGCTACATAAGTCTAAATAAATTAGTTTCTTTCCGAGCCTGTAATGAAAGTGTGTGAAATATTCCTTGTTTATGATAATCTTTTTTACAGCGTCATCATGAGCGTTGTTTTCTGATACAGGATGAACTTGATCAATATGAAGACGAGCCAAGTGAGGATCACAACAAACTCTCCTAAAAATCCTGCACTCCCTCAGTGAAGATCCCGTTCACCAGGGCTTTTTATTTACTTTAGTGATTTTACATAAACACAGGAGAGAAAAGAAAGAAGAAAATGATTAAAAGTGTTCAATGAAAGGTTCAGGTGATGAAGGACAATATCAACTCAATGGGCAGGGTGGATGACATTTGTATGTATGTAAGAATGAGACACAGCGAGATCTATTTCCACAGGGACGTGCAGGGGGGTAGGTTTGGGTACACAAGCAGCTGCACCTTTGGCCTTAGTGCCCTTTTGGGCAAGGCTTGTGGACCTTGTCTACAAAAACAGCGTCTGTTTTTTGTATGCTCGTACCTGTCCCCGAACAAATGTAACACACCCACCGTCCAGGCCCCCTTCATTCTGAAGATCTTAGCCCCGCCCTCCTTTCCCCCTTTTTTCATGCATCAGGATTCAGATTCATTATCATTTTGGGAATGAGTTTCTGTGAGGTAACTTATAGAGGCATTAAATACTTCAGACGTCTGGTTTCCATCACCACTGCTGTGAACTGTTCTGTCTCGATAATTTTCCATAGAACTGAGCATTTTACATTATACCACTCTGAATGACTTTGTTCACATTTTAATAATATAATTATGCAGAAACGCAACAAAATAGCTGGAACCTTCCTTTAATGCCCAGGCTAGTTTATTATATTATCACACGACATGTCCCAATCCATAATATATTGATCACTGTATACAGAGGAACCCTTTGAGACACATTTCCAGAGAATGCTGACATATTTCCAGAAAATACAAAAAAGATAACGCCGGGCCATTTGTGTTGTACATATGAATATGATATCTTCAGTTAGCCTCTTCAGGGAAGCTCTGAATATGCTTGTCATTTGTTGAACATGGTGAAATGGTATTTAGTCACTATGCTGCCCGCTGCTGGAACAAAGTGTCCATCAGTATCAGATCTGCCCCAACAGTAGCTTTAAAAAGCTGCAGTATTCTCCTCCACCTTCTTTTAAACATTTGCTCTTATATTGCGCTTTCAGTGTTTTAAAAAATGTATTCTTTTAGTTCATTTTCTTATTCTATTTTATTTTAGTTTGTATTCTGTTTCTGCAAAGCACACTGAACGACATTTTGTGTTTGATAATGTGCTTTATAAATGAACTTGATCTTGAACTTGGAACCAACAGAATTAAAACACTGCAAGCCAAGCATGTTTCTCTTTAAATGTCAGTATCTAGTATATATACATGAACAGCTTCGACAACCAGACTGTATTAATGGAAGTAAGCGTGAGGTAAACACGAGATGCTTTCTCTTGAGATACTGGGCTGTCCGTTTTTTTCCCATTTGTACCTGAACACACAGTGCTGAATAAAAAGAGAAACTGACACTATGGTTTCCACAGCAAGAGTCTGATTGGATGACCAGTGTACTTTGATACCTATTGTTTTTATGTTCTTCTTTTTTTACACAGTCATGTGCTCATATGTCCACCTGTGTGTCCCTTAACCTTTTCTGGTATACTAAAGGGATGCAGCTGCCCAGAATCCAAGCTGAGGATCTGGTGACTCAGTATTTTGACTTGAAAAGAGACAAGATAATGCAGACCTCATCAGTCATTATCAGCTTTCAGTGTGTTATGCTGGATTAAGCATGAAGTGCAAAGACTACCCTCAACAGAGACAATCTACAACATTTTAACTTTAAAACGTTTTCTTCTGATTAGTCTTTCTGGCTGTCGACATTACCTGATAATTTGAAACTGCTCGCCTATATGCACCGATCATTAAAACCACCAGCTTAATATTGTTTAGTCCCCAAAAAACATCTGACCTGCAGAAACATGGACTCCATTAGACCTCTGAAGGTACTGTGGTATCTGGGACCAAGATATTAGCAGCATATCCTTTAAGCCCTATGAGTTGTGAACTGGGGTCTCCATGGATCAGACTAGTTTGTTCAGGGCATCCTACACACGCTCCACCAATGAGCACTTGGTTCCCATGAACCTGTCGCCAGTTCACCTGTTGTCTTGGACCACTTTTGGTAGGTAATGACCACTGAATGCAGGGAACAACCCATAAAGTTTTCAACCCACCTCCCCACCCTAAAAGTACTTGATCAGCTTCGAATTAGCATTGTACAATCTGCAGGCCTAAACCATGTCAATTTGTCAATCTGTTAAGTATATTAGATTTGTGAATGTGGTTTCTGACCAATGTTGGGTACACAGCTCTGTGCAAAAGTCTTGAGCCACCACTCATTTCTTAATATTTTGCTTCCAAAGAGCCAGACTTCCATGTTTTTTTAGTATAGTCTTGAGGAACAGTTCTCCGGGCTTCCTGAAAGACTTTCAAAGGCTCTCATTTTCAGTCCAGTCGCTAAACCTGACCAGTTTCAGACAAATGTTTTTTGTTAAGAAACACAGTGACCTGCGTTTAAATCATTCAAGCAGAACCAAGACCATCTGACTGAAGTCCTGAACCACTGAAGGAACAGGAGCAGATGATTCCATATGATCAGACAGTGATCAGTATTCTGGTGGTGTTGAGTGCTGATTGGTTGGAACTCCTTTATCTAGGCTCCTTTAGGCACTTTGCAGCCTGTTGCAGTAAAACCTTTGTCTACTCATTTAATCTACTCATTATGCCAAAGATAAGACAGGCATAAACTATGATTTTTGCAAAAACAAGGTGACTCAAAGCAAAATACAAATAAATAAGGGGTGGCTCAAGACTTTTGATCATTACTCCGTATTGTCACTAAAACGCACCGTAAGCCTGAGAACAGAAACCACTGACCTTTTTTCCTCTTCGGAAAGCCATCAGGTTCTTTGGGTGGAATGGTAACAAAAAACCCACTGAGCTCATTTGAAACAAAACCAGCCTTATGCCTTCATTAGTATGGTTTCTTGCCTGGTTGTTCCCTTTTTGGCTTAATTTGCATTACTATCAACTCCTCCCCTGAGGAAGAGCTCAAACCCATCTCAGGAACTGAAAATTGCCCTGTTCAGCTGCCAGTTAATCTACTCCAGTATAAAAGCAAGCATTATACCGTATCTGCATTTAAATGTGTTACAAAAAATGTGGGACATTTTAGTGTCACATATGCTTACTTATGTCAGAGACCATTTGTGAAAGTAACTCTGCTTCATGAAGCAGTCAAGAGAAGTCTGATCTGAGCTGCTCATCCTTAACCAGGGTCCTGGGGGCCGGGGGAGTACGTTTGCTGGGGTGCTGGAGCCTGTCCCGGCACTCCTAAGGCGAGAGGCAGAGAAAAACCCAGGACAGGTCAACAGTCCAACACAGGGCAGACACACAGACACATGCTTTTAATTTCTAGGGGAAATTTAGCATCTCTAATTGACCTTGAATGTAATGTATGGAAATGTAATAATACTTAAAACGCACATCGTTGGAGCCAAAGGGAACACACCTCTTCCAGTGGAAGTTGGTTTAAAGTGTGAATAAATGCAAATACTTTCTTAAATACTTGCCTCTTTGATCCCCTTTTACTTCCCTAAATAATGACCACATTTTTTTTGTTTCTGAACAGATATTTGCATTCATGCCTAAAGCTTAATTAATATATTCTGTAAATAATGTACATATATAAATTCACATATATTAGAGTCTAGCAGACTTTATTAAAGAATAGAACAATATAACAATTTCTTTGGCGGTACAAAATATTTATGAACATATTTCACCCACTTTGACACAGAAAAGGAAAAAGAAAGAAAATATTTGGTTCAGTGTGGCACATCGATGTCTCTCAAACAAATACCTTATAGTTACGTATGAAAAGCATGTGGTCTGCTGAAGCATCATAAAATTATACAACTAAACTGAAATCTGCTCTAAGCAACAAATGAGATTCACCTCCAAACCCTTATATATGTAACTGCAAAAACATTTAAATATCCAAATGATGTTGATGAAAGGAACTCTTTAACATTGAGTTATTTTAACCATTTTTGAGGAAAAACACAGTAAGACACATACAGTCCCATAGATATGTCACGGTGAGAATTTCAAACATCATCACAGTTTCCATGGCAGTACCTAGAGTCACACAATACAGTCTCTGTTCATCAGTAGTTGGTTATTCTTTGCTGTGTACCTTTGCGTTTGGCAACATACAAAGTAGCCCTTTATCTAATTACTGAATAGTTTCTGGATTTATTGGATGAATGGAGGAACAAATGTAACCCATTTCGACTAAAAATAATGCAAATTATTAATAATTCAGAAATTAGGCAGATCTCACGACATTGATGATTCACTAATATCTTTTAAATATATTGTTAAATGACAGTTGAAAAGTAACTGTAATGTAATATGGAATAAAGTCCATATTATGCAGCTCTGCTAGTACTCGATAGTACACTATTGTACTGCTAGTACCTGATAGTACACAATAGTATACTATTGCCAGAATAGACCAAATTTTAAACAAATTTTATTGCTCTGTCCCTGCAGCTGGATGTTGTCCCCTGAGCAGCACTGGAGGGAAGTGCCTTCTTGTTACTGGACTGGTTGATTTTCCAGTGAGCTCACAGAGGCAGCCTCTTCCTCTTCTGGACTGTGGAGGTCTGGAGGCTCACTATCAGGCAGGGCAGGGGGCTCAGTGTCCGAGCCGGAGGGGCTCTGAAGTTTAGGATGAAGGTCAAGGTCCTCGTTGCTGCAGTGGTCTGTGGGGCTGAGAGTCTGCGCTTCTGCCCGTCCTTCCTCTTCCAGCTCTGAGTCAGAGTCCAGGCTGTGTTCCAGCGAGCCCAGCGTGCCTGTGGAGCCTTCTGTTAAAGTAAACCATGAAAAATATTTTTAAAAAGGCACATAAACAGCACAGATTAACCCCTCAAACCCTAAGATTATTCTGCAGTTATTAGGCATTGGTTGAAAAATGAAATATGACTGTAATGTGATTATGAGAGTGAGCAATCTAAATGTGGGACCACATATAAATCATTAGGGTCAGTTTCCTGGACAGGGATTAAGCCTAGTCCTGGATTACGTATTTTCCACTGAAAAGGAAAGGGTAGTCCAAGACTAGGCTTAATCCCTGTCTGGGAAACCGACCCTTAGTGTTTAAAGGCTTAAAGTACAACAAAGTCCCCACCTTGGTCTTTTAGCTTGGCTACCTCAGTTCCCCCATGTTCCTCAGAGTGATCCGGTTCGTCTCCATCATTTGTTCCAGAGTCCTCCCCGTCCATACTGCTCTCCTGCATATAAAACAAAACAATTCAAGTGTGCTGTAATAAAACACAGTCATATTTCAGACAGAGTAATTCAGCAGAGAATTGGGAAGTACATTCTGTTTTCCATACAGAACATTACCACACTCTTTATTTAAAGTAATTTACATACACAATCCTCAAACAGTAGGTGAGCATTCAGGTCTTGAAAACCCTTTCCCAAAATGCAAATGTTAACAAATGCTTACACATTAATAACATAAGTTTGCTTTTTGCTCTATCTCCTTATAATATTCATGCCTTTCTGGATTTTTTATCATGTTTCAAAGGAATATGATCTAAACTGAATTATTACAAAAGGCTTGTAAGTGTATTTGAGCTCTGAGCAACAGAGAATACAAATATGCGCGCGCACACATACACACCTGCTGCAGGGATGGGGAGTGGACTACACCGGTGCTGCCTGTGCGGTGGGAATCGGATGGAAAGATAGTGGGGTAAAACACAATGAGAGTCTCCACAATGCGGGCTTGGTAGGGGTAATCCACCAGAGATGAGAGGGACACCGTGGCCCCCGAAGGCCGAGGCCGCATCAGAGAGGGCCCAAACACAATACCCAGATTACTGGGGCTCATCTTATTGTCCTCTTCCAGTTCTGCAATTCTGGAGGTAGAAATAAACATAATTACAGTGAGGTAAAATCCCAGTTTTTACAACAAACATGACAACTAAAGTGACATGATCATGTCAATTCTTCCATTAGGTGGTTTTCTTCGTGCTCATACTTTGTAATTATAAAATATGCAATAACACAATTCACATATCAATTATGAAAAATTAGTTTATCTTGAAACAGAATCACAGGAGCCTCTGCAGCACATCATGTCGCTGGTACCTGCAGAGGTGGCGCACTATGTAGCGTAGCGTGGTGATATTAGCTTTAGGGAGATCTGTGAGGAGCTCCTTCAGTCGGTGCACCAGGGCCAAGAGCTCAGGGTCCGTCTCCAGGCCCAGATTCACCAGATCTGGCCCCTTCCCAGACTCTGCCCCCTCAGGCCCCACCAGGGCCAGGCTCTCTTTGGCCAGGCCCATCAGACTGTTGTACAGCCGGAAAGACATAACAGGCTCTGGAAGCTGGATGGAAGAACAGAAACAGGACTGTGTAAACGTTGAAATCTTAAGTCCATTATTAAAGGCAGAGCTTGCTGAAATTTCACACCAAATGCAACCGACTGGTGAAGATGTGTTTGATGTTTAAAATGTGCTTCCTTCATTTTGCACAGGTGCTACAAGGCTAATGAAGATAACACGTTATGCTAATTAGAATCACACACTTGGTTCACATAGAGCTGAATCAGTAAGGAATCACAATCAGACTTTGAGATGTAGCTAAATGACACACTTTTGCTCCAGTATACCATGATGTCTCTTAAAACATATGATCTACTGGTGTGTAAAGATTGAATCATGCAGTTGATAACTGGCTTCCATTACTTGTTAGCAATATTAGCCACTCAGCTCCATTACAAAATTAAAGCTAAAAACTTCTGACACCTGATGAGCTAGAATTGGGTTCTGGAGAAAATGGCATTGCTCCAAGTTCAATACTGGTTGGCCAAGGCAGCAGTGCAAATGAAATTGATTTCCTGATTATACATTCTGCCACCGGCAATGACTCGTTCCCTATTTCAGGGTTCTTCAGTTCATGTTCTAGAGGGCTGGTTTCTGGCACAGTTAGGTGATTTATCTGCTCCAACATACCTTATTTTCCTCATCTCTTTATTGCCAGATTTAGTGAGTGGTTTTAAGTGGGCAAATCACCAGACTAGGCCGACAACTGGGTCTCCATGACCAGAATTGAACCCTGCCTTGTTTTAATATTATTTACATATTAGGGGTGCAACAAAGCACTGTGACGAGAAGAGGAAATGTGAAAATGTGACAATGTGCATCATGGAGACGGACTGCATCATGGAGAATGGACATTCTATTAACTGTTCTATTTAATTTGGCTGCATTGTTTGAACACCAGCATTTGATCTAGGGTTGTTAAGATGTTATGTAACACTTCAGGCATTTTTGATCATTGAAAAATCTTTTCAAAATTTTGTGAGAATCTTAAGAATTTTGAGAAACTCGTAAACCCATTATCCCAGTGGACTGATCACGCTCATGCGTATAAATATCCAGTACAGGCATAACTGGTTTAAGTAACAAGCACATGAAAATAATGTTTTATAACATAAACTTAAGACAAACATTGTTTAAGTAAAACTATAGGAGTATAAAATTAAAAGTATTAAAATATAACATATACATACAAAAATATATTGGCTGATATTAACTATTTTAGCCCTATAAAACCAAATTCGTTTTTTTGTGGAATCTTGAAGTTGACAACACCCTCAATCCTTAATTATAACTCACTGTATAATAATGTTACAAATCAGGTTCTGGAAGGTGATGAAGGGTGTGAGGAAAAACAGGCACACCTGTCTCAGGTAGAGTTTCAGGACGTTGCTAATGTCGTGTGGAGAGGACTGGGACAGCTCCACCAGCTCCTTGCCGTTCTCAAAGGCTTGGCACAGCTTCTCCACCCGGGTTTTCACCCCATTCACCCGGTAGATGCCCTGAGTTGAAGGGGAGGGGGGTTAGAGGAATATATTCACAGCGACTGAAGACCCACCGCTTCACTGAGCACTTAGGATAACAACTTTATGTTCATGTCATAAACTGACTTAAGTAACAAAAAACTTTACAAAAAAAGGTCTTCTGTGTGTGATCTGATAGGGTCTTAGTGGGCTAACTTCATCTTTGGTAGGATTAATCTTCTAGGAGCTCTTCATTTTAAGTCTGTGTCCGAAAAGTGCACTCGTTCACTATGTAGGGCTCTATGTAGTGAATCAACCATTTTGTAGTGTTGTCTGAAATTCCAACCGCCAATTTCACCCACTACATAGTGCACTACAGAATAGCGACACCAAAATCTAGTATCCAGACACTGCACACTACATGAATACACATGTACCATCATGCACTGCGGATTTCTTTTACTGTGCCCTACATAGTGAACGAGTGCACTTTTCGAACACACTGCACACTACTTTTATCCCACGAAAGTCAAGAAGAGGATCGAGGCGGAAGGAGGAGAGACGGGGGGAAAGTGGGGCTTCAAACGGAGGAGATTCAAGGGACTTTCAGACCGAACGCGGCTTGCGCATTCTCTCAAAAAACTGCGAGTTGTGCTCAACGCGCCGCGCTTGCCGCGGGGCTCAGCGCAAAAAGTAGCCGTGGTTTTCTAAACTCTCCTGTTTTGTTGTTGTCCCGGCCCGCGGTCAGTCACTAGCACTAGCTCTGTAAGCACGAAGAAAGAATAGGCTGTGGGTGCATGACCGCGGTGCGCGCCCAAGGCCGTCGATTTCCGCGCAAGCCATAGAAAATGATGGGTTTCAGAGCAAAGCGCAGCGCATGCCGCGTTCGGTCTGAAAGCCCCTTTAGTCACACTTGCACTTTCTCTCTCTCTCCGTGTTGGACAGTAGTACCCAGGGCTGGAACTAAAAATCGACCCGGGGATTTTGAGCCACGGTCCGGAGTTGGGTGTGTCCCGGGCCGGCAGACGGGATTCCGCGCTGGCCCAAAATGACCTGGCTGGCCCAAAATTGACATCAGTATACCCGATGGCCAGTCCAGCTCTGGTAGTACCCCCCGGACGGATCTATCTGTCACTGTGTCCACCAGACCCCTCCTCATGTGCGGGCTGTGTTTGAACTAGAGAGACAAGACGTGTGTTTATGCGACAGAGATAAATTGCCAAGATCCGGCACGCTATTTAAGCAACAGTTAGTAAAACGTAACATCCCGAGTGTCCGAAATTAACTAAACGTCACCTCCCTTGTTCACTAGTTAGCCCCATATATAGTAAACACTATGTAGTGAACGAGTGAACAAGTGCACATTTCGGACACACTAATGTTTTCTAGTATAAGGGAGGTGTTTTCTAATGGACTGCAAAGCACAGATGTAAGTCACTCTTGATTATAGTGTCCGCTAAATGCTGTAAATATAAATGTGCTAAACAGAGAATTTGCACTTGTGTGAATAGGCTCCACCCACTGGCTTTAAGCTCTGCACTCACCTTCATCCTCAGCGCCCTCCTCTCTATCTCACAGATGCACTTCTTGATGATAAAGGGAATACCGTCAGGGCTGTTGGAGGCCACGTGGGTGAAATCCTCTCCGAAGAGCTGGAGGCGACCTTGTAGTTTCTTATGGCCGCACTGGATGGCCAAAGTCTCTAAGCAGCGCTTATGGCAGGCCAGGAAACACTGGATTGGGACAACAGGAAAAAATAAGACACTTTTCATTGCTTTTTAGTTGTTTTACGTATTTGTGTAATACATAAGAATGAACAAACATACAAATGAACTAACTGTGAGGAGGGAAGCTTGCACTCGGCTTCATATGGACTGTTCTGAAGAAATTAACACTGCCAACAGCGACAAAACCTAAAACATTAGACAGCACCAGGAGCTGTTCTATGGAACGTCCTCCCTGATCTTCTGGGGGGGACCACAGACGACTGAGATTTTCTTAAAATGTTTATTTTTAGCAGAATGTATGACTTTTAAGAAACCTTGCTGGTTGCTGCTATTTTTAAAATGTTTTATGTTAGTTTTCATATTCATATCATTATTGTTATTCTTTTATAATGATGCATTTTACCTTGCAGCACTTTAAGATTTGCTTTAATGTAAAGCGCATTACAAATACAAATTATTATTATTATTATTATTGTTATTATTTTAGCTCAGTGTGCTTGGAGAACACCAACTGCCAATTTTGTCACGTCAGTTCACAGCTTCGCATCTCGAGTATGAACCTCTCCCATCTCTGACAAAATTCTGTTCAAGTCTGAAACTCAAGTCCAACACAATTCTGTCTGAAACTAACCTGAACCAGCTCCACCATTCAGATCATAAAACCTGACAGCATAGCGTCAGTTACCATACAGATAGTCTTAGCCATGACTATATCACAGTTAAAAACCATCTAAAAAAATAATATCCAAGGAAAATATAATCCTGTGTCCAAAAGGAAGTTTAAATCACACTTTAACAAATGCATGAATCCATACTGAGTCCTTTCTAGTTTGACAAAGATTTCAATGTCTAACGCTTGTCCTAAACAAAATAAATATCTTCGAAAATGAAGCAGAATAAAAGTGTGAATTTGTTGGTAACATCTTAACCCAGCTCTCAGAGGTGGAGCTTCAGAGAGGCCTCACCTCCTCACACTCCGCCCCCTGGAAGTACACATAGCTGTCACACTGCCGGCACTTGGCTGGAGAGCGCAGTTTACGCAGCCGGTGCGTCTGCGCAGCTTTGGACAGGCCGATGTTCCGGAATGGCCCGGTAGGGACCACAATCTCCGGCTCAATTCCGTTAATGTCTGAAAGGAAAGACGAGAATAAAGGTTAGGTCAACATCAAATCATTCAAAGCAAGTTAAAACCATTCTCTGAGGGAAGAGAATTTTTGAGAACAGTCTACTTTCCCCCACCCACAGGGATGTTGGCTTGAGTCATTTAGCAACTCATCTATTAGTTCCACAAACAACAAAGTCAGTTCATAAGAACAGCTATAAGCCTCTATCGTCTGTATTGAAGGTGAAGCAGAACACGGTGAAGGCCAAAATCCCCAAAAGGAAAATGTCTCAGAAACGTAGAATTCAAGATGTGCAATGTTCAAGAAGTACCATGTTCTGATTCCTGCATGACTGCTCTGAAGAAAGAAACACTGACAAAATCTAACACACCATAAAATTACAGTTCTAATCAGGTAACAGCACTCAAAATCTGATGGGCTTTGGCTGGCCATTTTTGAAAACAGTACTCCTAACCCTCAGCTTTATGGGAAATGGATATGGATCTAGGAGAAAATTTACAGTATATGCAGTGTAGACTTAGGCTTGAACCAGGTCTGGGAAACCAGGCCCAGAGCGTTTAACATGATCTGCAGCCTTACTAGGAGTTTCAAAGGAAGTCATGTTTCCATCCTTTTCATCTGTGTCCTCATTTGATGACATGGTTCCTGTGGATGCTGTCCTTGCCAGTTTACTGATGTCACCTGCAGCATGATCACAAAATATCAGAAGAGGCAAAATTAGGTCTCTAGGTTTCTCCTGTATTTAACCAACACATTCAACACATCAAACTGCTAATTTCTCAACCATACTTGTGCTGGTAGTGGGAGAGCCCAGTCCGCCGCCTCCACACACACTGTCTGTGTCACTCACTGTGGAACCCCATGATTTGTGAGTCATGTGACCTGGCACAAAAAATGTTATTGATAAGATGTATGAATACAATGTTATTGATAATAAACATTAATGATAATAAGATGTCTTATGAATCATAAGGCATCTTATGATGCAGTTCAACAACAAACAAATGAGCCAATAGCAACAATTTTACCTTTTGGTTACCAAATGTTTAAGCAAATGTACCCTAACTTTTAAAAGCCGATAAAAGCCCCAGCGCCTTATTTTCCTTATAACTCAAAATCCCAACCATGTTTTGTTATTTTTTGGTTAATTATGCTTTGTTATTTGTTAACGGGGGATATAAATGGAGAATTGGTTTGCAAAAAAAGTAGTGGGATTAATCTGTTTTTCAGGGTTTGGGCTAGGCCCCTTACTTAATGCTTCTGCACACCAAGACATTTTGGACAATGCCATAATGCCTACAGAAACTCCAACATCTTGTGGAAAGCCTTTCAAGAAGGGTGGAAGATGTTATAGTTGCAAAGGGTGACCAGCTCCATATCAAAGTCTATGTATCTATGTATTTGAATGCAATGTCATTAAAGTCCCTTTTGGTATGATGTTCAGGTGTCCCAGTATTGTTGTCCATATAGTGTATCTGTTGGGCTTTTTAGCCAGCTGTCTTTGAGGCTAGTTGTTAAGAAATGATTGTGAACATTACATTGGCATGGAGCAAATTCCACAAAACATTGAACATAGGTTCAGTTTTACAATACTCTCCCCCAAATCTGCAAATTCAATATTTATATACTTACATCTAAAGTCTGCTGGACAAAACTCATGGAATCTCCATTTAGAAACTCCACCTTATAGACCACTTTATGCTGCACCTCTGACCAGATTTTTTAATATTTGTAAAGAAGCTTTTGTCTTCCTATAATATGTAACATACAGAAAATGCCTTTTCAAATCCAAAAACTCTACACACCCTTCTTGTTTTCCTCTTTGTGAGAGGCCGAATCCTCTCCTGCTGCCGCCGACGCTTCAGTGCTGCTCTGAGCGTCTGCGTTGGAACTGTCACTGCGTATTCTGGCTGCCTGCCTACAGTCAGAACCAGGCAAATGCACACACAATCAACTACAGAAAACAACTTATTCAGTAGTATTAAATACAGTACTGTGCAAAAGTTTTAGCCACCCTGCAAATTGTTTAAAGACATTTTTCTCAGCGTGTGATTAAGTCTTTCTGCCAGCAAAGTTAACCTTAGAATGAATGCAAACAAACCGGAAAGCAGTAAAAAGTATTGAGATTTGTTCTGTTTGTAAAAAAGTAGTTGATATTGTGTGAGCTGGTGAGGAGAACACAGGTTCAGTTCCTGATTTCTCCTCGGTTCCTCCAGCCATTGTTTGGATTTATGAAATTCCATCAGCAGCTCCTGTTTAACTTAATGAAGGACTGATTGAATGAAACCAGGTTTCTGATGGAAACTACAAGTAATACTAGATTTCCACAAGGAACACATTGATATTCTGTACATAAAATTACTATTTACTGTTTAATGTTGTTTGTATTTATTCTTTTTTATTTTATTGTGTACGTTTAGTAATATTAATGTGTAAAATGAAACACTCACTGTTCACTTAAACAGTTTTTAAATGTTATTTTTGCAGGTCCCTAAGACTTTTGCACAGGAATGTATATATATTAATTGTAAATGTATACACATGTATTATTTCCCCTCAAAATGTAATTTTTTTGTTTTATTTTTTGCTTTATAATTTGAGCCAATATACATCCTTATTGTTCCTATTTATTGTTTGTTTTTATGTATGAAGTGTGAAACACACTGGCTGCTGGTCAGGCTGTAGGCCTCAAAGTCGTAATGGACTTCAGGTTCGTCGCTCATCTGCAGGTCTTTGACGTGGGTGGCGTACTGCTGTCCTGGGTCATACAGCTTACTGCTCTCACACAGGGTCTGGTAGTGAACAGGCAGGGCCACCGTCTGCACATGCATAGTCTGGTAATAAGAAATGGTGGCCTAAAAAAAAAAAGGAAGGGAGACTCATTAAACGGCTCTTAATTATGCTCATTAAACCTAATGACCCACATGGGCCCATGCTTCAATTTCTTACTCTCATAATTACATTAGTTTCAGATTAGTTACAGAATACATAGTAATAATGACTGCAGTACAATATAAGAATTATAACAGACCAATCAGTCTGGAGTTCAGGCATGGTCACAGACATGCTGGCAGAGATTCTGAAGTTGTTCCAATAGTCTCCAGTCATAGTACAGCCAAACACACAGAGCTTGGTTTGTTCACCTACACCCAGGTTACGATTTTATTTATTCCAATATGCTGCAGCTCTGAAAAAACGAGCGGTGTGTAGAAATAACTACACAGATGGCTTATTTAAATCTGTGTGAGACAGAGACAGCACAAGACAGCCAGACAGCCACTCACTGAGCGGAGCGTCTGGTCACTCTGCTTGATGACCTCCTGGATCTGCCTCAGCACGGTGACCTTCGTGTGCTCCAGCTCCTGGTGCTGTGTGGTGGCGTCTGCAATGCATGTGCGGTATGTGGCCTCAGCTTCCTCAGCCTGAGAGAGAGAGAGGGGGAGAGGGAGAGAGAGAGAGAGAGAGAGAGAGAGAGAGAGAGAGAGAGAGAGAGATAGATAGAGAGAGAAAGACAGAGAGAAAGAGAAAGAAAGAGAGAGAGAGAGAAAGAGAGAGAGAGAGAGAGAGACAAAGAGAAAGAGAGAGAGAAAGAGAGAGAGAGAAAGAGAGAGAGAGGGAGAAAGAGAGAGAGAGAGAGAGAGAATTAATGATACACAAATTCAATTAAATAGTTTGAGCATCGTTTTTTAATGTGACCAGGAGACACACACACACTCACTCACACCCACTCACACGCACTCACACGCACTCACACACACTCACACACACTCACACACACACACATAATGAATACAATAATTAAATTTTTATGGAATAAACATATGTGGATAAGGTCATATGAATTAATTTAAAAAATAGAATAATTTTATTCATTTCTGTTTCTTTATATGCAGTACCAGCGTATACAATATGCATTTCAAATTTCAAAAATGTATTTTTAGGCATTTTACTCATTGGTTCAAGCATTTCTGGAACTACTATAATCACCTACTTATAGCAAGACTGGCCCAAATAATTAGAATACTGCAGCACTCACTCATATTCAGTTCTATATTTAGTATTTGGCTACTTCCCTGCCCCAAAATTTGTACACATTCAGTTTGCAAAGAACTTTAAACCATTGATTGATGTCATATACTGAAAAATGTTAAAATAAATGAATTACAGTGGTTTTAGTTTAGGAATCTAGGTCACCTTGCACAATAGAGCCAACCTCTTTTCAGGCAGCAGTTGGAGGAAAAAGACTGGACAGGGAAGCACATCAGCTGACTATTAGTACAGCGTTGCTACCTGCTGGATATAGTTTGAACTGCAGCAACAAAAGTAGTTAAATCTATGTTTAATTATATAAATACTTAAATATTATTATTTTTTAAAGGATGATTGTGATTTTGTGAACGTGTTTTTAAGTACTAGTCTGAATATTCAAAGCCTGAGAAAGGCCATTCAGACCAGCCCACATCTACAGGCAAGATTTCCTTTGGATTTCACCACATTTCAAATAAGAATATAGAAAGTGCGATTTTTGATGCTACACATCAGTCTCATTTTAGATTAACAGTCCAATTTCCCTTTTCGCCACATGGAAAATTTCTTCATGTTTTTATGGTGTGCTATTGATTATTTGATACTACTTAGCAAAAGCACTATATCGGCATATCTGCAATCAAATGTGTTTTCTATGATGTTTTGAAATGCTTTAATGTAATTACAATTTTCTGAGCCATAATGTTAAAAAAGAAAACCCTGACAGGTGATACAACAGCATCATGGGAGTTGTAGTACAGACTTTATTGCGAGCCTCTTCCTCCAGTCGTTTCTTCTTGTCCAGTGCTTTGGCGGTGGAGCTGCTGCCCTCTTCCTCTGCCCTGCTAGCTGCCAACTTGGCCTTCTCATATTCCTCACAGCGGGTGTTGTAGACCTGCTTAGCGCGCTTCAAGTTAGTCTCAGACTCCATCTGCAAACACGTATTATGACAGTTTCCCACAGTAAGAACATGGAAGCTTGACTTTGCACACCTTTACCTGAGAATTACTCACTTTTACATGGTTTTATGTGTTATGTTTGTGAAGTGAATAATATAATTGCCCAGACATGACTCATCATAAGACAACCACTGGAGGACAACATCGTAATCTGTTACATGGACCAGAACTTCTGTAGTGTCTACTCACTGTAGGTCTCAGAGAATACAACAAAAACTCCAGGTTCTCACCAGTTTTCTCCTGGCTTTGAGCCACAGTTCTTTGATCTCTTTCCGTTTCTTCTCGTGCTCCTGCTTACGCTGCATCAGTGGCTGTGGAGACAGGATCAGAAATCCTCACAAGAAGAAACCTCAGGCATAAAACTACGAATGTGCCACAATTCTTGTACAACAGCAAAAGGCCAGCAAATACATCAAACACACCTTAAGTCTTACTATTGTGTAACGACTATGAATTATTCAGTAACTACTATGACAGTGAGATGAAACGTTATGTTGTAAGAGTGAGGAATTGAAATATGGGCTCACATACAGGCACATTCAGAGATCAAGGGGTTATCATGCTCCTAAATCATTACATGAAATAATTTTCTTTACTATTTTCATTTACTTCTTTTATTCTAACATGTCAGTTTCATTATCAGAGATTCTTACTTTATTTCAGGAACAGAATTAACATTCAGCATGTGTAGTCATAGTTGAAGATGCTGCTCTGTTTCTGATAGTTATATGCACTGATACATTAGACTTAAATAGACTAGGCTTAACAGAAATTTTCTTCAGTGTTTATAGTCTTAAGATTATTATGCAACATCAGTTGTGATTGTAGGAGAGGCTGCTGGAAGAGAATGAGGGAGTGGTGTACGTGTATGAAGGTCTGGTTGTGCAGGGTTGATGCAGCTTGCTGTACTCCAGCACTCTGCTCCAGGTCCTGCTCCAGAGCCAGAGAGTAGATGGAGAAGAACGGCATGTGTGGCTGCAGAGAAGAAGAAAGGAAAGAGTAAAACAATGAACCACAGAGTGGCTAAAATAAAGATCTACAATATATACAATAATTGTGGTGGTAATTCACCTGTGTGATAGTCTGCTTACAAGCCTGGTACAGTCGCTGGAGGCCCTTGGAAAATTCCACCTCTACAATACAAAATATTTAACATGTAAAAAAAAATAGTCTGATCAAACTTATCAAACCACCCACGTTTAAACAAAGTCTTTACAAATCCTTCAGAATCAGATTCTTTTTTATTCATTTCAAATATGTAAGAATAACAATACCCATTTGAGAAGGCAGCTACCAGCCTCTGTTGACAAGAAAACCGAGAACTCAAAGTCTCAGAGCCTCAAACTATTTTGTGGGTGAATTCTGACAGCGAATGAGAAGCAGAAAACTGACAACTGCCATTGGTCCTTCTGCCATTTATTAAAATCTAGATATAAATAAATAAATGATGATTCTAACTGGTAAGGGTATTAACCTTACTGCCCATGTGGCTCATAATGAAAGCTGCATTTGAATGAGAGGCTACAATCGCAGCATCTATACCAACATACAGCACATGAGCAGACAATTCTTTCAGTAATGTAGTAAAACGAAGGTCATTTTATACGAAGGAATATCCAAAGCCTATAAAATGCTACTTGGGTCTATAAAATGCAGAATAAATACTACAAATAGGTGTAAAGTACAGTCACATTGCAAATACTGAAGACACGAACAGTAATGAAGTTCAGAAAACCTTCATAATGTTTGTCTTACCGAGTGAGATTCGCTTCTCCACGTAGCCAATGAGGTCCTTCATGTACTTGGAAATGGTCTTTGCGTATGTCAGTGCAGAGTCCACTCCACCTTCGCTTCGCTGTAGAAGGATGTCCACCTCCTCTGCAGTCATTACTGTTTACACGCAAACATGCAAGGTTCAAACACAATGAAAAACTTAGTGCTTTTCAAGAAACTCACGCCAGCGGTGAATATAATCACCTGATTCTGAAGAGTCGCTCCGTGCTTGTGGGGTTTCATGGCCAGAGATTTTGTACAGATTCTCCATAGACTGCAATACAATACAAACATACCACAGTCACCGACACATTTTTTAGGTCAATAGGACATACATTTCATGTTTCATAAAACAGATCTGACTGATCCGCTTGAGACACTGTTTACACCTGGTCATTCCATGCTTTTTAAGAATGTGTGCATGTGTGAATAAAGCCCAGACATATTTAAAACACTTGAATCTGATGACTCCAGTCACTTGAGGGGGTGATCTGAGACACATTTTATTCACATGGTATATCTCTCCAAGTCACATTTGACAATGGCAAGTCCTGCTGCTGTTCCACTTATGAGAAAGAGAACACCACCTGACCTGAGGCCCCTAAACAGAGGCACAGTTTTCGCCAGTTCATATCTTAATGTGAGTTTTTTCACTTCTCATTTTAATTAGTTTAATTAGCTAGTTTAATATCGCTAACCTACTTTGCCAGATAAACCACTTGCCTGTGAACCCACTGACCACAAAATTGCAGATTCAAACCCCCACTTTCTACCACTGTGCCCCGAGCAAGACACGTAACCCTCAGTGTCTCCAGGGGGACGGTCCTTGTAACTAATGATTGTAAGTGGCTCTGGATAAGAGCATCAGTCAAATGCCCCCTTTACTCTTTCTTGAGCATCAGGATTAGATCTGAATGAGGCCGAGCCACATAAAAGTCCAGTTGTGAATGCACCTGAGATGCGTTTTAAATCTGATCACTGAAACCACTTCAAGAGGCCCGAGAAGAATTTTAGCTAGGTGGTGCAGCAGTGTAAGCACATCTATTTCTCCGAGATGCATTTGACAACCAAAACCCCTCCCAATACTGTGACCACCACTGAAACTGCTACCAATTTCATCTATATAAAAAAAACAACTACACACGGAATTTGAAATGGATGAAAAGTTTCTGGTCATTCAGTGAGCAAAAAAAAAGTAAAAGTCTGACTCATTAAAAATGGGTATGTTGTTCATGGAATAACTACTGTTAACAAACTGTACTGCTCGAGAGAATATCTGCTTATTTGATCATTAATAATAAAAACATTGTTGAACGATGTTTCCTAACATCTAAAAACATCCATTAATTGTGGTGAAATCACTGTAACGCCAACTCTCATGGCTTTTTGTTTAATTTCGTTACTAACTCCATTTCTGACAATCTTGTTCATTTCTTATCAGGCTCAGTGTGACCCAAGCTCGGCTGGATGTTTCTGTGCCACTGTGGTCGTCAGGACGGCACTGAACTCTAAAACTGCGCCACTTGCACAACACACAGGAAGTAAAGAGGCTGCCCTCTCAGCAGTGAGAGGGCACTATAAGCAGCTCTCTCTCTCTCTCTCTCTCTCTCACACACACTCACACACACACACACACACACACACACACAACACACATACACACAAACACAAACCCACACACACACATGCACACACACATACACTACAAACACACACATACACACACACACACATACACACACACACAAAGACAAACACAAACACGCACACATACACACACACATACACTATACACACACCCACACACACACACACACACTTACCCTGCTCTTCTCTGTGGGCAGTACAGATAAGAGTGTGCTGCTGTCAACCTCTCCCATCAGCAGCTCTGACACACTGAAAAAGAAAGTGTAAAGTGCAGAGGAACAGCATAAAGGATCTGGCCCTTCTGACTTGCTCGATTTTTTCTGCACGTCACTGGGAACAGCACTGTGGTTCATGTCAGTCACAGCACAACTTCAATAATGTAATGATTAAAGGACTCATGAATTGAGTGGGGCTAAACTACAGTAGAATATACAGTTCTGTGCAAAAGTCTCTCATTCCTTCATATTTTGCTTCCAAAGATCCAGACTTCCTTGTAATTTTAATGTAGTCTTGAGGAACAGTTCCCCAGGCTTCCTGAAGGACTTTCAAAGTCCTGCTCCTGTTCTTGTATATTTACGAGATACATCTGAATTATTTGGTATTTGTGACATCGCAAAAACTGAATTCAAAATAAGCAGCCACATCAGTCCATGCAGATAGACTGTGTGGACTGAATGACCCCCTTACAGTGTTTATTTTGTGCATAAACCTGTTTTAGTTCAATGAAAAGGTAAATTTGTTTTTCATGATATGGGCCCTTAAAGAGTGAAACAAGTATCTCTGAACTTGATGGCAATTCTGTTACTGGATGTTGTTAAGCTTTCATTTAGTCGAACTTCATTTTCATTTTGAAACTGTCCCATTTACTAGTTCAGTAATGTTATTCCCAGTGCCATCCTTATCACCAGTAGACTGACCTTGGTACTGGCTACAACGCATCATCTCAATACAGAAGGAGCTACTGGGATTTCTAAACACCTGGTATACCATAATACCATGACACCACCCAGTACTAGAGTAATACAAATATAAATGTAACTCCTTCCAGAACTAAATATGCAATTATGCATGTGACTACAGTTTAGTACACTAGAATGGTAAAATATAAAAAATATTTAAATACCTCTAGACCTCTATTAATGAGGTCTAATCATTGATGTGTCGTTACAATATTGAAATAATGAAGAAAAGTGATTTGTTTACAACATGGACACCTTAGGATGAATACACTACTGTGTGAACTTTGAGGATAGTGATCAGCTCAAAAGCAAAACGTCTGATTTTCTTGGTTACCAAGAATCAAATGAAAGCCACAAATCAACTTCCTGTTATGGCACTGGAGCTACGAACCAGACTATCAGTGTAGTTTATAATAAACCACACCTGCCTGAAACCACTGGAGTCTGCAGGTACTACTGCACGTCCACACTGAATACACAGTTCAAATCTAAACTCATGTATCCAACAATCAAACATGAGATGAAGAAAGCGGTATGTAACTGTAAAAGCTCCTTTTTCACAGTGTGAACAGGGAAAGCTCTTCTGTGAGTCTCTTGTTTAGACAGAGTATAAAAACAGACAGTCTGTCACATGTCACGACAGGAAGAATCACTTACTTGCTGCTGAAAGCGACAGCAATGGTCTCGATGGCTTTCTCAAAATCCTTTTTGTCAGATTCATTGCAGACTTCATAGTGGAACCCTATATACAGCAACAATAGAACATGAGAGCAGATGTAGATCAGATACCTCATAACATCATGTGGTTCTTCTTTCTTTTTACTTTTTTCAATAAAACTTGCCTTTGGCATTGGAGGTGCAATCACGTTCCAAGTCTATAGAGCTTGCTAAATATTTTTCAAAGAAAGCTAAACGCGAATCTTTTCATTTCAAGTAGACTTTCCTGATACAGACCTGAAATCTTTTCAGCACTCTTTACGTTTATGTACGGTTACACTTCTTTTAAAATGTTTTTTCTTTCCATTGTGTGAAAGCTGATAAATGGGCCTATAGAAATGATCTAAAATAGGGTGGAATGAAATTTAGTTGCATTAGCCTCAATTCTAGACAAAATACTGATAATACACAAAAGTCACAGAATGGGTGTTGCTAAACCACCTCTAGGGGGCAACTTTTTGTTTATTTAAGCTTGAGCTCTGCTGTTATTTTGAAGCCACTAAATCTCAACAGCCAGGAAGCAAAATCAGTAGTCTGACAATTTGACCACTTTAAATTAATGGACAAAAAAACTCCACAAATTGAAAACTGCAGTAATTTATATGCCAACTTATTGTCAGCCAAAACTTAATTAGCGTGACCGGTCTGTGTAAGGCAGGGGTGTCAAGGTCTGGTCCTGGAGGGCCGGTGTCCAGCACAGTTTGATGGTTCTCCTCCTCAAACACATACACTACACCTGACAATTAAATGGCGATGTGAACCAGGTGTTTCTGAGCAGGGAAATCACCAAAACACGCTGGACCACGGCCCTCCAGGACTGGAGTTTGACACCCCTCGTGTAAGGCTTGAAATGACTTACGTTAACCACATTTGATGTTTTATATACAATGACAGCTTATACAATGAAGATTTAAATACTATAATGTACACACTGCAAAGCATTTTTATGTTGCATTCAATATATTGCAATATTCAGTATTTTGAGAACAACACAGTTATTAAGTATGAGGCGTTGTGGAAATTCATTTTTATTATTATTTTAGCAATTTTCGTGCATAGCTTTCTCAATCATTTTAGAATCATTTATTATACAAAACGTATTTATTCATTTGAACACGGTGACACGCAGCAATTACAATCATTTAATTTTTACAGAACTGTACTCAGTTAATCTTTTCCATGACACTTCATGTGTCTATAAAACTAGACGCGACAGAAAAGTGTGCCACCTGTTTTTTTTCCCTCTCTCTATCCTCCTTCTCCCCCTTTTTTTTGTATTTTTATTGTTGTTTTTGTTTTTTTTTTCTTTCCTTTCTCCCCCTCCTTCTGTTGACTTTCTCCCCACCACCACCCCCCCTTTTTTTTTTTTTCCCTTCTCCCCCTGTCTACTTCCTCTGCTTTATGTCCCTCGGTCTTGTCTTTTATATTATGCTTAAATAGAAAAAAAAAGATATTTAAAATATTTTTTAAAAAAAGGCTGTGAATGATGATAGCACAGTTGCACATACATACTGTCATGTGTTATCTGTGTTACTGACAGGCCAGGGAAAAAAAAAAAAAAAAAGGAAAAGTGTGCCACCTTACCTTTGACCTGGGAGATGAGCTTCCCGGCGGCTGTGAGAGTCTCCACCGTGTTCAGGAGGGGATACATGCTGATGACCTGCCGCAGGATCCGCAGGACCTCCCCCAGGCACTCGTGGGCCAGCGGTCGCCGGTTCTCCTGTTTGCCTGAAACGACACACCAACACAGCACTGTGAGACAAAAACACACTACAGAGTCAGGCATGAATAAAGAGGTGCTGTGGCACAAACAGGTCCACAGTTACGGCCAGATAACCTTCATAGTAGTGTCCTGATACTATACAAAAGTCTTTCTTTAATGAGGCTTTAGTGTCCTACTGATACATCAACTGGACAGCATGGGACTCTCCAAATAATTCGATATTTTGCATATAAGATGAACACAAGATGAGCCATAGCACATTAGTTTGTGTGTTAGAGAGGGAGGAAACTGGTAATAACCACAGTGTGGTTCTACGACCCATTTGCTCGTCAACAAAGTCTCTAACATCAGTGCCATTGTGTTGAATGTATCAAGGTCATACTGATCTACAGAAAAAGACATTCCTCCATGGACACCTGCGAGTGTCAGAAGGTGGTTTCTGACATGACAATCAAGCAACAGTGCAGGAAACACACACACACACACAGTTGATTTCAGGAGCTGTAATCTGCTTTCAAGCCTGCTGCAACACCTCTGAAGCCACTTCCTCTATTCTGTACCGGTGAGCTACACACAAAGCAGCCAAGCTCACTTCCCCCTCGATCTGTCAAAACAACGCAGCTACAGAACTCAGGCGAGAGAGATGAGGTTTAGGTGAACGAAAGCAATCAGAAAGAGATTTCTCACTGCAATACATAATCACAACCAGCTGATGCACAAATCAGGCTGGCCCACACTTCGCAACTACATTTCTGAAAACACTCTAGAGCTTCTACAGGCAGCATTTCATATTTTAACATTAAAGTATTTAGTATTTACTTACATAACTACATATGAATGAAGCAAAATGAGTGATTACACTTCTGATGTGCCATTCAACCCCTGTAACTCTTAAACTTAAGAAACATCTTTATAAGTCTTCAAAATGGAATCATATATACAAACCTGCATTTCACTAGTAAAGCATGATATGGGCAACACGTCAGTATTCACCAACACCTTCAGTGGTCAAAAATTAGTCTTTTGTTTGATTACATGAAGACCTCAATTAACCAGAAAACCCAGCAACTCACCTGTGCAGTCCTATGTTTAACCGTTCAAAAATGTGTTAACCCTATCTATCTTGTTTTCTTTACGCAAGTTTCCATTAACTTGTAAAATGTGCAAAATAAAACCTGCAAACTAAAAAATGATAAATCATATGTCATATATCACTCTCATATGTGTACATACAAGAACTTTTTTTGCTCACATGGTGCAGTTTTTCAGACAATTTGGCAAAGCGATATTTTGCGAAATTTAAATGGAAACACTTGTTTTGCTTTTAAGCCACATGACATGATGTGAATAGTCATGACATTCAAAAAACAAAAAAACAAACATAAAAAACCAGTATATGGCTCTTCACATTTGCTTGGGCTCGTCCTAATGTGTTTTCAACAAATGCCGGCTATTCTGAATATTTGGATCCACAGCAGCTTTGTAACATCACTGTGGAGCACAAAAGCACCTAATACCCTATATGATATCAGGCTGGTGCCGAAGGGATGGCCTTTTCCGTGACACACCACTACTACTGAGATCACCGTGAGAAAATGGGTTAAACTCAAAATGTTTGGATCGTTCTGCATATATATGACTGAAAAAGCAAAAAACAAAAACAAAACTTGTTTTTCTTCCTCCCATAATGTTCAGACGATTCAGCTGATGCAACGTCCTGCTGATCATGTGACTCCTACTCTACCAGACAAAAATTTTTGCATACACTGGGATTTTCTACATTTGCATGTTACTCACTTCATATTTACCAAAAACACATTCAATACTTTTTCCTAACAAACACATCTGCAGTATTTTCACTGTTTTAGTACCTTCATTAACTAGAAAATGTCATTTGTATTCATTTTCACACTACTGACTTACAAAAAGACAATATAATTATAATATGAATCACCAGACAAGTGTTAGATATTTAATGAGCTATTAAGTGACAGCCAGTGGAATGAAACAGTGAACGAGAGCATTTAAAGTTAAAGCACAGTCTAGAATTTGACTCTGCATCCCCACACAGCCAGTTAATAGGAGCCACACATGCACTTTTACAGATACTTCCATCTTATAAAGGAAACTTGTTTTATTACAAATTTTCATTTATATGCAGTTTATGAAATAAAGTGGTAAAACCCTGTAGTGTGCAAAAACTTTTGACAGGTAGTGAATATATTTCAAATATTTCAAAGGTGTGAAAAGGGTGCAAGTGACAGGGCTAGGTGAATGCTGAGTGACGCTATAATTCCTCTTAAAATACACTGTGTGACTCATGAAAAGGGATGTTTCAAGCACGAACTGTTAAACGGATTCACACAGTAATGCAGAGGTGCAGAGACTGTTGGAGTATGATGGGCAGCAGTAATGCAGGGCTGCAGGAGTTTTATTATTGTTTTAGCTCAGTTTTTGAACCATGTTTGATGTGAAGGACACTTGACTCACATTTAAATGCATTTTATTTTCAATTATATACGTACTCAAAAACATAATGTCAGAAATAGCACCTCAATCAAGGCATCAAATGACTGTTTCCATGCTTGTAATGTTGCGAGACCACTGAGAGATCATAGGTTCAGAGCAGGGATCACATTAAGTGATAAAGAGCCAATGGGAGGCTCTCTAAAGCTAAAGCCTTTCTTTGACTGGACCTAATTGCACCTCTTTGGTGATGCATTATATCCTCTGATCGGCTACGAGACAATGACAAAACAAAATGTGTAGAAAAAATGTTTGACCTGTATTCATGGATGTAATGGACAGGCAGTACAAATGACTCTATGGAGATAGATCTGTCTGAAGATTTACAAGGATCATTATTTCACAGCACCCAAATATGTTATACTTTCATAAAGCTCCGCCTCTTATTGAAGGTGGCATGTCGCCAAGCTTTTAATATAAAGTATATTATTTCCTGAACATGTTATTATATAAATACAGTACAATACATAAGCCTTAGATACCTGAGAAAATTCCATTTAAAACCTGTTTAGCTAAGTAGTATGTTTTTTTTTGTTTTTACAGTAACTAGTGATTTTATGCAGGTCTAGTGTTTGCTCAATCAAACCTCTCCTCATGAAAGCCTGGTACTATATTGTAGTTCTCATTAAATACCTCAGAAATGTGGTTCAGTATATTATTACATAAGGGTAATATTATTTTGCCCTATTCGCTGGTGCACGGTGATGTAATGGCAGCTCAGAAGACAATTTATAGGCATGGCAAAAGTCATAACAATAATTCTGTCTTTTAAATGACATGATGAGAAAAGTTATATGACAAGGGCCATAAACTAATAATATATAAAAGGTCTATATATAAAGGTCTAAGATTTGACCTTTCCCTAGGGAAAAATGAAAATTTTAGGCGTTAAATATCTGGGATACAGAGAAAAGCTGCACAACTAAAGCGAAGTTAGTACTGAATTGTAACAAGCCGCTAAAGTATGTTTATCTGACACATGTTGGCTGTGTGATATAAAGTCATGAGAGTGATGTGACGCAGGCTGAGTGACTGTGCCACACCATGTGCTGAGAGAGGAAGGGGGTGCTCTCTCAGAGTAATTTCCTGTTAGAGTGTGGTGTGCCACAGAAACTGAAGCTCGGAGCAACAAGCGGAAGCTCGAGGTGGCTCTGGCCCAGCTGAACACGCCCCTTTTCCTCCTCCACCAATGGTGCGACGAGTGGCCTAAAGGGAAGCGTGGGACAAACACCTTTTGTTGTATATGCAATTGGTCATACACACCAACAATGAAGCGCAAAATTATAACCGTCATGAATTGTTGAAATCAGGCCACAACTCTTGTGACCCGCGTCGGCTTTACTGACACAAAACACCATAAACGCACGACGTTGCTGCTTCAGCAGGTGTGTGGTGATGTCTGACAGCCTCCACTGCTGCTTACTGTCATTTTGTCAACAGGGGAGCAAATGTAATATAGTATTAAGTTAATTCACATTTACATGAATATTCTCATAAGACAAAACTCATGCAGTGAACATAATTTACACAAAAAAAATCTTTCCTACAATGAAACTTCACCACATTAACCAAAAACTGTTAAATGTAAAGTACTTGGACTCTTTTTGACCTCACAAGATTTCTACACCACTCTTCCTGACATCTTAAAGACTTAAATAAAACATTTCACAATTCAATCAGGACATGATATCTGGAAATAAACCAATGTAATATTTGCTACAGGATAAACACATATAAACTCCCCAAAATTTCATGTGAAAACACATCAAATGACAGAGGCAAGATATGTGTAAATATATGAAAATAGCAAATGATGCTTAAACAAAGAGAAATAGCTGAATTCATGTTACTGTTTGGCTCTAATTTTGACAATTAAACTCATAGTCGACCTCAGGCACTCGTTTAGGCGCTGCAGAGCCGAGAAACGGAGATCCACAGAAATAGCAGCTAATCACAAAAGTTACGTATAAAACTTGCCAACATTTTATGTTGCTCCATTTATGAAGTTGCTGCATTTTAATTGAATTTATGATGCTGAAGTTGGATTCTTATTTTTCGGTTTGATATAATTTGTGCAACGTTTCGTTCCGTCCGCTACATTATTAAACGCTGCACAGAAAATTTCCGCAAAAGGCTGGAGACACTGGTGACAAACATGGAGTGCTATTGTATCAGTGGAGCAGAAACCGGCCTCATCTTTCAGTGATGCAGCTAAACTGACAACGCTATATACAACAAAAACATGTCGCTAAAGGAAAAAAGGCTGAGATTTATCTTCTGTATCATGGCTGCTGTCTCATCCATCAGAAATCCAGTCCGACTCATGCGTCTCCTCATCTAACTGAACATTTACTTTCAGCATAATGTCTTTAGGCAGTATAGAGGCGCAAAACTATTAATAAAAACTGGAATACTCTGAAAGAATGTTTAGATTAAAAATCAATTATATAAAACAAAAATGAATACAGTAAAATTATGGTTGAAATGGAAATATTAATGAACACTCAAAGCCTTAAAAGTGCAGATGACTCTTTTGAAATTTAGCTCCTTTCAGTGTGGCAGCTGGAACAATACAGTGTACTGTGCTGTTATCATGCTGTAATAACAGCATAAACTCCTTATTTTATGCTCATGAAAGTGAATCAAAACCCTGTTGCAATTAATTATTGTTTATCACATAAAAAATTTTGTTGGTACAAATGCACAAACAATTTATCACCTCAAACTTTTTGAAATGTGTGTTTGTTTTTTTATTAATCAGGACATAATCATTTAAGTTAGCACCCAATTGAAGATTCAATAATTGTAGCTATGGCCAGTTCTCTGAATATAACATCTGATCTTATCAGGCAGCAGCAGAGCACACTGTAAGGTAAAGATCAGGGAAAAAGTGCAAAGGTGTGAGATGAGATAAAAACACCAGAGTGTGTGACTCATTGGAAAAAAGGCCAACTCAGCGTTGAAACAAAACATGTTCTGGACAGGGGATACAGGACATTATATGACATCTAATCAAACTCTTCTCTGAATGTTTCAGTCTCTACCAGCCATGACTACTGCTACTAGAAATCCTGCAGCCTAGTAGCTCCTCCCCTTATATGACTGTAGCATTGTGTAAAGCAAGTGAATACTACTATTAAACAGTTCATAACGACGAAAACCACATCCTGTGTCTCCCTTAATCTACATACAGGACATAGATTAAATAGAGCCAATGGGGGAATGTCCTCTATGACCCCAGACAGCTGCAGTCAGGCTCTGTAGTCATTAATAAGCTTCAACGTAGGAGTGTGAATCTCTGAACTCATCATCCATTTCAGTTATGATTCTTTAGGAAACAATTCCTAGAACTCAATTGGATTATTTGGAATGATTCAGATTTACATGACTGAAAATACAGTCATATGAAAAATAAAAAACTAAATAAGCCTTTTCTCCGTAGGATTGTCACTATCGATCACATAACACTGATTATTTTGACAATAAAAAAGTAATTATAGTTCAGAAAATAAAAAACATCAAAATAATAGAACATTTAACCACACCAGGTTCTTCACACTCACAAAGGTCCAGGCCAAAAAATGGAACATCCATCGAAAGGTTCCAGACTTCTGTGGCATCTAAGGACCCCTTTCTTGAGCCTGTATTTTACATTGTAACTTAAAAACACAACATTTTAAAAGAAATTTTCTCAGCACCTAAAGACTTTACTCCGACTGAACAGTCTCCTGCCAAACCGAAACCCATCTGTCTCTTACCTTCAAGCACCACATCTTTCAGTTTCTCCACAGCCTCAGCGAAGCGGGCCACCACACGCAGCAGTGAGGGGATGTCTTCCACCTCGATGATGGAGGGCGTCTCTGCAACCTCGGACTGCGGGCTCTGGGCGATGGCTGCCCGGCCCTGGCCTTTACTGAACACCCATGACTGGAGAGGAAAACCTGCGGCGCTGGCATGCCGGCTGAGGGCGGTGGGTCTCTTCAGCGTGCCCACTGGGGACGGACATCCTACCAGCTTGGTGTGCTGGGTGGAGGGAGTGCCGGGGCAACTGGGACCGTCCACCACTGAGGGGCATAGGGTGGCAGGATTGGAGGAAGAAGAGGCCGAAGTGCTGGAGTCTGCCTGGTCTTTCCGAGGCTGCTCCTGGAGGATGGACAGCTGAGGGGAAAATCAGGGAGACGAGAGAGAAGATGATGAGGAAAATGAATTAGCAAGAGAATTTGAACCCAACCCCAGTCAGGAACTACAGGAGAAAACCGGATTTTGTGTGTGGTGCTTCTTTTCTGGAGACATTTAGGCAGAGTCTGCAAGACATCTGTTGATAAACGAAGAGTCTTTCACAAGAGCTTGTTGTGTAACACCTCGGCCTATTTCCTGTCACACCCTGAATCAGGAGTTAAAGCACTCCAACGGCGCGAGCGTGGGTCCTCACAGACGAACACACACACGGAAAACACACAGAGAAAAAACAATGCGATGGTATTAAAGATCTTGCATCAGCTTGATTGATTACGAATGGCACTCTGAAATATGAAATGTGAATGAAAACACCTTCACATATTAACAGCACATTCGGCAGATAAACTCATCTCAAAATGTGGTTCTCACACATGGCAGTTCATGCATAATGCATGAAGAACCCTGAGCCCTGAGGCCAGGAAGTGTGCAGTCACCACTGCTCGAAACCCAACGTGCGCTTTATAACTTACTGACTGCTCTAGAAATACACCATCACATTAATAATTCAAGTGATCACAGCCTGGGTCCCTAAAAAACAATTTTAGGAGTAATCTGATGCGTGTGAAGAGAGTTTAGGGCAGAAAGACCTACCTGCTTGAGCCAGACATTGGGTCTACTGGGCAAGATGTCCAGTTTGGTTTTACTGTCTGCTTTCTTGACCCTCTGACTTGTAGAATAAGGGCTGTAGCTGCTTTTCCCACCTGCTCCCCTCTTCATCATTTTCACATCAGCTTCACACAAACAACCCGCAGCCCATCCTACACTACTCACAACCAGTTTCCATCAAAAAACAGCCAAAAAGTAGAACATTACAGGCTAAACTGCATCTTTTTGTCGATTTCCAGCGATATGATGAAAATATTTTGGAAAAATTAAAAAATATATAATTAAAATGACAGTTCCTGGGGTAAACCTGACTTCTTTCGGATTTGAGCTAAACAAAAAGTGCAAACGCGAGGTTTAGAGATATAAACAGTTAGTTTCTGGAAGTCTACAGCTGTTAAAGTGGAGTTAAAGCTATCCAAAGTCCACGCCGGGTCCAGTTGTCCTGGGTGGGCTACTGAAGCAGGAGGAGGAGGTGAGGATGCGCCTCTACTTACTGATGAGGAGCTGAGAGCCGCTGCGCTTCCTGTTCCACTCTTCTTCGACATGGAGTGCGTTTTTATCAGTTCCTTCTTCTTTTTGGAGAACATTTTAGCGTCGGGTCGTTTCGTTATTTGTCTGTATGCTTTTACTCTACTCTACGAGCCCCCCTCCCGCCCCCCTGCTCCCCATCTCAGTGCTCTTTGACTCTTTATAGGCGCTTTTCCATGCGCCCTCCTGTCAGACTGCCCTCCTGCCGCTCAGAACATACACTGAGGGCGCGCGCACCACATCCGCCTCGAGCTGACACCGACACACACACACACACACACACACACACACTCACATACACAATCACATACACATAATATATACATGCACATACACACAGATACAGACCCACATAGACAAACACACACAGATACAGACACAGACACACACACACTCACACCACACCACTTCTAAACCTGGGGTCAGTTTCAGCTGTCACACATTTCACTAACTGGGCTAACTGGGCTGAGGGCTTTCTGGAGGCCCAGCTCTTCACATTTCACTTACCATACTTCTCACTTTGAAATTTTTATATTTTATTTTTATACTGATGGACTTGTTTTATATATATGTGGTTTCAGTTTTATATTCAAGGACTTTTAATTTTTATACTGGAAGCATTTTTATTTTTTTTTATATTTGAGGACTTTTTTTATACTGGATTTTTTTTTGTTTTGTTTAATAGTTTTATATTGGTGAAGGTTTTTATTTTGGAGCTACTCTTCCATACTGAGTTTTACATTTTTTTTTTTTTTTTTTTTTTTTAATCGGATGAGGTTTTTATATTGTTTTTTATATTGGAATTAAAAAAAAAAAAGTTTTCATTTGGAGTATTTGGACCTGAGGCCACTTGCTTTAAACACCTTAAATGCTTAAGCTTAAACTTGTCAAAAACTAAAACTTAGACATTTTGTTTACAGTTGCAGATTTTACACAGTCCACTTGAAGGGTCCATTTCACTTTTGATTAGTTTTATTTTATATTACTGATTTGATCCAAAACACTGTAAAAGTTTTGGATCAAATCAATAATATATCAGATATATCTGTCCCAATGGCACAGAAACAAAAATTCTAAGGGATAACTACAGGTTGAAAATGGTCATGTAAAAAAATAACAATGAACAAAACCACACAAATGTCATAAGTAGACCTGGAAATAAAAATGCAAAATAAAAACCGAAGGGGAACTTTGAAGTAAAGGGAAAATCCTGGCACTGTTTTGTAGTTTTTGGTGATGCTTTATACTTCTGCTTGAGGTATTCTAAGTGAAATGGCAACACCTTTAGCAATGGGAGTTGTAAATATACTCTCTGTAATCCCTCCACATTGCTCACCATCCTCTTTCTGTTGTTTATTTTAAACGTTAATATGATGTGATCAGAGCTTCCACTGCAGTGACATTTACCTTCATTAATGATCCTGGAGAGGGTTTTTTTTTTGCTAAATGCATTTATTCTAAAATAAAAAAACAATGGTTTAATACAGACAATAAAAACATGCCCAAGTTCTCAGGCAATATTTCACAATGATAATGTCCAGCAGAACCCCAAGAGAAGTCCTGCAAGGTCCTCACACACAGTCCAGGAGCTCTCAGGGTAGCTTCATGAGGTTAACTCATTATAAAATATATAAAAAAATAATCTTCACACTGTTTTCATGAATTCAGTAGTCCATGCAGCCACCAAAGTCTTTGAAGCAATAAGTAGTGTGTGTGTGTGTGTGTGTGTGTGTGTGTGTGTGTGTGTGTGTATTAGAGCTCTGTGGCAGGACCCCATTCCATATCATCATTTTCCTCTTCATCATTGTAGTCATCATCGTCACCATCATCTGAACTGTCGCTTCCTCTGATCTGGGATCTTCGCATGAGCATTGCTTCATGATGCGCCAACCTGAGAACAGAAAAGGAAAAGTCACTCAAAAAATATCATTTTTTGTCATATTAAACTAGCAGTTGATATTAATTCCTTGTGATTAAACTTACACAATATAGGGGTGAGTAGGTTTCCCTTCTTCTTCTGCCATGCGAGTCTAAAAGCAGAAAAATCACACAGAAAAATCAGCATTTTAAAAGAAATTACTTTCTATACAGGAATGTTACTATACTGTCTATATTTCACAGGACCAAAGATTATGATAAAGGTATGGTCCGTATGAAGTGTGCACGGGCCTCTCATGGTGGGTGGGTCTCCACTGAGACAACCAGGCCCATCCAAATATAGTCTGGTTTAGTAGTTTTTATATTTATTATTTTTTAAGACCAATCAATTATTTGACATACAAATGAATTAATATTTGCAAATTTGCAAAAAATATGTATCAAAATGTGTGTATTTTTTATGCTCATACATTTGCTACTTTTGTACAGACTACATTTTATTCTAACACTGGTTAGATGGTAATCACTTTCTCTGCTGTGGTTTATGCACCAGCTTCCTGGCTGTTCAGTGGTATCAGAGATCTTCTGAACTTGTAAGACATGTGCTGTCTACGGTGCTTGTTTGTTTTTTATTTTTTTGTTCATTAAATGGTTAATTTAATAATCTCAGTGATCTGCTTCCTCTCAGCTTGTTAAAATGCTCATTAAAATACTAGTGTGTAAACAAGGCTGAGATTAATTTAATCATAGGCTATAATTTGATAGACTCATATAGGTTTCATAACACCCGCCCATCAGGATCCAAATGCCCACCTTATAGGGCCCATATGCTACATTTTTGATGTAGTTATTTTATTGTCCCTTAGGTACAGTTTTTTGTTTTTTGTATAAAGGGTTTCATAACTCTATATGCCTTAAACAGGCATATGGGCTGCCATACTTTTAACTATGGACCATGTTGACTAGAGAGTGGATGGTACATTATAAAATAGTACTTACATTCTACAACTAAGTCTTTTGTTTGAATTAAGTGTTAGTGCCCTTTAAGATATGGTTTGGGTGAAACATCTGTGTGTCCAGTACCTGTTGTAGTTTGTTCTCAATTGCAGAGAGTGTGACTGGTGGTGGGCTCTCTGGGGGGAGCTCAGTGGGGTCCGGGGCCCTGAAATCTGGTGGCCCCTCAGAGGGGGTGGTGGGTGGAGGAAGGTCTGCGCTGAAGTCTGAGTCAGTGAAGCTGCGCTGGGTTGGTGATGGGACCTCCTGAAGCTCAGGGGGGCTGTGTGAGACATGCTGTGGAGATCGCGGCTCCGGGACGTGGAGGATGGGGGGCAGGGTGTATTCGTGCTCCTCCTCCAGGGGCAGCTCGGGGCTGGGGCTGGGTCTGGAGGCGGGTTCTGAAGAGCGGGCCAGGGCTGTGCCTCGACGCCCACTGATACCCGGCTGGTTGGACACGGGCTCCTCCAGGTCTTCGTTATCTGTGTAGGCCTCACCATCTGTGTAGGCCTCACCATCCGTGTCCTCGTAGTCACTGGCTCCACTGAGGTAATCGTTGTTGTTGGAGCGACTGAAGGTGTCCAGCTCCTCCTCGCCACCTCCCTCCAGCTGCAAACACACAGACATACACATGTTAAAGCTATGTCTGTTATTTAATTAAAAAGGTGTAATCCAGTACAAATGACATGACTAGGAAGTGTCTTCCCAGATTACTTTTACTTACTTTCTGATTAGTTTAATGCAAATTTATAATTTTCCCTATGCCTCTACATAACTAATTTTGGATTGCCAAACATGTTTGAAGTTTGAACCATCTGAAGACACAGGCTTAATATTCCCTTAACTATTATTCATCATAGTGATAAAACTATTATGGCACATACAATTCTCCTTCCCCTCAAAAAGTTCTGTTTGTTAAGATGCAAAAAAGTCATTCAGTGTGATGTGATGCGAAATATTCCATTCTAGAGAAACT
Source organism: Hydrocynus forskahlii (assembly GCA_037974365.1). Taxonomy (NCBI): domain Eukaryota; kingdom Metazoa; phylum Chordata; class Actinopteri; order Characiformes; family Alestidae; genus Hydrocynus; species Hydrocynus forskahlii. Next base: position 10,175,912 of record JBBPCX010000038.1, read on the forward strand.
TGCTGAGTCAGAACAGGGGTGGTAATAGGAACCAGACATCTAAAAAGGTTGATGGCTGATGCCAGAGACATTGTTTTATCATAGTTAGGAGGTTTTGGCTTGTATACTGAATAATTTTGAAAAATCTGTGGACATTAATTGATCGAATTACCAAAGATGCCTAAGCAAAACTGTAATTACTTAAAAACAATCATTCTTAGAAACGTAAATGCATCCTGATTATATGTTTTATTATTTTAAAGACAGAATCATATCTTTTATAGAAAATAACATCACATAATCCAGATTACATGTTCTCTGGTACAACACTGGCATGCAGAAGTAACCTTCTCTTGTCCTTCTCTTGGAGTCTACCAATCGACAAGTACATTTGAGGTTTAAATGATACTTGTCATACAAAGCAGATTCATATTTCACACCTGAAGCACTGAGAAAATCCTTACCATCACTTCTGAGACCCAGACAGGTTTAGACTGCTGCTGGCGAATCTTCTCTTTAAGAATTTCATACCACACATTTGAAGTAGGCTGCAGATCAATACGTCCTAAGGAAAAAGGGGGAGCAAAATATATTGTGTGTTATATTTTGTGTACTGCTGTACGATAACAACCGCTGCATTTATCCTGAATAAAATATGATAACTGTTTCTGTAAGAAAATACAGGCCCCTTGTACAAATGTGTGGATGTGCTTACCAGCGAAAAGATTACTGTAGTGTTTCCTCAGCTTCAAGGCTTGGGCATAGAGTTTACGTGAGCTTTTGTTGGAGTTGGGAGAATATCTCTGTCTCATGGTTTTCACGTCTTTGCGGCTGTGTGGGTCCAAGAAGAGCACTATTGGGTGGTACTGAATGTAGCTAAGTCTCTCCACTGCAGTGGGTGTGATGTCCAGCAGGGGGTGCTTGTCCTGCAAAAGACATTTTGGTTTTTTGTGACTAAATAGAATAATAAATGGCACATTACATCATTCATGCCAGTTTATAGTTACCCGACTGCTATTGTTCATATTAACAGTACTTTCTCAGTCGAATTTATCTCCTACTTATTTTCTGATGGCGTGAAAAAAGCGTCCTTAATAGACCGTTCCATTTTGTGTCATGAAATTGCAAAAATGAGGTTTCTTCGGTGGACAGTGCTACCAAGGACACACTTTTCTCAGCTGTAGGCTGGCCTTAGGAATGTACCTAATTACAACAGATAGTGCCCAATTAATCCTACATCTAAGATCAGTGTTGAAATTTTACATTTCTGCAAAAAAGCAATTATACTATGTTAATTCATTTTTAATATACCTGTTCTGCTATTTTTCTCACTGTATCCAGCTTGATGACAGTGGATGAGGAATCTCCACCACTCCTAGGGACCATTTCTGAAAGAAGAAATACAGTAAACCATCATAAACATAACATTTTAAATTACTTTTCAAAGAAAGCTATTGATTTTTTTCAAATAAAACTGTGCAAGCTTACCAGCAACCTCAAAAACATTGGGCATTTCTCTACACAGCTTCTCATTTGCGATATCGTTCAGTGGACCCATTACAACAATTGGACGTTTAAAGCTGGCTGCAAGTACAACAAAGAAACAAATACCTTAAGATTTAACAATAAATTATTCTTAAAAATTAAAGATGCACTGGCATTTAGATTGTCAGTTTCAAGAATTTTCTTAGAAATTTGTGGTCTGAAGAAGTGCCTCTAGAAAAAGTTACTCTACATTTCATTTTATCCAATTCTAGATCATAAAACCACTTGTCTACTCACCCTCTCTCAGCAGGACCTTCTCATATGCTGGAAACTTGCCCTGGATTGTCAGTTGAAGCAGGTCATCCCGTGTCCGTCTGACATTCTTCTTGGCTCCTCTGAGACCCCGTAATTTCCAAAACTCTGCCCTGGGTCCCGAGGCTTGTCTTTCTGCTCCGTGGATCCTCTGGGTCTGCTCCATGCTGGCTAGCGTTTCAGCCCTGAGACAGAAAACGCTGAGGTCAGCTTCCAGTGGGACTGAACAAGACTATATCATCAAGAACATGAGGAGTATCGTAAACCTGGATTAACCAGTGAGCAAGGTCACGTTGGTAACCAGGTTCTAAAGCTTTATCAAAAATATGTGAAAGAGAGGGACAATTAAAGTCCTAATAGATCAAACTATGAGCAATGTCAGAGGTGGCCCACATCACAGATCATTCTCTGTTTCAAGGAGGACAACCTACAAAAAATGTATCTGCTTTTCTGAAGCGTGATTAGATACCGTGGGTTATCACCCAGTGAAGATTCACGTGATTCATGTCTATAGAAAATGATCCACATTAGAAAAGAGAAGTGAAGACCTTCCTTTGATCTTTACTTTATCAACTGCATCCACTTGATGCTAATAACAGCTGCTGTAAAGCCCACCTGGTCTGGTTGGGGATGGCGCCTTTGTCCTGTTCATGAAGGTCATTCCCCATGCGGATGGCAAGCCATGTGCCCAGTTTGCCGCGGTGCATGGTGTCCACCACGCGGAACACCTCTCCCCGAGTGAAGCTCAGGCTGTGGCTGCCCTCCGGCTCATGATCGAAGTGCGTGCGGATATAAAAGGAATCTCCTAGGTTGGACTTCATGATCTTCTTATAAACTGTAAAACAGACATCAACTGAAGTCAAATAGAACCAAACTCAAAACAGCACTGTCCTGCAGGTAATGAAAATGGTCTATTCTCTGAGCAAAACACACCTGATTTCAAATTGTGGGATGAAACACACACACAAGTAATATTTCTAATGTTTCTTCAAACCCAGTGGGACCCAACAGGTTTGGATGTCATGTTCCAAATATGTGTTGGACTTGGGTTGTGCTGTATTTCCCCAACTTTCACTTTCTTCCTTATGCAGGAGTTACACTAGTCCCAATAGCCCCATGCTTGTGAGACAAACAGGAAATAAACAGTAAATCGATTCAGGTGAGAGCTATATTGATATTTCATATGTGATGTTAAACTTTTTTCCAGGTCACATTTAGCACATTCTGTGTAAAGTAATAGAGCTTTAGGATTACTCAGTTCATGGCAAACAACTTGCTATAGGTCTTCAGCACTGGACAGACTGAGAGTACAGGTTGCCTATGTAACGGTATGGAAAAATTACAGGCAAAAGCCTTTTGATTAATAAATTCATTAAAGAGTGATGTAAGAGTGACTTTGGACTCCTGATTATTTTCTTATATGATGAGCTGGTTTGGGTCAGTTTTAGATGCAAAACTTGATAATGCAATTTGTGTTAGGATCAGAGTCAGAATCAGAAAACAAGTTAATGTAAACAGATTTTATTCCAGGTCATTTTTGATTGACCTATTAATCATGAAAATTTCATCCCAAATGTTCTAATTGTGGGCGGAAAATATGTTCGAATGTCATGTTCCAAATATGTGTTGAATTCAAAACCGATTTGGTCTAATTCAAATTCTTCCTCCATGTGTTGCTGTACATGATGTACTCACTGTCCATTTTATTCTGAGTGATGAGGTTTATGTGTTCCCCACGGCGAATATTCATGAGGAACATGGCAGCCTCCTCTCTGGTGAAGTGACTTAAGTCTACCCCATTAATCTGTGTGACAGTAAAACACAGCATATTAGCAGACAGGATGGTAATCAGGATGTTGACTTTGCCAAAACACCAACCCCTAAAAACTCTCTGAAGTCTGACCTGTAGAATTTGATCTCCCTCTTTCATGCCTTGCTTGTGGGCGGGGCTGTTGGGCTGGACTCCGCTCACAAAAATCCCCACATCGTTTCCGCCGATCAGCCGCAAGCCCACACTCTCCTCTTTAACGAAGCCTACCATGTTCTGGTCTGAGCTGTACCTGGAGTGGAGGGGAGGCAGTAGGAGGAAAACTGAATCAACAATCAAATATAAAGCGTCAAATTCATTGTCTAAATCCAGACTATGGTTGCCAAGCAACATAATGGTTGATTGTATTATTCTATAATAATTATATTAAACAAAAAGTTTTTTAACTTGTGACCATATATCAAGCATGTTCCAACAGAAAACCCAAGTTCAGCTAATCTGATCTTACTATATAATTTTACATCATCTTTGAATGACCAGGATGAATGATTTTAGAAACAGAACTGTTAAAATATCAGGTGCATCTTACCCTGTATGAGGTGTAGGCACTGCATCTGGTGGGAGCGAATAAAGGGGTTCTTCTACAGGTTTGCCTAGAATATAAACAAAATGATACTGCATAACCTACCAAATGGGAACATGCTGCACATTTCCTTTCATGTACCTAACTTGTTTGAAAGGTAAATAAATAACCTGGCAGCATGAAAATCAGAACATGGTGGTGCCCTTGTAATTCTTAATGAGTTACTTATAAGACAAATCTGTATATGTGCACATTCCTCTGCCTTTATAACAACACTCATGTGCAACCCAATGTTATGTTTCATGCGTGGGCTTAAATGATACTGCTCACCATTCATCCTGGCATGGTTGGATTTGGATACATCTGAGCGAAGCGTGGCATATGCTTGTGGAAAGCTGGAGAAAAAAATAAGACATTTAATTACACTTAGGCTCTCAGTGTAAGCTTTACAAAGCTATGGTGTGTACAATGCCCTACAGGAAACCTCTGTGTTTTAAATGGACAAAAACAATACAGAGAAAAAGAGAAATTGACTCTTCACCCTCCATGGAGGTTGTTTCGTTTACAAACTGAAACTATTAACAGATATTAACAGATATATGTAGATGTAGATATTAACAGCAGTTGCATTTCATTTTGAGCGCCCATAGTACGAATTTGAGTAGTGACTCAAATGTATTTGTATTCAAATTAGAACTTACATGACAAAATCAACTTAAATTAAGTAAAATGTACAAATGGTTTAAGTCTACAACCATCTGTGAAAGTCATTTCTAAGGAGGGGTTAGATGTCAGCAGGGTATTTATGGTGTGTGTGGGCTGTGTGTGGAAAGTACCTGTGATGACTATCGTGATCTGTGCTGCCGGACCTCCCGGGGAGAGAGGGAGCTCTCTCAGACACTGAGGAGTCTGCAGGATGAATAAAGAGTATTAAAGTCAAATAAAAGCTCTGCAGAAATACACGATGCTATATCCACAAATGCTGGGGTATAAATACTATAGATAAATAACATCCTGCAAAATAATTTACTAGTAACACAAATAGCGGTTTGAAGGTACACACATATCAGCATAGTTATAAGGGTATAATGATGTATTATATGTAATATTAATAAAAGTGCTTAAACCTCCAGATGGGGGTTGGACAGGAGAGGGCGCTCTGTGTTGAAACTCTGGTCTGCTTTTGACTGACACCACTTGTGTCTCTGCAACAGTTCTGAAGTACACACAAACATTTAAGCAATTCATTTTTTCATTGATATTACAGTGATTTTTCCATTGTAATTACATTGATATTGCAGCCTTAGTTTTAAGTAGTATTTAGTAATATAGGCCTGGACAATAAAATATACATATTATATTGCAATAATAGCAATACAGCTTTGTTGAGAAGTTATAGTTATATTAAGGTATTATTCAATACCTTTTAGCATGGTAAAGCATTTTGTAACTGTGTAATTAAAAATACAATACATTTACTAACATGAAACTAGAAATCATTCAATTTTCCTCTCGATCATGTGTGGTAATGCAGATAAACACACTATAGATCCAAAAGTGTTTCAGACACCCCTTTCATTACTTTCACTACTTTAAGGTGGCACCATTGCAGACACAGTTGCTCAGTTGTGCATATGCAGCTTGAATAACTTCCATAGAAAAGCAAAGGCCGTCATTGGCTACACATGAGCCTAAGGTCACCATGCCCAAACATTAGCTAGAGGATTATAAAGACCCCCGGCATGTGGGGTCTTTGTAGAAAGTGGGTCTCTGTAGTGCCATTCAGTATCTTTGGGATGTGTTTGCATGGCGTTTGTGATCCAAAACTAATAATACAACATCAGTACTAACCTCACTAATGGTCTCGTGGCTGAATACCATCAAAACCTTACAGCAATGTTCATGTTAATTTTGTTTAAACCCCTCCCAGAAGAGTAAAGGCTTTTACAGGGGACAACACTTTTAAATTTGGAAACAGCACTGAAATGAGCAGGCATCTAATTATATCATCACGCCAGTTGGAAATAATATAGGGCTGGGAAAATTTATGCAAGCAGCTGTTAATGTACCAACATAAGCCTTACTCATATTCAGCTGATTGGTCTGGTCTGGGTACAGATGGGTAGCTTCCATCTGACTCGGACTCTGAGGGACCTGTGGAAACACAGATCAGCAGCTGCTCATTCATGTTAAAATCTAGCTAAAGCAACTCACCCGGTTCAGCTGCATCAGGCTTACCTCGCTTGATGGGCGTGGAGGGTTTGGACCATTTTGGAGGCTCAACCACAGGTGCAGGAACTACCTCAGGAGTGGCTCTGGTGGAGAAGAGCAAAGGTAAAAGAGTAAGAGGAGTGGAGGCGAGCATTCAGTTATGCATCCTGTGGAAAAAGAGGAAAATGCTTTAAAAAAATGAAAAACAAAGGAAAACAAAAACTGAATGCAGCAATATGTAGTGTTTGTGTATTTGAATAATCAGTACATCGTCACTGCCTATGCTCTGATAGCACAGCTGCCCATAAGGACAATCATAAGGGAGTCATCTGTATCTTTAACCCAACCACAGAGGGAATGAAGGGCACTTTGCAAGCCTATTGTGCTGGAGCTGACCTTCCTTAGCTCCTTACCTGCTAATTAATATTTCTTTCTGTTACTACTTTATCAGGACTTATTGGAAGGTTACACTCTTTACCAGAAGATATTCAACTAATATAATCATTTTAGGCTATCTTCTCTGACCACAAGTTAAGATTCTGACCATCCAGGTCAAATTTTCATGGTTGCCAATAATTGCAGACTAATTGGACCATAAATAACTTGAGGCATGGTGGTTTTAGGGACGGCATACTCAACAATTGTCATTATTTCATAAATGAAATGAAAGAGGGCTGATTATGCAATGAATTGTCATACACAAAGATCAAATATCCAATCAAATATTCAATAAAGTCCACTTTGATATGTGCTGAATTATTTAGCCCACATGAACCATATGTATGAAGACTTCATGCTCACTATGTCCTCGATACAGTTTAGTTCTGCTCATCAGATCATTCAAAGCAAATACTCCAGGAGCGCACTCGATTGTGATTTGGTGCTTTTATTTGGGAAAAATCACAAATTTCACATTGTGGCATAAAGCTTCATAAAAAAAAAATGAATGAACCAAAACATAAAGGGTAACAATTTAATGAGCAACAAAAACAAAATATAATCTTTCGTACAATAAAAACTACAAAAGAGACCCTAAAAACCACAAAAAACCAAACACAAAACAAATGTAACCAAACCAAAATTCAAAGATAAACAATATAAAAAAAGCTCTGGAATGCCTCAGTGGGTAAGTGGTCCTGTTCGGACGATTCCTGCTGGTTGGGTTTAGGAGAGGCAGCGAGGACTCATCTGTACCTGTATCTGTTGCGTGAGTCCTGGCTGGCGGGGGTGCCCTGTCTGTGTGGAGGTCCGGAGCTCCTGTCTGAATCTGACTCAGACTCGTCTGTGGAAAAACAGCCCGCTCTATAAATCCAGTTTTGCAAACCTGACACAGAGACGATGCCAAGACGATAACCAAACAGCTAAAGGGCCTCACCTCGGGGTGGGGGTCTGTACGGGGATGTGCTGCGGTTGAGGAGTTCCTGGGAGCGGCTCAGGGAAGACGACTTCAAACCAGGTGGAGGAAGGTCAGGGAGCACCCTAGGAGATGAGAGAAATACCATATATCTGTGCAGTTTGTGATCATGTAGAGTAGGGGTGTCAAACTCCGGTCCTGGAGGTTCGGTGTCCAGCACAGTTTGATGGTTCTCCTCCTCAAACACATTAACTAAACCTGTCAATTAACTGGTGAGGTGAATCAGGTGTTTCTGAGCAGGGAAATCACCAAAATATGCTGGACCACGGCCCTCCAGGACTGGAGTTCCACAGCCCTGATGTAGAGTAAAGCCTCCTGCATTTAACTGCATTGCACTTAATTCAATTCAACTGAACATAATTTGAAATTATTCTTTTTTGAAATACACCCAAAATGCAAAGGTCAGGAACAATTTTTTTGGGTAAAAACTACATACTAAAATATGAGTGCATCTTTTCGTGAATTTTATAGTAATGGTAGTAAGAATATTGATGCAGTTAAATAGGCAACTACAGGTTGATGCATTTTTGCACTGTTGGTTTACTGTGTCTGCAGTGTGCAGTGATCATACTTGTATCTTGAGTAGGGATCAGGTTTGGGACTCTCTCGTCTAGGTGGTGGTGAGGCGCTTCTGTCTGAATCAGACTCTGAAACCGCTGAAACAGAAAAAACACACCATTTTCTAAACTCTGGTCAAAAGTACGGATACACACAAAACAATGTAAGTAAAAGTATAAATAACGGCTTGGTGCTGACCTTTGCGAGGCCGTGAGGCTGAAGCATTCCAGTTCTGAGGGACAGGGGAAGCCCGAGGATTTGGCAGCACGGAGACTCCTGGGAGCACTCTGTACAGACAACCTCTCATTTACCCTCAGCACACAGCTCAACAAGCAAATACATTTCTGCATTATATACATATGAGCAGTATTTTGATCAAAATACTTCAGTGTCCCTGGTCAAATCACGTTTTTTAAGTGGATCTAAGTACTTTAGCTACAGAACATACTTATGCACATTTTAATGCACAGGTATATGTTTGCTTGATTTAACACACTGGAAAAAAATGTGCACAAATATCAGCAAGTGTTTCATGTTTCAATATATTAATCTTGGTAAATAAACAAAATAAAATTGTGCACAAGAATTTGCGGAAATATGCCATACTTAAGTTCACTATATCGGCTGTGTATGTATTTTCACTTCTCAAACCTGTATATATTACTGTATATAAATGTAAAAAAGTTAATAGCTTATAAGCAAACGTGGAAAGGTGTTCTGCAGTTTTGAGACACCACAGCTTTACCTGTACCGGTCTCTGTTATCAAGGCTGTCGTGTTTAGCCGGGGGAGGAGAGCTGTGGTCAGATTCTGACTCAGATGAAACTGCATGAGAACCAAAGCAAGCATTTAGATCAGCATTTCTCATAAGTTCCATTTTCTTTTAATCTGGTGGGACTTTAATGTGCTGTTTATTTACTTGTCATTAGTATCGTTCCTTTCAGAAAAAAATTTAATGGAAGTTAATGTTACGAGACTTTTTAGTAACTTCAGACCCTTGGTCCATTTATCACATTCTGGCTTGCCACAATATAAAGGGTGGCTTCAAATGATGCAAATAAACTGGTGATACAAGGTTTTGGCCTGGTCTATATAATAAATACTGTTGACTGGCGGTGTGGTGACTGACCTCTGCGTGTGGGTTTAGACTGGGCGACTGGGCGTGTCAGAGTGGAGCGCAGAGGAGGCGACTCACGGGCTTTTGTGACGGGAGCATCGGATCTGTTTCTGAAACACAGAACGCGCTTCTGCTCAATGGGAAATCCTTTCCAAAGTTAACAGGATAAGCCAAACTGATGTGTGCTTTGTTTACCTGCGTGTGCGCCGCTCTCGTGTCGCCGGTCGAGATGCTCTGGTTGCTCGTTCGTCTGAATCCAGATCGGAAATTTCTGATGGGAGATGGAAAACGAACATAAAGTCAACATGTTATTTACATCTTGACGATACTTTGCCGTTGACAGTTTACCTCAGAGGTCCTCATTGCTGATTTCAGAAAAAGATTCAGTGCATCCTTTCACCGTGATTTAATTGTTTTTTTATTTTTTATATCTAAAAATAGCCAAAGAGTTTAACAATAGCCAAAAATTGAATACATACAGCACTGAATATTCTTAAAACTAATGATAACCGACTCTGTTACTGGCTTCCGACCTTAATGCTTCTACACTCCCAGTCAAATGTTTTTTTTTCCACACTACAGGTTTTACCACTTACCCATTTATTTCATAAACTACAATTTTTTATTCTTGTAAAGCACAGGAAAGTTGGAAAGTTGTTAAGTGAACAACTATGACAATATATCAGATAAAACCAGTTTCCTTTATAAGAGGACAGAATCTGTAACAGTGCATGTCTGACTCCTATTAACTGGTTGTGTGGTGATGCAGAGTCAAATTCTAGACTGTCCTTTAACTCTAAATGCACTCGTTAACTGTTTCATCTCATTGATTGTCACTTGATAGCTCGTTAAATATTTAATGATTGTCTCATTATCCACATTAAGACTACATTAGGTGGCTTTTTGTAGGTCAAAAGTGATGAAAAACACCCAAAATTTTCTGGCTACTAAAAGGTGCTCAAATGGTGAACATACTTGTAAATGGATTGGTTAAGAAAGAACACAGAGTTCATTTTTTGTAAATATAAAATGCGTAAAAAAATCTCAAATGTAAAAAATCTCAGTGTGTTCAGAAACTTTTGACTGGTAGTGTATGTTCCACAGCAGGATCCTGTAAGCTCTCACCCTCCAGCTCAGAGCTGCTGTCCCTGCGTCTCTCGTCAGCGCTGTTCTCAGGGCTGTCCACCACCTCGGGGATACTGACCAGGAACTTCCTGCTGTCCCTCAAAACCAGCATGGTCAGTTTACCTCTGGACTTCTCCACCAGGTGTTTGGTTTCCAGCAGGGAGAGATTCTCTGTAGTCATTCCGTTAATCTGAGGAAGATCAGTCGTGAGGCTGTCAGTTTTAGATCAACATCAAGGCTGGGTGTGTCTTCAAGAGAACCCTATCTTTGAGATGTTGACCCTTCTCACCTTCAGGACGAGGTCGCCCTCCTGCAGCGTGCCTTCTTTAGCAGCCAGACCAGTGGCAGTCATGTGTTTGATAAAAATCTGACTCCCCAGCTTCATTCCATACTCTAAAGAAGGAGGAATTTGAACATTGTACTTACAAAATAAGACTGGGATTAAGCTCTGAATATATGGAAGCTTTAAATATTCATGGATTTTTTCCTAAATTGGCACTTGTTCTTAAAATCATCCTTTAAAAAAAATAAAAAAATAATAAAATTAAAAAATATATATTTAATATCCACCCTCACCATTTACTCAGATATGTATAACTATACATACATATTTCAGACAGTTAATTAAGCTTGCTTTCATACTTATATAGAGCACAATAACTATGCTATTGTTATTATGGAGTATTTTTCTTGGCATCTGATGAACTAGAGGATCCATATTCTACATTTTAACATAATGTTACATAATAATTTTCAAGCACGCTTCATCTCTTGTAGTTAAACCCGTTTTTGTTACTGTGCCTTTATGACTGACATAGGTAAAAGACCTCTGTTCTGATGGACTGCTCGCTACTGTGCCTTTTTCAAACAAGCAGCCTGGAATGAAACCCTCCTGATGCGAGCTGATGAGAAAGTCTAAACTAAACCAGCTAGAATTGATTTATTTTACCATATATAAGCACTATTCTCTTTAAGGGAGTTTGCTGGTGAAACACATTGTAGTTTAGACTACAAATTTTGTGGCTGGAGAAAAAAAAAATGTAACACCTGAAAAATGTAACACCATTAGAATTAGTAGGGCTGGCCCTACTGTAAAACAGTTACACGCTCTACACATATTTATATTAAAAGACTGATTGACTGCATTAAGTGCGATTGATTATGCAGAAAAAACATAAAACACTAAATATACTTGATTCAAACGTGTCCACATAAAAATGATTTGAATCAAATAAATTCAATGCAGGACTAGACATGAATGTAAACTATGCAGGCATGCATTCAGAACATTTCTTCTCCAGTCCCCTCACCATCTGTGGGTTTCTTCTTGATCAGAGTGGTTCTGATGGGTTTATCTGGAGCGTCCTGATTGGGCAGTCTCTTAAAGCCGGACATCAGTGGCAGGTCATGGCCGTTTCGTTCTGGAGAGGCACTGTGGGTGCGGCGATTGTACCCTGAGTCTGACCCTCGCCGAGGTCTTCGTTCATAACGGTCATTGTCCAGCAGGTTGGACTGTGAGGAAGCACGTGTGGGCCTGGTGCTGGCGGGAATCTGAATCGTGCGTGGTCTCTTTATAGTCTGCAAAACACAATGGGAGCCAAATTAGATGTTACCTTAGGCAAAAAACAATCTTAGTGTACATTTACAAGGAATCTGTGGTGTTATAAATAGCATTGCAACACCTGCAGAGTGTCAATACAAGAAATATAAAGATTTCAGTGATTAAAAATGAACTAAAAA
>JBBPCX010000038.1:10188302-10199571 GCA_037974365.1 Hydrocynus forskahlii
AAGACAGAAAGAGGACCAAAAAGAGGGGATATGTTTGTTTCTGTGTATAAAACACACACACACACACACACACACACACACACACACACACATATAAATATATTTAAATAATGTAGAAAGAAAGAAAGAAAGAAAGAATATATAGAGAGATAAGGAACAATAATGAAAGAAAGAAAGAGAGATATGTAAAAGTATGTAAAAGAGAGATGAGGACAGGGAGAAAATGGAAAACAGAGAAACCAGAAACAAAGAAAGATAGAGAGGAGAAGTGGGAGTAAAAGCAAAAAGAGCGAGACAGAGACAGAGAGACAGAGAGAGTGAGAGAGAGACAAAATCCACACATTCTATCAGAAACACGATCCCAGACGATTAGGTACCTAAACGCAGGGTGTGTCCTGTGACAGGTGAAAAATATGCCGCGGCGACTCGTTTGTGAGTCGAGCCTTAAACAAATACACTAGTGCTTTCATAACAACCACCAGAGAACCTACCCTTTCACCCTCTTTCCCAGCGTGTTAGGACACACTCAGCAAACGAAACACAAAACCAATTGAAACAGTCTGGACAACAGTAAACTTACTTTGTTCAACGTCACGGTGTGCTGTTCCCATATCGTCATTTCCTCCATGTCTGCTTTCTGGAGAGGCAAGATGTTAAAAAAAAAAAAAAACAGTTGAGAACCAGCTGAGAAATCAACACACAATCGAAGAGGCCTAAAAGTGCTCCATGAGTGTTAATACTGAAGAAAGAGCCGTTGGTTGAAGACCTCGTTGTTTTTTGTCCAGGCTCCACTCCCTTCTCAGAGGAAGAGAGAGTTCACCTGAGCGTGCTCCCACCTGCTCACAGCATTCCTGCCAGGCAGGTAAAGGAGGTGGAGCCTGAACACAGCTCCATTGCAACCTGACACCTCCTCCGACCAAAGACACACACCAGCAGCCACACACACACACACACACACCAATAACTCTGTGGACATTCTCCTCATGGTTTACATTGCCATCATACCGGCTCAAGCTGATCTCATAGCAGTGAAACTGGGACACACTCACTCATTAGTCAACAGAGTTACAATACAGCAGCCTATAGAGCAAAGACTTTCTACAATAAAATTCATCAACGGCCTCTGACGTATAGATATAGAAGAAACCTTCAACTGGTAGATGTCTTGGTAGATTGGCAGACTTTTACCTTTACATCATGTTCCAGATTCAATATTCAAGATTTTGTATTTGTCACATGCATAGTTATAAAAGTACAACATGTAGTGAAACATCCCGAAATGATCAAATCATTTAAATTAAAGCTGCAACACAGATCGACCAAACTCAAAAAACTGGCTGATTGCTGATTTCATGTTTGGAGCAAAAATTAACTGAAATTGGCCGATTCTGATTGTGATTGGCCACACTGCCAGAAACACTGTGATTGGTTACAGGCTCAAGATATCAAAGGGCCCATATTATCACTTTTCTAGAATTAAAAAGCTTTAAAGTCTTTTACTATTGATATGTTTACTCCCCCATCCATACAGTGCATATATGGAAATTACAATTTTAAATCATAGTTTTCGTTCATTTGCATATTGAATTCTGCGATCTCAGTACATTATGATAATTAGTAGACGATACATTGTGCAGTCCTGAAGAGAATATCAAACAACCATGACCCACCGAACCAAGAAGCAGGGGTTACAGTAATACATACTGTAGTATATAACAATATTTATTAGAGCTGACGGTTTTGTGTAACAGTGCAGGCACGGTCACATCGGCTATGTGGGTTTTTATGGTCACAAAGTCTCATAAAGAGCATAACAACTGCTCCTTCAGCACAGGGACATTCCTAAAAAGCTTTAATTATGTTGGTTATCCCGAGAGAGAAAGGTCAGTTTAGGACACATGATGTCATATTTTTTTCATTTTTATAATATGATACTACTGGAAAACAGCTGAGAGTCAATGAGTTCACTCGTAAAACTTTACAGCCTATTTACTGTAATGTGGACATAAAAACACGTCTAAAACACCGGATGTGGGATATTGAGTTGGTAAGATACTTATTTTGATGGTATTCATTTTAAAATCAGATTTAAAAACATATGACATCCACAGTCCATGATTTTGTGCTTTGAGCAGAAATTAAGTAAGTTTTGTGGATTCTTACACAAACATAATCAGACAATTTTTCAACACTGTGAAGAAGACCCTATTGTGAATTCAGCCTCAGTTCTCCATCTATCCCACCAGGAAGCCACACTATTACAGACGATTTAAAAAACACATCCGCAGACATAGTGCCATTCCATAATAGCAGAAAATCCAGCATGTCGGCATTAGAGCTGCACTGCTTGGTAAATGCATGCATTTATTTGCCCAGCTGTTCCTGATGCATACTCTGCGATTTCTCTAAAGAATCCCGGACGCTGTGAGTAGAGTCTGTTCCAGTATCAGTACACGGTCCAAACTTGCTCACGTAATCAACACCATGAACAATTTTAATCAAGCACTGACTGTCTAAGGGTTTAAGGGGCTGATTACATTAGTAATCAAACTGGCCTTTATTTTCAGGATGAATCAAGTATTCACACAATAACGGCAAACATTTATTTTCATTTCACAAGTATACGTGCATTAGTGACATTTACAGTTTAGATTCTCTGCCCGAACCTGAACACGGGTCGGGTCGGGCCAATATTTCCTGTCACTATCCTCGGGCCGTGCCGGGCCGTGCCGTGATCAAGCGCTCGGAGTGTCAGTTTACGAACGCACTCACAGCTGAGAACGTGTGTTATAACGGCCCACGTATTAAAAAACTGTCGGGTTTAATCGGGCTCGGGCCGATAATTACAGTTAATGTGTCGGGCCAGGCTGGGCTCGGACACGAGGTGCACGGGCTCGGGTAGGGTCGGGTTTCATTTTTTGGGCCCGATCTAAACTCTAGTGACATTCTACCGGTGTGGGTTTCCTCCCTGTCAATGACACACACAAAAGCAATGTTTGTGCTAATAGCGCCCCCTTGTGGAGAGTGTTCAGACTACCAAACACTGCTTCACAATGATCTTCATGATGACACCCTATTAATTACTCAGATAGCAAACTAATAACTACACTAATTAATCGAGAACATTCTTTTTAATCAAGTAACAGTGACAGCTCAGAGAAAATGTAGAGTACAGACATCATGACCTCATCCTGAAGCACTGAATCTGAATAGATTATAATTTATTATTTATAATAAATTATAATTATAAATAATATGTTATGTATATAGCATAGTGTATTTAGTACAGAGAATGTTCATGTGAGTTTTATTTTAGACTTTATATATTACACTGTTCTTGTCTTTGAGTCCCTGTGTGTCTGTGCAGTCGTAGCATCAGCAGTTTCTTCCAGGATCAGTAAAGTTTTCTACTTCTGATTCTGTGCAGAATATAATCGGCTTTGTACTATGAAAACATCTTTAATAGATTAATTATCAAATATATGAATCCTGATCTCAAGAGACCTGTAGTGAAAATAGATGATCAGGAAGATGACTGATGTAAACACCACTGCAAAGTACAGATCAGGCATGCAAATACCTGAGTTGTTCACTTCTAAGCCCTTTAAAAACATGCTGTACCTGGTACTACCTGTCTAATACTCCCACAGGCAGCGAAAGGGCTTAGAACTCTCTTTGGAACACCCTCTCACTCTAGAGTATTTCATTTCCAAGCACGACTAGATAAAACTCCCACAGCTTATTCACATGATCTCCACCAAAATCTTACTTTTGACTGGGGCAATTTTTCAAACATGTCTAAGATCAAGCTCTCAACTCTGTGAGGAAAAATCTGAGGTCAACAGTGGGTTTATCATAGATCTGAGAGACGGCTTCCACAGAGCAGACTGATAAACATGTTCAAAGAGTCTCTCAGGTCTGGAATACGCTCTGCTCCTGTGTACGTTGAGTAGTGTTTTTCATATCCCACTGGTTTTGCCCTGATATTAAGGCCTCTGTTTTATACTGTCACAAACTAAAACCTCTGACGTGAGCAAAACCACATACTTTCAATGCTTTCAAGCTTACACGGGACTCTTTATATAGACTGGTAAGATGACAGATACCTTTTGTTCATGTCTATCAAAGCCACACAGGCCAAAATTGTACATTTGGGAAATCTTAACACATCATTATGATTAGAAACACACAAACATGTAAAATATATCAAAACTAGTGACGCACAATTGATTTGATAACACACACATGACGATTTAGGCAGATTGGGCCATTTTTGAATGCTGCTACTATGCATGGATAAGAAAAGGTTTTAGTATAGTCCTGCAATTTTTTAAAAGGCAAATAAAATCAGCCAAAAAAAATGTCCAATGGCAAAATTGGCTGACAATCTGGCCGTTCAAAGTCATAATTTATGATTGGTGTATTTACAACTCAAATATATCATGAGAATAACACATGGAGAGAACAAGAACAGAATAGATCAGAAACTGACTTGGAAGCTCTGCCTTCAATATTTCCAATTGAGCCTGAAGAATGAGACAGTTCTGACCATTCATAGGAATCAGTTAGTAAAAAACAAAACAAAACTGTGATTACATCAGCTGGTTACATTTTTCTTTCCAAGTCAAGTCTTGTCTTGTCTTGGTCCCTCCTGAGGTTTCTTCCTCCAGCTTTAGGGAGTTTTTCCTCCCCTTGGCTAGCTCACTAGGGGCTCGGACCTGGATGCTGTAAAGCTGCTTTGTAACACCACTGGTTGTGAAAGGTACTATATAAAAGTTAATTAAATTGATGTAAAGTCAAGTAAGTTTTAGGTTTTCAGTCAAGATCACAGTGCACAGAGAAACGTTTCTCCAGAACTACGGTGCAGCACAAGAACAAAACCAGACTACATAGGTGCAGACAGGACAAAACACACAATCTCCAGTTCTACCTGGTGGATGGGACGAGATCACACAAAACCACCAATGTTAGGAGAATAAAGGTCACCATGTGCTTCATCCGAGTCAAGGAAGCCCCATAGAGACTTTACAAATGGTCGTTATCGCCCATTGAGTTAAACATGCTTGGAGAAGATGAACTACCAATCCTGTTACATCAGAGCAGGCTAAGGCTGAGTGACG
The DNA here is from genome assembly GCA_037974365.1 of Hydrocynus forskahlii. Lineage (NCBI taxonomy): Eukaryota > Metazoa > Chordata > Actinopteri > Characiformes > Alestidae > Hydrocynus > Hydrocynus forskahlii. The sequence goes on from JBBPCX010000038.1 coordinate 10,193,423, forward strand.
GGGGAGAGGGAGGACCATCCTACCCACCCAGAGAGAGCAAAACCTCTTGTGGTCTCTTGGCCATGGATGGCTGCCATGGATAACAGCACAAAACCAGAAAAGTCCATCATGGAAACTGTTCATTCTTTGTTATTTAAAGCCATCATTAAACACAGATTAAGAATAGTTTGCATCCTTAAAGAATGAAAAAACATTGTCTTTGGTAACTGATGCTATACTGAAGAGTTTACATATGAACCCGAGGCAAAATTGGGTAAACAGTAGTCAAATCAACCAGCTTCCACCTTAACTAAAACGGGACAAACATAAACCTCAGACCTTCACAATGATCACTTTACTGCTCAGTACACTGTAAACATGAACGCTCATTAATGCATCTGGAAATATATGTTACATCTATTCTACTTTTGACCATTTCTATTGGTCTTTTATCACAACAGCTGGCAGATGGTGTTTTAAAAATTATCAAAAATGAAATACATGGATTAAATATTTCCAGATACATTAATGAGCATTCAAGTTTACAATGCATTAATTAGTAAAGTTATAATTTCATAGATCCAAGGTTTATGTTTGTCTGGTGATTGTTAAGGTGGAAGCTGGAGCGGATGTTCAGCTTGACCAGACTACATTTTACTGGTCAATTTATTGTACACTTGAATGATCATTAACATATCTGGAAACATTTATTCCAAGTTATTCCATTTTAGATCATTCTACTGGTCTTTTATTACAACAGCTGGCAGGTGGTGTTTTCAAATGGTGCCAAAAAGAACCAGGAAAAAAAGGAGATATGAGATTTTTATAGGACAATGATGAAATAGAGAAAGAGTGTTTCCTCTGTTTACTCACCAGGTCTCTGAACCTCACCTCCATTTTCTTCAGACAGCGTTATTCCCTGAGAGAAACACCTGTGACCTCTGTAGTAAAGCCTAAACACTGCAAACTACCAGCTCCATCGAATAACTAGATATCCTTGGGAAATCGTATACATTTCCTTAAGCAAAGGCAGATTACTTGCACTAAAATGACTATTTTCAAATCCATTACAAACAACAAGGTCAATCAGTCTGTGAAAAACACCTCGCACACAAAGCACCTGAGCCAATGGAAAGCCCCGCCCAGAAGCTTTCCCACCCGAGATCCCTCCTAGTGCTGCTTTGTCAGGTCATTAAAGCAGAGCCCGCATTGTTTTCTGCTCTACGGAGGCGGACCCACCTTAAGAGGGTCATTTACGCAGAGTCAGGACATGCTATGAGGCAAATGAGCTTCCTGGCAATGGATTTTGCAAGACAAATCCAAATAAATGACACATATTTTCCCTGCCATTAAAGGCATCCTAATCTTTGCTTACTGTTTGCTTGTCTGTTTCATGCCTTTAATCACCATAGACAATAATTCTAAATAATTCCCAATACGTTTTTTCCAGTTGACCCCAGATACACTTTTTAAAGAAACCAAATGTACAGTTCCACGTTTATGTAAAGCCAGCGACTGGCCTCTGTTATTATTACTGTGCTGTTTTCTGAATACAAGGAAAAGTGCTGAAATGATAGTTTGTGGTAAATCAACAGTAGACTACAGATGTTAAAGAGATTAGGTTATAAAGTGCTGACGTTTTATGTTAACTCAGAATGGCAGACCATTCTGAAATGACTAAGCAATCCACACATATGGCTCCATTTCTGTTGTCTAAAAGCTAGAAGCTGACATTTATTGACCCTTTAGAAATAAACAGGCTGTTTTTTGTTTCAGACTGATGTAAGTTAATGACCTCTGCCCTGTATCATGTCTCATTCAAACAGCAGACCAGGCTGAAACACAGCTTATAACGAACCTGCCGAGGCAGATATATGTAAACATGATATTGGGTGACACAAACACAATACAATGTAATTGAATTCAAAATGGGTTGTTAAGGCAGCTTAGTTTCCATAAATGGACTGTATGGACTGTATGTAGAAACTTGAACAGGATTCGAGTACTATGCACATACTATGTCATTTTTTCTCACTTTTGAAATATATGCCAGGCTTTTCACAATATGGACCCTTTAAAAATGGCACAACTGCCACAAAGGTAGTGATTCTAGGCTCCTTGGTATCAGCATGGTGCCTTGGTTACATAGGGAATCATTACCCGGCAGAGTTAATGAGTGATAAAGCCCAAGCAAGGCATGTGTCAGTGGCCTAGAAAAGACTGGAATGTGCGACAGTTTCAGGATCAGGAAGTAGCAGGCTTTTGATTCTCAGCAACAATCGCGCATAGCATCAGATCTCTGAAAAGGTAACGACTACCAAAAACAAACCTTTCGGCTGCATTCCTTTAACTCAGGCTGATGGTCCGCATACATGGGCCCTCGCTCACATATCAAATGTATAATGTATCCTGTCAAATATCAAATGTATCCTGTTGCTATTAGTACACTGTTAGTGCAAAAGAAACAAGTAAACACATCAGTAAGGAAATACATAACCTGGAATGCTATCTGCCCATTCAAATACTTTTGGTGAAACCACTCACGTCTTGGGGGAAACACGCTCGAGGGCAACTATGTAAGCACTAGAGCAGCCTCACACACTGCTGAACACACTCCTGTGTGTTAAGGTGTGTCACTTCAGCTGTAACTATAAACACCTTTCTTTATAAGAAGCTGCTGATTGCTCCCAGGGCACAAATAGAACCAGCTGAAGTGTTTACTTAAGCTCCAGTCACTGCTACTCATGATCAGTTATGCGTCATGCTAGTCAAGCAAATAGCAGTTTAGAACAATAGCTCTAAAATGGGGGCTTAAAGGGGATTTTCACTGATTTCTTTTTCATATTTCAGTATAATATAAGGGTTTGAGATGAAAACAAGTAATTCAGAGTTGTCTGATGTGAGATGCACCAAGAGAAACCTGCCAAAACTCAATAGTAGTGATAGGAACCAGATGCCCCGAATATTTAACACCTCTAAAAGCTCTCTCACTACTACATGAAACTGCTGCCAATTTGGTGACTGATACATTATTTTTCCAGTAGTGTTTTGGGATTTTGGCCCAAATGTCTCCATGATTTAGTCAAAATGTCCATCACAAGATGCTACCAAACCCCATCACAAGTAACTGCTAACACTGCAAAGGTGAAAGCTATCAAGTGTTTTCTCCAAGTCATGTGAAGCACAACGTTTTTCTCCAACTGTCACTAACATCACTGGACAGCGCATCATGTTTGGAGGAGAAAACTGACTGAAATTAATCAAAAATGGGCATTGTTAAGACTGAAACATCAGTTACAGCAGCTAAGATGTCGACATCACACCGACTAACAGACAGAGAGGAATGGTCATCCAGCCAAGCCAGAGAGAGCGAGCTCAGTTATGGTCTCTTGGACTTGTGATCATGGACAGTTGTGGCATCATCAGAGTATTACTGTTTTGTATTACTTTAATGAAAAGTTTCTGGCCAGTTTATTAAATCTATTCATAGTGGAGTGAAATGTGTGGGGTGTTCTAAGGTAAAATAGTCCCCAAAATAGTCCCTGTCTTCCCAAATGTACCACTGTTTTCCATCATCAGCATTCCAAAAAAACAACCAGAAAACATGCGGATGGGTTTGAAGAGTAAATAAAATGGCTGGATATGTGCTGTATACATGACTTCTTGTTCCATTCACCACCACTGTAAAAAAATTGGTAAGTTTCTCTCGTTTATGACAAAAGAGAGAAACTTACTAAAATAAAGTTCTTTTTTATCTTATCTTATAGTTAACCATTTCTGCAAACCACACAGAATTACTGTGATTGTCGCTCAGAAACATATGAAAAAAAAAGAATTTCCCTGCAATATACCATTCTGTGGCATGAAGTCACAGGCAGAAGATCTTTATTTCTAACACGCTTTTACTGTCAAATTACTCATCTTAAGTGTATGGACATGCTCAAGCAAACAGAAGGCAAACCAAACCAGCAATTTATGCCACACAGCAATGAGTGTAGTACAGAATGACATAGAGATAACAGATATAACAGCCTGTGCTGTCAGAGGAAGACACAGAATGATACTGGACGATCATACAATCAATATGAACTGATAGAGAGAGAAGTGTTGAGGTATTTGGCAGAGCTGTATGTCGAAACCTCAGCGAAACTCAAAATTCAAGTACAGACCAGCAAGTGTGGCAGAACCAGAAAGGCCAGTTGGAAGCAGCGGGCAGCATGGAGAGATGTGAAAGTGCTTAATTCATACAGAACACACACACTTTGCTCCAGCAGGTGCTGACTTTACACTCCTCTCCCTCCTCCTAATGGGACTTCATGCACTGTTCATAGGCTTCCTCCACATTCACATAAAGTCCTTCAACCAAGACAAACTGAACTCAACATGCTAGTTTCCAGCCTAGTCCTAGGCTACAGTGTAGTGCCAATATTTTAAGTGCTGTTTAGTTTAGGTTTCATCTCAAACCAAGTCTGGGGAACCCACAACAGTCTGGTCCAGATTAAGTTTAAACCTAGTCCTTAAGACCTGGCCGTGGACTCCGTGAAGAAAACTAACCTAATGCTACAGTTCAGGCTAATTTTCTTCAGGTTTCTGCAAGTTTAGCCTTAAAATATAAACAGGAAAATGACTCTAAACAGTGTAAAACGACACACATTCGTGCTAAAGGGTCTGTTTAGACGTGAAAGAAGGAAAAAAAGTTAAGAAGTAACAGGGTCCAAGTCAGCAACCCCTCATAAAAACAAACAGCTCCACTGGCAAACCAGCAATGAGAATATCACAGCAGCTCGATCTTACACTTTATTTTCGGTTTTAGATTAAAAAAAAAAACTTTTTTAGACTAAAACACGAAGACAATGTGTAAGTAAGATGTAAACACGTTTAAAAGGCTTTTCAGTTGGTCTGCGGTGGATAAAGGCGAAAGCAGGAGGAGAGGTTTTCAGGACAAATGAGGATTTACAGAGGACCCATTTCTAGTTCTCTCTCTCTCACACACACACACTTGTCGTGGTGGTGGAGAAACACAACAGCACAGCAACACAGAAACACACACATAATGAGTGCAAACCGCCCCTACCTCACACACACACTCCCGTGCTCCAGTCTGCTGTTCTCAGGCTCTGTAAGCACGGCCCTGCAGGTGAGGCTTTACCTGGAGAGGGGAGGAGCAGGGGTTTGTGGCACAGGGAGGTGACACCCACGTCACGCGCTGTGTTTTTCCTGTTTTTTCACTTTCTGTGTTCCTCAGTCACAAGTTTTATTCTCTTCACGAACCGGTAACATTCACCACTGTCCTTTACTGTCTTTCTTTGATGTATATATATATATATATATATATTTATATTTATTTATTTATAGGCAGCGCTCTAGGTCTCGGCTGGTTTTCGCAGGGGTCGGCCGTCCCATTAGTGTTTTCACATATAGTCCTCTTTAAAGGAACCGAACTCAGTCCTCTAGAAGTGGTCCAAAAAGTGGACCAACAGAAAGGGAACTCTTTTTCTGTTCACGGTGTGGGTTCATTTGAAAGGGACTCGGTTCTCTTTAGCTCAGATGGAGCCTCAGTTATTTTTCTGTTCACACTTTAGTTCCTCATCCAGCCTGCCACCATTCTTAAGATATTTTTTCCACATAAGAGAAGATGGTTAAAAGCTCTACCAAACTTCTACGTTTTCCACATAGATCTCTGCTACCATCGTCCTTCAGTTTCTTCATCGTTCTTCAGCTGATGGAGAGCAGGAATGCTTTAAGTCTGAGCAGCTTGGTAGAGAAACTTGATCTTGACAATCCCTTTATTTATGTATTTATTGGGTTAATTCGTTTATTCGTATTTTTTTTAGTTTTTTCTTTATTTTCGGTTGTTTCCTGCATATAAATATATGGTTTACCATGTGAACTACCTACCGTAAGCCCAGAGGGCGAAACAGTCGAAGCGAACTCGGAGAGCTTTGTGTTCAAAACGCGCGAGTTAACCGAACCGGGCCGCGGACCCAAAGCGAACCGAACTGAGACAACCTCCCGAGGTTCGGTTCGTTTCAGAGGGGTTTGAGTTCGTTTGGCGTGTTCACATATACGCAAAAAATGCGGACTAATCGATCTGGAGTGTGTGTGCAGGCTGCGGTTGCGTCATCACTGGTCATCACCGCGACCGAAGCAGTGCTGACGCAATGTGTATA
>JBBPCX010000038.1:10202930-10221611 GCA_037974365.1 Hydrocynus forskahlii
AAAAGCACCTTATTTGTTTAAAGTGTTTGCAAACCAAATGTTATTGCACTTTTGTTCATATAGCAGTACTTTAAAAAATAAAAGTGCACAATATACTACTTGCGACTTCATTCTTTAATTTTGCGTATAACAATGTGATTAATCACGATTCATTACAGAAAATCATGTGATTAATCTTGATTAAAATTTTTATAATTGCCCAGTATTAATATATATATATATAGACCTTTAGTGTAAACACAGTGTCTCTCATGGAGATTCAGTAACAACTTTGAGCTGATGGAGCTCTAGAAGCAAGTTCCATCAGTTGTCCTTTGTCTGACTGTGGTTTGCATTGTTTATTTGCTTCAACACTGCAATTAACAAATGAAATCTACCCCCCCCTGCAGTCAAACACAGACAGCAGAGCCAAGGCTTAGGTTTGGGTGTTGGTTGGGACGGGTGGAGGCTGAGTACAGAAGGGAAAAGCAGCTACAAGGTGGGGCTGTGTTCTCCTAATATCTGGAAAAAACCAGAAAAAACCTGAATTCCAGCTCCTCTCAGTGAGTCAGACCTGTCAGCTCACACTGAAGAGCCAACCGCCTCCTGAACAGCAGACACAAACAGTCATACTGGGACATGATCAATTACTGTTCAAAACCATCCTCCACCTCTTAATGACACAACAGCCCGAAATCTCTCCATTTATTTTTGTCCTGAGGCAAAACTGAGACATTTCCTGTGTGTTTACAGTTGTATGTGAAAAAATTGGGCACTCCTGCTCAAATGACATGAACACCACTTCTGCATGAACACAGTGAAGTAACGTAATATATTGGAAAAGAGACACTAAAATATGCGGCACATGCAAATGTGTGGCCACCTCTGGTCAAATTACACAAGTTGCTAGGTAACAGTCCACTGAGGAAATCAACAAAACACATTATTTGACTGAGTGTGTTCTGCATATTGCATAAATTCTGTATGTGTGTGTGTGTGTGTGTATATATATATATCTATATATCTATATATCTATATATATTTATATATATCTATATCTATATCTATATATATCTATCTATATATATATATATATATATATATATGTATGTATATATATATATATGTGTGTGTGTGTGTGTGTGTGTGTGTGTACACATATTGTAGTCTCAATATTATTCATTTTTTTGGTTTACTTTTAGTCAAATTTGAACATTTCTGAATGAACTGACTAATCGAAATGGTCTAAAAGTTATAAAAATCTTAAGGCTCAGGCAGGAAAGCTAATTGATTTAACTGATTTATCTTGGCAGCAAAATTCCACATAACATTAGAACAACAAAAGACATCCAGCAGAAAGTAAAAAGGAGTGTTTATTTTATAATGTCTTGGTCAAAAAGTTAGTTTGAATGACAAAGGTCAGTCACCCGATAACCCAAAGCAGCTGCTGGATGGGACTGTTTTAATCTCGTCCTCTGAAGTGAAAGTATCAGCCAACACTGCAGCTTTTTGAACATCTGGATTTTTATTTGGTGCTTTGTTTATAACCAAGATTGCACTGTGTACATTCTTTCTGTTACACATAGAAAATTTCTTTAAGAAATAGTTGAAAGGCACAATTTGTTTTTTGTGTTTTTACAATATATACATTTCAATCTAAATCATAAATACACAGAGCGAAGCGACCTCCAGGATACAAAAGCAGGCCCCAGTTTAACAGAAAACAAAGATATTTCAACACACATCAGTTCAGTAGCATGTTTTGACTCTTTGAGCAAGCAATAAATTACTAGAAAGTGATAGAAACGCAGGAGACAAGGCAACAAAAGAGGCTAAACGCTCTCATTAAAGGGACCAGAGCACAAATATGATATATCTCTATCAAATCTCCATCAAAAAGCAACTTCGTCCACGTTTAGTGCAAATTAGACCAATAGAAGTTCACTGGGTTAGTTGCGTACATCACAGAGTCTTGGCTGTGGTTGGAAGATCATTAGAGTGCATTACAGACTCACTTCATCTGATGTTAAAGCCCAGATCAGGAATCACCAAGAATAACCACAGCCTTGAGAAACATGCCGTTGGGACGTGGTTTCTGTTTGTAAATTCAGGATTACGGATGGCAGAAACCGCTTACTTACTGTTGCATTATCATTCAGGCCTTTAAATGACCACACAGGCTCACTGTCAGACACTTTTGAAGGCCCTGTATATATATAAATTTATATAGGTCGTCTTTCTGGTGCCATATGGACAATGGTGGAATGAAAGATTACAAGATTACACCCCTCATTAACATCGTTTTCATGTAATTTCACAATGTAAAAAACACCCTAACTGCAGTTTTAATATTCTTACAACCCAAATGTGTTAATACATGCAGGGTTGACAAGATGCAACATTAAAAAAACCCCTCCAAAAAACCCAAACAAACAAACAAAAAAAGAAAACATGAGTATTTTTCAGTATTCTGGTATGTGCTAGGCTGTCAGGTCATCAAGGTGATGATGAGAAAAATGGGATAAGCCTTCGCTGGGCCTGTGTGTGTGTAGTAGAGGAAACAATACCATCTTCTGTGAGTGGTAAAACCTACATATTCATTGCACATCATGTGTCCACGATTTGTCAGCATTTTGTTTGGCGTACAAAAGTATTTATTGGAGAAAAAAAGGAACAGTGTTGTCTGTATTTAATAAATAATATTTATGCCCTGTAGACAGCAAACACACTGCTAAGCTAATGAGCAACTTTGATACGTGAAGCATTCTGCACGTAAAGCTGCTTTCAATATACACATAAGATCTGCATACTGGGTGTGGATGTTAGTTTTTAGGAAAAAAAAAGAAACAATCAGACAAACAGACACAAAAAACACCGAACACCAACCAAACTTTATACGGCTTTTTTCCTGAGATAACAGTGTGTGGTCAGATGCTCTGTGAAGGAATATTAAGGTCCACTGCCGATAGCAGTTAACTCTTAAAAACCCCAATCAGGAATCAATGTGACAAATTGGTAATTCAACAGATACAGTCGTTTGCAACAGTTTAAACCCCCAGTTACCCTCTGAAAATTACACGTCTGCCCCCTGAAATTACATGTTTATTTTCTAAGTGAAGGTAAGTTAGCACATTCTCAGCAGAGGACACACTTACATATTTTAGTGTACTAAAAAAAGCTGGGTTCAGATTAATGAACATTTTTGCAGGTTGGATCCGACAGTGGACAATAAAAACTAATGTGCACTTATTATGATATAGAAAATCAGCAAAACCATAAAGGGGAGCCTTAACTTTTGCACACGACTGTATGATGTGCTCATGTTTCTGTCAGTAAACTTGCTGCGGGTCCTGGGACAGCCACTGCTGATTTCTGACCGGGGCTTCAAGTACAAATTTGAGTTGCATAAATTAAAGAAGAACGTAAAGAAGTCATAAACCTCGCGCAGCAGCACGGGACAGTGCAACACCATGGTGCAAAATTACATGTTTTCAGGTAAGCGTTGATTTCAATTGGTTTTCAGAAATTTCATGTTTGTTTTTTTTCCTTTTCTCGTGCGCACTTTGGACAATATACAGTATGGAAAACAATATTTCTTTAACATAAATTAAGGTGATAAATCATTCTAAACATAAACATGAGACTGGCTGTCTCTTTACACCGCCTATAGAAAATGGACATCCTGTACATCCCAACTCAAGTCTTTTAGTCCTGGTACTTTTCACTGTTCTTTGTACTTGGACGTGACTCTGTGACCCCCAGTATGTGCATTGAACACACAGTGCATTGAACTTTAAACTCATAAGCGAAACAAGATTGTTCATACTGGAGGGGTTAACATGGTTGTGTTTTTTTTTTCCTTTTTGCATTTCCTGAGAGCGTAAAATATTACGAGAGCACGGAATCACATTTTTAAGATGATTAAAAGCGAAAGCCGCGAGCATTCGGTAACATTGCACACAAATCACTACTGCATCGACTCCACTGACTGCTCCATTGCATAAAAAAGCTCATCCATGGATACCCAGTCCATCCATGAGTACGAGGCTAGATAAATAAAAACAATAAATAAATGCCAACGTGTTGTATACAAATATATACTGTACAAGAGTCTACATTCCCTAGTATGTTCCAAAGGCACTGTTTGAACAGTAGTCTGTTTACCTGCTCTCCTAATTTGCGGGAGACGTTTGTCAGAGGAAGGTGTGAAACAGATAGGAACAGAAAGGGGGTGTAGGTGTTCTGAGGGTGGGGCTCTCTTTCCAGTTTTGGTTTCACCATTACTCATGAGTTTCAATCAAGGATGAAGGTGTGAGACACTGGCACACCAGAAGGGGGCAGGATGACTCAGTAAATGTTGACTGTTCGTTTGAATACTGCACTTTAAAACTTCTCGTCATTTTTAGAAAGTTGAAATGACCAAAAGTGTACATTAAACAGCTAATTTGCGTGAATGGGGATTTTATGGGACGGGGACTGAGGGTCTTTCCTGCCCAGTCATGGTGGAACTTATTCCAGAGAAGTGAACACCAACTGTCTTTGTGCAAAGTTCAGCTCCCACAAGCCGTTTGGAGTCCCGATTTAGACTCTCCTTAAAGTAACCAAACAAATGTATGTGTCTTTAAATACTAAACACAAATATTAAAGGTGGTCGAAGAAGTAAGGTTAAAAGAAGAAATGAAGAAAAAGTGTGGGCACCCTCCATGAAATGAACAAGCCCAATCGGTAGCACAGCTATCAACAAGAAATGTTTCGAGCTGAGCATTTATAAAACAGTGGTTAGGGCTGGGTGGATTTTATGTCCACAGCCATGCTATGACAAAGACTTTTTTATTCAATAAAGAGTGCCGGACACACTCACTTTTTCTCATTTCTCCATTATCTAGCTACTTCTTGTCCTATGCAGAAAATCTTGATGTGATCTTGAACTTATTCTTAAATGAAGCTGCGTGAATGTTTTTCTTATCTGAACAAGGTTTTGGATCCACAAAAACAGCAGCCGGATCCAGTCTGGGAGAGCTTCTTTCTGGCTGAGGCTAAACTTTGCAGAAAGGTAGATTTCTCAGAGGCGGGTTGGTGGTCACTGTTCGCTGGAGTGTGGATAAGGCCAGCGCAGGCAGCGACGAAACACTAAACTGTGCGATGATTGAGCTGGATTACGATGCCAGCAGGCCAGACGGTCTCACTTAGGCGGCCCAAAGTGAATGACGGACTGGCGGCTGTCTGAGTCGCGGAACATGCTGTTCAGCACCTCTTTGGCGTTGATGCCCGCGTCGCCGGAGCAGTTGGCGCCGGAGCAATTAGCACTGGGCAGTGTGAGGGAGTGCTGGTCTGGAGGCGAGAGAGAGGAAAAGAGCGACAGCGATGAGGAAGACGAGGACGGCGTGAGTGAAGATGAGAAAAGAGACGAGGAGGAGGAAGATGGTGGGAGGGCGGAGGTGGAGAAGAGGCTCGCTGAGACTTGCTGCTGGGCTGTGGGCAAAGTGTCCGAAGTAGAGGAGGGCAGGTCGGAGTGGCAGGAGGATATTTCTGAGATCGAGTTGAGAAAGTCGATTAACTCCTGCTGGCTGTCCTGCTGTTGTCCCGGAGGGAAAGACCCCAGGACGAAGTCCTCCATGGCTCCCAGGCCGGTCTGTGTGCTGTCTGGGGAAAGAGGCGAAGGGCTGCGTGGCCTCAGGTCAAGGCCTTCTGTTGGGTTCGGCAGCGAAGGGAGGGAGGGGTAGGAGGCCAGAGGGGAGATGGTGAATGTTAAGGGGTCAGCGTAAGGAGGAGCCAGGCTGGCCAGGCTGGGCAGCTGCAGAGGCTGGGAGAAAAGAGCCGAAAAGTCTCTGTGAAAATTCTGCGGCATGTTCCTCTGCTGTTCGGCCACGCGCTGCTCCTGAGCCTGCAGCTCCCTCTCCTGCCGCTTCCTCTTCACCTCCTTATCCAACCTTTCCAGCTCCTCTCGCACCTGGGCCACGCAGTTCTCCGGGATCTTTATACCTGAGGGAGGGGGAGAGTTCAGACTTCCTCTGTACTTACAAGATAAAGTACCAATCAAACTCATCATCAGCTGCATGAAAATTCATATTCAACTTTTAGAGAGAGTTGGAAAGAGTAAAAGAGGGAGGAAGAGGGGAAGAGAAAGAGAGGGAAAGGAAAAAATAAGAGAGAAGGAAAAGCAGGAGGATAGGGGAGGAAAGGGGAGGACAAAAAACAAAGAAATCAAGAGAAAGAAAGGAGTTAGAGAGAAAATAGAAAAAGAGAAACAGAAGAAAGACAAAGGAAAGAGGGAGGTGGGGGAGCAGAAACAGAAAAACAGAAAGGCAGGGGAAAAGGGAGATAGAAATGAAAATAATGAAAGAAAAGGACAGAGAAGGAAGAAAATAAGAGGATATAAGAGAGAGACAGAGAGAAAGAGAAAGAGAAGGGGAGCGAGCGACAGAAAGAAAAACAATCAGAAGCAGAATCTGAATGAGAAAACTTTATTGATCCCAGAGGAAATTGCTCATGCAGTGACTGCAAAGACACACAGAGACAAGCACGATATAAAAAGTAAAGTCTAAATAAAATTTAAATCTGTAGAAAAAAACTCGATATGAAAATACACTAAATACCATACATAAGAAACACAGTTGAGTGAAGTCTGCCACCACAACAAAGAAAGAATGAGAGAGAAAAGGAAGACAGTGAAAGAAAAGAGGATGTAAGAGAGACAGAGTAATAAAAAAAGAGACATTGTATGACTAAGATATTCTGTTTCCTTTCACCTCTCCTCATGTCTGACACCAGTGCTGATGCAGACACTCACCCACTTGCTTGTGTTCTCTGGTTTTGAGGCGGACGATCTGTAGGATGCTGGAGCTTGTGATGTCGGCCACCACGTCGGCCACGCGCTTCCACACGCACAGCAGAGCGCCGCACAGCACGTGGTACTGCCGCAACCGCATGCCCTGCAAACACTCCTGCCCCTCGTCCACCTTCTTACACCGACCGTTCCTTCACAAAACACACACACACACACACACACACACACATTTATCACACAGACTGTCTAAAGCCTACTTCATTTCTCTGGCAGTGAAAATAAGTAAGGCCTGGCAGACTTACCAGTTGGCATGGCTACATTTCCTGAAGGAGAACTTGAATTGGCTCTCCCAGCTTTCCCTTGCCTCCTCAGGAGTCACCTGTGATTCAATCAGGTAAAAATGTTATTCCCTGTCCAGACAAATAACATGATGGTGTTATATTGCAAACCTTAGAAAATCATACAAAATCTTCAAAGAACTGCATGGTGTCCATGATGTTATGACACAGAGGGTCCATTAGGGGTCAGCAGAGGAAAACAAGTTGAGAACAACTCCGAAACAACCACAAGATGCTCCCCTAGTGCTCATCTACAAATGCTCAAATTGGTAACAAACTATTAAAAGAATTAGATTATCAATGATGCTAAGGTTAAGATTATGATCAGCTTATGCTGTGTTTACACTATAGGGGTCCACTCTTAGAAAAAGAATGTATTAAACCTTCACTGGGGTGGTACTTCTCAGGTCACAGAGTGTGTCGAGTTTTAAAAACGTAATTGTACCTTAATCCACTGCATTCTAGACGTGAAACTACACCTAAGGCTATTTGTACTGATTTCCTCTTGTAAAAAACTGCAATGTTAAGAGTTTTCAACATCTTTCTCTTCCGTTGTCAATTGGATATTAAAAACTGGATATGTTTCTCTGGAAAAATACAGGCACTAAAACCTTTGGTTTGCTCCGTGTGTACACAATCAGGCATAAAAAATCTGACCTTTGCTGAAAACACAACTTTAGTTTGACTGAAAAACATTCATCTGTGTTAAAAACACTTGACAGGACTGAAGGCTGATAGCATCACTACCCCACAAGAACACTAGTGGCAACATTTACAGGGTTGCTTCCTGACGGTCCTGTACCTTCGCTGTTTTCTGCTGTGAGAAATGTTTTTTTTCAATGGCAACATGTTACCACAGCATTAGGGTTAGGTTTGGATTTTGTTTTGAGGTTAATTGAACAGATACCTAGCCAGACATCAGCTTAACACAAAACATGCATCTACAGGGGACCATTGAAATAAAATGTGTCTGACTTAATATTCAGCTGCTGAAATTAGTCATGAACAAAAGGTATGGACACCCCAGGTCAAATTAAATTTTGAAAAAGTACTAATAAATCCACCTTCTTTACAGAGGGGGGCTCATAAAACTGACTTTACGCTACTAAAGTGGACCAAATAATGCAATGTCAAAATGCTTAGAAAGGAACAGGCTCAAAAAAGCAGAGCAGACCTTTCGGTACTTCTTTTGCATGTTGTCCAGGTTCTCCGGTTGCTTTTGTTTGCCCACGTTGGGCTTGTAGACCACCAGGTTGTGGCCACGGCCTTGTTCAGCAAGCAACACGCATGGGTGACTCCCTCTCAGCTGCAGGGGAGACAGATGCCAGAAATTACAGTCAGCACTTACACTCTGTTAGAATGTCTTTGTAGGGAAAAAAGATGCCTGAAGGCTGACATTTATTTTTTTATTACGTTCTTTCATCAGCTTTAACTGCTCATGCTCTTCAAAGCGTTTGTACTGAATGATCTAAAATGCTCTCATAGTGAACCCTCCTCACCCCTGGAAGTCAGGTTTTCCCTCTTCTCAGCAACCTTTCATTATTTTCATATTAGGAGTTGTAAGGGAAGTTAAATGCAAATGGGGCACATGCAAGACTGTTTTCTGGCCGGATCAAGCACATACCTTGTGGGAGAGGTAGAAGCCTTCATCTTCATTACTGAGTGTTTGAGCCTTCTTCACGGCCTCATCCCAGGGCATACCTCTGTCCACACTGATCTGCAAGGCATGGTAAAGGAGTATCTACAGGTTTAGACACATTAAAGACTTAAATTTAACTTTTAGCAACTTTGTAATACCATTTGTAAAAACCCTGAGAGAAAAAAAGAGATTAAGCGAGAGATTAAGCCTCAGTTGTATTAAATGTAAGACTTTTTAAGGGCTTTTTTATTCTCTGTCACTGTGGATAAGGATTCCAGGTCACAGGTGCATGCAGAAGTGTCCTTGACTGCTGACCTGAGACCAGTTTGCAGCCTCTCTAGCAGCACACTCGCCTGCCTTACAAAGAATGCTTTATTCTCAGGAAAAACCACAGAGGAGGAACTAGCTGTAGCTGGAATCCAGACAGCTGTGATCAAATGCTCTTTGCTGTCGTTACTGTTCACAGGAGAAGCCTGTAGCAATTATCTCGTTTTACAGATCTCATTTTAACTTCTGACATGTTGTCAGCTTTGTCTTCAGTGTTTGTTCACCTGCGGTCAAATGCAAAGAGATAGACAACAGGAAATCTAGAAAAGTCGTGCAGGGAGGTGGGTAGCACTTTACTTGAATGCTGCTATATATCACTGGTACAGCATGGTTATGTCAGTGCTATGGAACAAGGTTAAAGTAAAGTGTTACCCAGCAGTGTGTCCATCATCAAAGGAAGTGCATTATGATCCAAATACTGTTTTCCAAGTCAGTCACGAACACATTTACAGGTCTTGCACAACAGTTGAGTAATATTTTCAAAACAATCAGGGTAAACTGCGGTCAAAAACAGCTGGTAGATTTGTTGCCCAGTTTCCAGCAGAACTGCCTCAAGTTGAGAAAAACATTTCTAAGAACTTGCACGCTTCCTGGAATTTCAAACAAGGTTCCAAGTCTCTGGAGGATAGCAGCTCATTAATATGCCCACCTCCCACTTTATCATCCATTAACAAAAGGTTTGGGTTTCAAATGTTGCAGTCAAATCTGTTTTATATGAATTCAGCTTGTGAATATGTCACAACTAACACAGGAAATCAATCTGAAATAACACAGCACAAAGAGGTGTAAATGGTTATCGGGTCCATCAAAGACCAAAGGCAGTTCTCGTGAAGCCATGTGGTAAAACCTTGAAGAGTGCGATGCTCAATAAAGACTTAAAATGCCCACAACTGACAGCTGTTCTGAGCAGCGTGGTTCAGACTGTTGATTAATTCACATGGGCACACATGGGACTTCAATGTTAACCCAAAACTGACCTTATAGAGAATAACTTGGCCTTCCTGAGGGTTGCCTGGAGTCAGGAACTTCTCCTGAGTCTCGTTATAAATCTCATCATTACCAGGGGCCAGGTCTGTGAAGGAACAGAGAGATCACACACAAACACACACACACAAACACAAACGCACATACACATTAAGACCATACTATGACTTTTATTAATATTATGATCATACTGGAACTATGATTAGTCAAATACTGTAAATAGAGTAAATGTTATCAAAGCCCAACTACATACAGGGTTTCCTTACCCAAGATCCCCATGTCATATTTGCCTTCCTTCTTATCCTTTTCGATTAGGTAGTCAAAATTGTCACTGAAGTACTGGAAGAGAGAGTTCTGCTTGTGCACCTCCAGACCCAGGATCCGATTGAGGAACTTAGTGATGGTGCAATCTGCCAATGTGGAGCATCAGAGAGTCAGGAGACAAAGATTTTCACACACACGTGGATATACAGTTTGTGAGTGTGTACACATACACTCAACATTCTTTGCTAGCAAAAAAAATCTACAGTATGTTCACCATTTGAGTACCTTTATTAGCCAGAAAATTTCATTTTTTTTATGAATCACTATTTTATTCATCACATTTTTACTCATCACTACTACCTACAAAAAGTCACCTAATATAAATATAGTCATAATGTGTATCACCCGTGTTATGGCACTTTTCCACTGACACAAGGACAAATGTTTTCCCTTTACAGATAAAGCGAGCCGTACCAAAGCCATACGCGCACTGTCACAGCCCTGCTTAACGGTCGAGCTGTCACATCTTTTTGATTGGTCAAACTGTTGAAATGACAACAGCAAAAAAAACATCTGTGGGGATCATGGGCCCGGAACCATTACAGCACTTTTCAAAATCAAACTCTTTCCCTCCGGACAACAGCGGAGACGTAAAAGTTGACAAAGTATGAGCACTACTGACTATTTGTGCTGAAGATAAATTTCAGTGCTAATTTTTGATGACACTGACAATTTTTTCTTTAATAATGTGATACTTCCAGGACATCACTAACAAGTTTGCTGGGTTGGCTTTTCATTGCACAGCTAAAGAATGCTGAGAAAAACCAAAATCTCAAAAAAGACTATAAAAAATAAAAGACCTCAATAACAAAAGCGGCTCTTTCGGCAGGTAGTTTGGAGACTTTTGACTGGTATTTTGGGATGAGCAGCCAAAAGCTGTGAGGAGAGAACTGCGCTGCCAACGCGTCAGCAGCACCATTAACTTTCATGCCATTGCAGTGCAGTTTAGGTACAGCACAGTTCCTGTATACCTGTGGAAAAGTGCCTTTAGATATTTAATGAGCTCTTAAGTGACAGCCACTGGGATGATATAGTGAAATAATGCCTTTGAAGTTAAAGGACGTATAGAATTTGACCAGTTAACAGGATGCCAGGCATGCACAGTTACAGATTATTTCATGTTATAAAAATCTATTTGACACCATTGTTATTTAAAGTTGTTCATTCAGCAACTTTCCAAAGCTTAACAAGAAAAACAATTGGCAGTTTATGCAATAAATGGATAAGTAGTTAAAACCTGTGCAAAAACTTTTGACTGGTAATATATACACACAGAAAAGCAATATAATAATAGTTTAACTTGTGTAGCATATTGTGGAGGGAGCACAGTCTGAGGTCAGCTACACTGACTTATACATGTACATGCAAGTAATCCAGGTTGGAAATGTGCTAGAAGAATCATTACGACTGAAAAGAGCTGATTGGGGACTCACCTTTCTCAGGGCTAATGCCAAAGCGAGACTCCTTGCAGAAGATGCCAACATCCATCATGCCTTGCTTCATATCTAACATAGCAGAAAAACAAGCCAGTTCAAAAATGCAGCAATGTACTAAACAAGGGCTTTCTTCACTTTCTGATTTTATGAAATTATTTACATACACATTGAATTGTTCATATGAATCAAAAAACACAAATTAGATGATGTCAAATGGATATCATGTTTGTCTCCACCTGTGGTACACATGAAAAAACATAGTTCTAATAACTATGTTAGGGCTGCAAATCTCTTACAATTATTTGAGTTCAAGTTAAAATTCTTTAGGAAACAATTCAAGTCTCCGTTTGATAACATTTTGATCCAAATGAGAACATTAAAAATACACGATGCTATTTACTGTGGCCTGAATATTATTAATAGATAATAATCAACTCAAACATTTCAGAATGAGTGCGGCTAAATTGTGAGCTTTTTTCACATCTAGCCTACACTGGACAATGTTTATGCACTTCTTTTATGCTCACATACACCTGGCGGCTTGTACTTACCTGTAAAAAACATGGCATCTCCACCAGGATAGTCTTTAGGAGGGGGCACTTTGCTCTCAATGTGTCCGAGGATGGCTTTGGTGATTTTGTCTAGAGCCTTGGTACCGTACTGATGAAAAAACAGAAGTGGTTGGTTTCTGACACATTTAGATGACCTCTTACAGGAACTGTCCCAGATAAGATGCATCAACTTACTTTATTTTCAAAGTTGTACTTGCTCAAGTCTCTTGATTCTGTGGCTCTTCGGTCACCGTGTGTCAAAGCTCCCTGTGGAAAGACACAGAAACCATGACTAATTCAAGAAGTAAAAACTGCGCACAAGAATCAGACCTGTCCTCATTTTTCCCAACTCTCTCATAATAGATTATTTATTTTACACATAGGATGTTGTTGGAGTTCGCTGTGGGATCATTAGCGTATCTCTGTGAATGATAATGTAGCTATGTGCAATAATCATTTGTCAGTAAAAGCTTTAACAGTCGAGAGGTATTACTTTTGTTTGGCTATAGTATTCACATCCATAGTAAATTACGCAACACATTTACATTTTCTATAAACGGTTTGAATCTGCATGCCAAAACTTTTCCTATTTGTTCTGATGTCAAGCAATGACAAAACTGTGGCAATAGTTTATAAAAACAAATGTGGCATCAACACAAAGGTTAGAATCTGCACTTCTGACCACATTTCTCTGCTTGTCTCAGCGACTTACATGTGAGAAATGATTAATATGGAATTACAACATGCTTTTTGTTATTGCTGGATAGAACTGCAACTTCTAAACCTGTATGCACACCACCGGGGAAAAAAAGCAGCAAGGCAGCTGGAAACCATTCATTTTGAATGACAGGCAGCAACGCTGCCCGGCGATTGTTGGTGAAGTTCAGCTCTGCTCAGCTCTTTTTGCAAATCGATGTGCGGTGACAACCAGTCCTTTGGAACATGCTGCACTGATCTTGGTTCCTTTAGAAAAGATGTTCCACTGCATGTGTGTGAAAACAAAAGGAAAGCTTTGCAGAGGCTGAGTGTTCTGCGTTCTGCACAGCATGAGGTGGGTCGGAAGAAGGTGTCTTCTGATTTATAATGATGAATGTGACAATTAAATTACAATGAAATAGTAGAACTTTAACGTTAACAAAGCTGCGGGCTAAAAAACTTTTTACACCATGTACCACCTCAGAAAACGTGTGGCTCTTCAAGTACCATAATTATGAATGATGTTTAAATACAAAGGCACAGGCCCACTGTCACACGCACCGGATCACGTGACGTCATCAGGCAACAGAATTGACTCACGTAAGGTATATAAACAGGAAATAGGTTTTCCTCTGCACCAGACATTGGGTTCATGTCATCCCGACTCAGCCCTCAACTCTACTCTACTCACGTGAGTACCCTGGTTCTCAGAACCGTTTATATTCCTGTCTGTGTGCATGTGAGAACGCGGGTTTCCTGGTGGAAATCTCTACTCCGTATTGAAGCGTTCTCAGATTAAATCGCGTGGCTTACCAGCTCACTCGTTTGTGTCCGTGTTTGGGCTTTCCACCAGGCTACACCTGGGCTTTACTTTCGACAGTCAATTCTTGTCTGCCTCCGTGACACCCACCCTATTCACGGTTCACCCCAGAGATTCTTATTCCAATAAGAATATAATTCATTGTTGATGGTTGTCAAGAATGGTCAACAATAAATGATATTCTTATTTACAAAGGGGGAGCACTAGAAATCTCTGAAACTCTTCCACACAACTCTCACAAGCAAAGTGGCATCACTGTCTAGTTTATAACAGCTGCCAAGTTAATCGCAAAAAATATTACAGGAAAGGCAATTTATTTTAAAAGCCATTTCAACAATTCCAAGATATGTTTATTTAAATTAGTAGTGTTTTATCAGTTTTATGTTTAAAAAAAATATAAAATACATATTCCTCTGTGTATTAGAAAAGGGAGCACGGTGTACCACCAGTGGTAGGTATTTCCACAGAAAAATACAAGCAATATCAAGTGTTTACAAAGTAAGTGAAACTGTATAGTTTATGTTCATGTGCAAACATTTCTGTCTCAAGTTGTTAGTGAACAAAAAAGCCTGTATTGTCTAAAAGCTATTTATGCTTTTTGGAGTTAATGGGGACAAGTATTTATGGGGCAGATATTTATAAGTGACCTTTTTGAAATGTATTTTTCCCTGCGAGTTGGACAATTCAGAAGGAAGCCATATAGCTAACATTTCGGCTAGAAAGCTGAACATCATGTTTGTATTTATCAGACTCTACATTAGTGGGAACACCAGTGATCAAGATTTACTTTACTGCCATGTACAGATTCCCAGTGATTGTACAGTGTATTTGTGGAATGCACTGTGGAAGTTAGAGAACATTGATGGATGAAAACACAAAACCAGAGAGATGCTCTGCTGTGCTACAGAATATTACATACCATGACTAATAACTCTAAACGCCGGCTTTAGGTTGGAATGTCCCTTAAAAAATAGGAAAGTGAAAGCTGCTGCACAGAATGCAGTGCAGATGGAAACACCTACTCCAGATATTTGCTCTGAATAAATCTAGGTTATATAGATCGGGTTAGTTTGTGTATCACGGCTGAATGGATTAGATAACATGGCATCAGATTCAAGTTAGACCGAAAGTGAGTGGGATGTCTCTTATTTCAGTTTGCACGGGCAGAATGACTAATGCGAACCAACTGAAAGTTGCAGGCCCTATTAAAGAGAGCAGGAGGCGATTCTTTCCTCTCTCAGAGAACAAAGTAAGGACAAAAAAAAGTGCGGCATCAGACAATTAAACACCAGCAATTGTACAGATAATGTCTTTGATCTAGCATCAACCATGTGTATCCATAGAATTTGTTTTCACGTCTAAAACACATCTTTAACACAATATTCTGTACGAACAATAAAAAGACATAACAATGAAGTTAATCTTGTTTATTCCAGTTTGGAGATCCAAGGTTTGCTTAGCTATGAATTGCTTTTGTTAAAATAGAAGTAAAAACTGTTGCAGTTTGAGAAACAGACGGCCTGTGAAAGTGTATGGTCATCATGGTCTTGACACATATTTGGTCATTTGCCCATGGCTGATAATCATTACCTGATAGTTAATGGCACTATAAGGTGCAGTGAAACATGTTCCTATTCTGAGAGTGTGTAGCTGTGTATGTGTGTGTATGTGTTTGTGTGTTAGTTATTTACCAGACTCTCCAGCCTCTTAGCCACAATAGAAGCAAAGCGTCTCTCGCCAGCCAGTTCAGAGATAAGGAAGATGTACTCTGGTGCTGTGACCTGGTTGGAGCGGTGAGTGCGACCTGGGCCGGAGGGATGAAGAGAAGTGAGCCATTTACAGGTTTGTGGTAAGAATGTCCTCCTTTACGGGAACACTACATTAAACAGGGTTTGATATTGAAAGCTTTGTGGTTGGGTGCTGTGAGTGAGAGGCCCACTTTTCAAAAAAACAGCCCACAAAATGTTTAACTCCACAGTTTCCGTTGATTTTGTAATATAATATTGTATCTCTGAAACAGTAACTTTATAGTAGATGGAAAAGTATTATTTTGGGTATTTCAGTTTATTCCATGTCATTTTTAACCCTTCTTATTAGTCAGTTCATTAGAGATGCACAGGGCAGCTCATGTAAAAGGAAATAAATCATTTAAAAAACCAAAAAAAATCTAGTGACCTACCAAACTGCTGGATGGCACGGTCAGCACTCCAGGGCAGCTCCAGGGTCATGTGGACTCGTCTGCACTGATTTTGTACCCGTCTGTCTGCCTGCAGAGAGATCCCTGAACTGGCTGCCTCAGAGATTATAGCCACCAGCTATGGAAAGATAAACAGAGAGTGAACTGAAGCAAGCTGTATTTTTGAGGGAAGCTTTAAAAACCCATTGTTAGGTCCATGTCTCACCTTGTCACCATTCATGAAGCGATCCTTCTCTTTGACATTGATGTGGTCGATAGTGTGGCCCTGTTCAGCACGAGATTCATAGCGCACGGTTCCATCAGGCAGCCGGACTACGCGCCCTTTGCGCCCCGTCATCTACAGAAACACACACAAGCAAAGAGATGGAGAGAGACACATAACTGCATTATAGTTTCATGTCAACAGAAATAAATTGAAATAAACCTAAGCATACACATCAGAATGATCTAGTGCCGTTACTGGCCTTACCTCAGAAACTTTCTCTGGACCTCCGAATTTATCTATGAGCTCATCCAGTGTGTTTAGAGGTAGTTCTTTTCCGAGCTCAGAGATTTTGTTCAGAAGGCCCTGCTTCAGTTCCTCCAGTCGAGCTGGTGAGCAAGAAAGAACAACATTCATTTTTCAAGCATTATTTTTACAAAACAATAAATAAAATTGTTTGATATTATTGTTATAACTGTTATATCCCACAGATGTCATAAGTCAGTTGTCCATCTATACAACACCTCCTTGCTTTTGCTGTGTGGGAAATGTTGGGCTATTGAAAACTTAATATCCCTCATGGAGTAAACACAACTGGTGCATGACATACAATGTACACTACCAGCATGACAGTTGGTGTGGGTTACGAAGATAACATCGTCGCTGTTTTCCTGGAGTGAATCGGGAGAGGAGTTGGAGTCACTGTCCACGGCGTCAGACTCTGTGCTGCTGTCATCGCTGATGTTAATGACTCCTCTTCCATCCGCAGACTGCTTTGGATATTTTGGGTGCCTGCCCCGGGGCTTTCCTACACCACATACAAGTACAGCGTAACACACACTAGATACATTTCCACCAGTGAATTCCACAGATTTTTCAAAAATTCTCCAGAATTCGGTACACTGCATTTACTGTACAATGCATTTACATTACATTTACGGAAATTAGCAGGCGCTTTTATCCAAAGGGACTTCCATTCCCCAACTACAGGGGACAGTCCCCCTGGAGCAACTTAAGGGTTAAGGGTCTTGCTCAGGAACCCAGTGGTGGTTTGCTGAAGGCAGGATTTGAGCCTTGAGGATCATGACCTCTTGGTCCAGTGGCAAGTGTCACCACCACCCCATACACATTTTCTGTGTATATTGTTCAAATGTCTATAGTGTCACGTTTATACTGTCAGGTCTGCTAACCTCATGTATATATAGTAACCAGTTACACATACCAGATTTATTAACTCCATATTTATTTCAGCATCTCTGCTCTCTGCATCAGTGTATTATGGTACATACTGTCATTCAGAGTGGTGTGGTGTGAAATGGGTAATTGTATAGAAACTTGCTGTCTCTCATTTCTTTACAGCGATGGTGACAGGAACGAGGGGGAAGTGATGTGTTCAGAGCTTTTGTTTGTAATAATAATAATTATAAAATAGTGGTAAAATAGTGGTAAATCAATCACAATGTGTTTTCATTTGGGAAAACTGGAGTAAAAAACAGGTTTCAGGTATCAGGCAACATATTTAACAGTTCACATAATAAATTGTGATGGAGCATTAAACTTTTTTGATGTTTGGTTCCTATTACCACCACTGTGAACCATTCAGTAAGTTTCTCTAGAATGGGACAATTTATGTCAAACCTTCCCTTAACCATTTTTAAAAAGAAGTGAGCACTACAAAGGACTGCTTCGAGATGCTTCACACACAGAGGCATGAGAGTGAGTGAAGACCTACTTTTCCTCTTGTTTCCTGCTCCTTTCTCCCGACGCTCTTTCTCCGAAGGAAAGTGTTTCTGGACAAGGGACTGGAACACACCCCTGAGAACGCAGGACAAATATGTTTAAATATGTTTACTTTAACACCCAAATGTAGACCTCTATATTTAAATGATCCATGTAGAGCAGTAAGCAACATAAAAGGAAGGAAGATCTTCATTTAGGCTTTTGGTAATGATGTTTTGGCAGTGACGGCAATGACGGTAAAATGGAGCAAAGGAAAGCCAAGCAGTTTTATCGCACCATCTGACTGCATTCAACTTGCAGCGTGGTGAATGGAACCTCACTGACTTAAAAGATATCAGAGATAAAATTTCAATCACTCAGGTGGAAGGAGCCAGTCATACAGTCGCACTGTAGATTTGTATCTTTAAGTGGTTTCATTCATTTACAGCAACAGTGGGCTAGAGGTCTGCGGGGGACTGATTTTTCACCCCGCTCCCGCAAGTTTCTGTCCCGCTCCTGCCTGCTCCCGCAGAAATGTGTAATATTTCGACCTACTCCCGCCTGCATCCGTTATGGTTTGTCCCGCTCCTGCCCGCTGAATCACCCAAGCAAGGCTGGTGGAGTATAGGGTGGGCCAAAAATACCGGACACATTTTAAATGCTATAATATCTTGGCTTATAA
>JBBPCX010000038.1:10221696-10239368 GCA_037974365.1 Hydrocynus forskahlii
GTATACTTTGCGGGAGTCCAGAGAACAATGTCTTTGTCCCGCTCCCGCGAACACATCTCTCTATTCCTGCCCACTCCCGCAAGAAACTCTCAAATGTAGATCTGCGCTGCATGCTTTTGCACCACGTCCCGCCCCATTGCAGACCTCTACTGTGGGCCAAAATCGTGCCATACTTACTCTGCAGCAGAGACAAATTTGTCCAAGTGCCCGTCATTCTCATCAAGAACTTCACGAGTTCGAGCTTCGCCAGTAGATTGTAGCCCGATCACGATACACTGGAGAAAATAAATGCAGAAAAACATGACTAAATCCACTTATGCCATTACTTCTCCTCTGGTGTCTGATGGTGTCTGATGATGCCCACCTTGCCAGCCTCCAGCTCCTTCTTGGCCAGCTCCACCAGTCGGCGCACCTTGGCAGCGATGCAGAGGTATTTGAAAAAGCGCTGGTGGGATGACCAGAACTGACCCCACAGAGACTTCCTGGACACCATACCCAGTAAATCAGCAGCCTGAGTAAATACTGCCAAGGCCTCGGCCCACTGAGGGATCAGACAGTGTGTCACTTTAACAGTAGTGCTTATACACTCAACAATACACCGGCATAGTAACAGATCAATATCCCTACTAAAATACAAAATAATAAAAGTTATATTATTTAAACCCTTTAAATTCACTTTTGTTATTCAGTCATCTTAAAACGTACTGCTTAACTGCCATGCAATTATGTTCTTATGACAGTGAAGAACAGAGGTTTAGTGCCACATTCAGACCTTTGGAAATAAATTTTTTTAAATATAACAAATGGCGCTGTATTATGAACGCCGTTATGTGAGGTTTGTTGGTATACACACTGTGTCACTAGATGGGGTTCTGGGGTAATTTTTGTAAAGGTGACACTAGGTGAGTTTATTTTCGGACGGTCATGTCAGTATGATTCACCGTCCTCCCCTGAGAAAATTGCAGGGTGTAATATCAACTGTTCACTGAGCTCAGCAGTCTGATCATTTTAGTCATGTCCAGATACACAGCTCTGTGATTTTACAGGCAGAGGTCCATTTGCTAGGAAAAAATATTTTAGAACATCCCTGTTCTCCATATTTAATGTCCTACTTTACTGTTCCTAAATCACAAAACACTGGATGATTTGGAAGATCATATGACCAAACATTCGGGAGAAAATGTTTCTAGTAGGAAATATTTACTAAAAATACAACCCAATAGAAACTTGCTCTCTCTGTGGAAAGTTTATGGCATCTAGCTTATTACAGATGTCTCCCCAGCTAAACTGATCTAGTCTGAACAGGACTATGGTGAGCCATTGTGCTGGTGGTCAATAAAATTATTTGATGGTTTGAAAATTGAATTGTTATCAACAGAAAAGGAAGTAAGGGTTTCTGTGGGCTTCGTGTGATGCGCACCAGTTTGGCAGCTTTGTTGTAGACGAGTTTGAAGTCATCATCCAAGCTGATCTCTTCAATGCGGAAGGAGACGCCTGAGAAACTCAGCTGCCGTGCAATGTACATCCCACTGACCTTCATGTCCATGGCAACAATCTCCATGGCACCCACACCTCTATCAAAACAGAATGGCCAGGCAGATTATGGCTTCGATATAGACAGCAGAACAGAAAACACTCTTTCACAAACATGCCAAACAAATTCAACAAACCTCTTTTCAATAGCGTGGAGGAAGTCGTCAAATGTCCTAAAGGGTGTACCTTCTCCCCAGATGCCCAGGCGGCTCATGTAGATCATGTTCTTTGGCTCGGAAGCACCTGAGGGAATAGGGAACTTTCACTTTTCCGCATCACCAGCGGAATAATAGTGACTACACCTTTGTGGTCAGAAAACTCACCTGTGGCACTGGCATACACCACCCTGGCCAGAGGCAGCTTGCTCTGCAGGTCCAACACAGCCTTCCCTATTTTGGTGGATGTAGCGTTCTTGGCTTTGTGGCATTCATCAAATATGATCTGTAGACACGTTACTGTTAAAGGCAACTTCATGTTTGGTGTAATAATAACCAAACCAAAGCACGAGTACAGACTTTGAATACACACATTGACCAAGCTATTAGCACTCAAATAGTAAAGGATACCACTCCATCGAAGTCAGGCCCACACCAGTCCAGGATCTGGTTGAGCCTGGTGCGGAGCTGGCCTCCAGCCTGGCTCTCTCCAATTAAAGCTGAGTAGGTTGCAAATAGGACCCCTTCTGAGGTAGCTGTGTCTCCATACTTTATCTGGCAGGACGAAGTTATGGAGATACACACTGAGTATTGCCATTAAGGACTGGAATGCAATCTATTGTCATTGTCACCTTATGTGGAACACCTTAAAAATAAACAATAGATTTCTGCAGTACTTTGATGGTAGAAGGCGACAGCAGACTAAAATTACTCCACACTCACTTTGTTCAAGGCATGCACTAGAATATTGGGAGCTCCGATGTCCTGAAGGTCTCTTTCAGCATCATATTTGAGGTCATTGGAGACACTGAACCTAGAAGAGGCAGAGACTAAATGAAGAGATGCATCCAGAGACAGTGCTAAATCTGAGGAAATGCAACAATGAGGTTCATCACAGCAGTGTCAATAATACTCAATACTTAAACATTCTTGAAAACTGCACTGACAGCCAGAAAACCCCAGTCCTGTCCTAATGAAATTCAACATGTCCAATCTGCTGTGAAGTACATCGCTGTAAAATCTTACAGTTAAACCTCCTTGACAAGGAGCTGGACCTGTATGCCCTAAGAAATACAGTACAATACAGCTTTTTTTTCCAGTGTAAAATTACATCAGTTGTTCACAGTGAGTCTGATTCAGAGCTGAAGGTGTTCTTGAGTGGAAAAGCATCACATTCTAGTCTTTCTCCAGAACTTCAAAATCACTGTATTTTTGTGAATATGTTGTTTAACCACTTACCACAATGATTTCTTCCTTCCCTTTAGGTAACTTTCCACAATGATCCCAGCCACTGTGCGTCCCTTGCCCACTCCGGCTCCATCTCCTATGAGGAAACCCGCCCTCTGATTGTTCTGCAGGATCACCTCGTGTTGCTACGTTGCAAAGGAATAGGAAGAAAAGTGGGAATGAGTTACTGAGCTTTCTGCATATTGAATGTACTTAATATAGTTAAATGAAGACCACGGAGGTACCAATCCAATTTTATTTATCCATTACAATCCAAGTTGCTTAATATTGAGTGTCGACATCGAGCCAGTTATGACTGTAGTGTTGTTTTTTTTTTTTTACATAATATGGCTGCTCAGGGCATAACTGAAGTACATTAAGTAAAAGAAAAAGCCCATATGTGAACGGTTCGGATACAGACCTTTTATATCAGATTAGTGCATGACTAATAAAGACAGTACATACTTGGCAGGCGTAGATGATGGCCTCCAGCTGCAGAGCAGAGAGAAGGCCCCTGTTGATGATGGGCTCAGGGATGGAGAGAGTGTAGGTGATGTCAGGAGGGGGGACACTGGACAGAGTGTTCGTCTCCACCACCCGGTCAGGGTGTGAATTTCCTATAGTGGCTGGAGGAAGGATAGAAAGACAGGGAGAGACAGAACGAAGGAAAGAATGTATTATCTTTTCTGCGCATACAGCAGAAGGAAAAAGCTCAATCACAGTGTCACAGTGGGAAATTTGCAGGCTGAGCCTACATTTAGAGGGTTTGTAGTCAGCGTATGTGTCAACGTGGCCCAGCTCCTCTGTCTCCTCTTCCTCCACCTCTTCCTCCTCCTCTGGCTCTCTGAGTCTCTGCTTTGCATACAAGAAGACAGAGGCTTCAATCAGAATTGCTTACCACAATATGGAGCAAAGATCACCCACAAATCCTGTACTCAAACTAAAAAAGAAAGCGAAAGTAAAATGGATCAAAGAAACACATAAACATGACCAGTCATCTGAATAGCCAGAGTCAATAATTTAAAGAATTCAAACCCGAATCATCTTATAAATTCAATAAACAGAAGTACTACATATCCTGTGTTTTTTCAATGGAATGAATCTCATTATGTATGTAATATAATGTTAATTTAATTATGTTAAAGCAAACGGTTAGTCTAAATTGAACAAAACTAATAATACAAACCGTGAATTAGGCCTTTAGCAGTCAAAGCCAGAAGGAAGTAATTAGTTAAATTGTTAATATTATCACTACACCTCTCGTTAAAGTTTGACAGTGAGGAAGTACCTGAATGCCTCCCAGAGACGGTGTGCTGATTATAGCAGTGATGTCTTCTAAACTCCTTAAACCCTGAAACCGGTTGGAATTTGGCTGAAAGGAAAGAGAAGCAAATGCAACACTGAAAGTAAACCAGCAGGAAAAGGAAATGTAATTTCATGGGAGGTGTGAACGGAACGTCTCTTGGGTCTTGTTCGAGCTTCTGCAGTACCAGCGATGCAGAGCAAGCGTTAAAGCGTAGGAGTGCAACAAACTATCTGAATTCTGAAGAAACCTGAGGTGCCTTGCTCAGAGCCCGTGTGTGGGATGGAGGCTGCGTGCATGAGATGAGCCTCACCTCCAGGTTCTGTGCTGGTGTGCTGATGTCCCATATGGTTGGAACAGTTGCCAGACCGTCAGGCAGCAACGCTGGTGCATCTGCATATCCAGAAAGGGAATCAGTGGAGGGCGAGAAGAGTGAGGCACTGGACGGATCATCTATACAGGAGAGGTCCTACACAGGAGACAGGGACAAAACAGAGATAATGTTAAACAAGGACTTTCAAGCTGGTTTAAAGAATATATAGAAAACGAATTTCGTTTCTGGGGCCACTGTCTGTGTAACAAAACTGGACCGGATATGAACAGTATGCAAAGCAAGAAACAGACACAACACAAAGAAAAAAATCACATATTGTCACAACGCAACCATTCAAATAGTCATTCTGTGTGTATTCAGATAAAACCGGAGAAAAATTGTGTGATGTTTTAATTGCTTAAGACAATTATTTGCATTGGACAGATGTTCCAATTTGACCCCTGTTTCAAACCTGTTCTTGAAGATGTATTTATTGTACTCTAGAACAGCAGATCGTTTATGTGCTACAAAATTTGTAGTTTTTTTCATTTACTTTTTTTTATTCCTCTGTAAAACTAATCCAGGTTGATTTTGGGCCAATTTCTACATTTTATAAATGAGTATGTACGAGCATTGACATCGGTAGATATGTATATGAAAGAAAACAAGCATGCATGCTGGATCACTGTCACTACAAAAGACTATTTAGGTATTGAAATTTGTTATGTTGTTCAAATAAGTACTAACCCTAACTACAGAGAACACACTTGCACACTCAAGTACTGTTTATTTGCTGGATTTAACACATTGGGGGAACACATAAAATGTGACCCATTTTACATAAAAGTTTTACATTTACATTTCGTTTTTTGCACTTGGATATTTATTTTTATATATATTTATTAGGGCTGAAACGATTATTCGAGTAACTCGAATAATTCGATTACAAATTATTCGAGGCAAATTCTTTGCTTTGAGGCTTCGTTTAATTTATGTCATCAAAGTCCATCTACCTAAAATGTCTCTACTATAGTATCACTCCCGCTGTGTAGACACTGCGCAGCTCCGGTATCACTGTTTCACACGGACTGATGTGAGGACGGGTTCCCCTTCTGAGTCTTGGTTCCTCCAGAGGTTTCTTCCTCCATCTGAGGGAGTTTTTCCTCGCCTCTGTCGCCTTCGGCTTACTCACTAGGGGCTCAGACCTGGACTCTGTAAAGCTGCTTTGTGACAACCTGGTTGTAAAAAGCACTGTATAAATAAAACTGAATTGAATTGAATTGAATGTAACTGACGCACATTTCAAAGATTTACGATGGCGCGTTTATTTTGGTCTAAAGAGTGGGACCACCACAACAGCACAAATAAGTACCTTATGTATGGGGAAGGCGTGTTTTGAGATGTAAATTTTCAGTGTGTGTGTGTGTGCTCCTCATCTCTCCCTCCCTCGTGCGTGAGGGATGAGGAGTGAGATTTGCCCTATTGCTAGTTGTCATGCCTCGTCACTATCGAATCATAACAAAGCCTACAAATAATTACAGATACTGCAAGCGCTAGCGTTCATATCTGTTAGCAATCCTAAAAACACGTCACCTTGTAGAGGCTCCGAGCGGCGTGGAGAAGTACAGTTCACGTGAGGATGCTTTCGCTTCAGCATTGCATTCTACTCTACCTACCTACCTCATCTGGATACAGCTGGAAAGTGAACTGTACTGTTTAAGATGGATTAGTAATACTTGAATTCATTTATATATATATATATATTTTTGCTATTTTGTACCTTTATACTTTTTGTTATTCATTCTTTATTCTCAGATGGGCTATTACAGGGGGTACATCCCTTTTTCATTTTTTTATTATGATAAAACCATGGATAAATAGGCTAACCTATGTTTGTGAAGTTGTATTTAATAGTTTTTTTCATGTACATCACAAATGTTTCACGGTTCATTAAATGGGCTTAGTTCTGGAGCCAATACGCCAAAGTTTTTTTTAAATTTGATCTAATAAAAGTGTTGAGTTTGAATGAGTTTTTGTTGAGTTTTTGTGAGGAATAGCACAAAATCATTTCGGAGAATTAGATCAAGTAGTGGTGAGGACGTATAGTAAAGCTTCTCAAACACACACACACACGCACACACAGACAGAGCATGGCTGATTAGCTAAGAGCTTTGTCCTTGAACATTATGCAGTCATTGTTTCTGCTTCTGGAGTGAAGCTCATATTTTTGCTCAAAATAAGTGAGTCAGACTCACTTATTTTGGCCCATTCATTTACTGTTTATGTATTGATTAGGGGTGTGAAGAAATGATAAAGTTTTAAGATGGCAACTAACTGTATTGCTCTGACTTTGGCATGTTAGAATTGATGGTGATGGATTATAATAATATTTATTAGTATTATAGTATTCTAATTATCGTGAGTAAGTGTACACTCAGGAATGGGTTTTTAAAATCTTTCTTTCTGCCATGTATACAGTTTTAACCCAGGGGCTTGAATTAAATAAATATAAATATTAGGGCTGCAACAATCGAATATTTTTGGAATCGAGTATTCTGTTGATTTTTTCATCAATTAATCGAGTAATCGGATAAATCATACTTTTGTGTTTTTAAACAACTATATCAATAGTGTGTTATGCAACAAGAAAGGCCTGTTAAAATGAGCAAGCTATTTTCTGCATTAATACATCACAAATTTGACTGCATTCATATTCATTTAAATATATTTTATCATTATTATCAATTATTATCAACTCTAACATTCCCATACTAATGCAACAAAATCAGACTGATGTATCAGGATGTTTTGATGCACTATTTCCCCCCCACAGGTCACAGAAAGCAGATTCCACGTAAGCCTTCTTAGCTTTTCTAGGGAAAAATGAACACAAGCCCTGGAGGTAGAACACCTAAACTGTATGAGGGAACAGTGTGGATCATTTACAGGGGGAGGCTGAAAAGGCCTGGCAGCTGCTCTGAACTGAGTGAAAAACTAATGTCACACATAACATCCTGCCAACCTTATTCAAGCCAGCTCTGACAAACTAGAGCAACTTGTTGCTCCTGTTGCAAAGGGGAACAGCATGAACCAGAGGAATATTGGCTAAGACAGACTAATAAATTGCAAATATACTGTTGAAGCACACTGTTTTCAAATTACTGCGCTGACCGGGCTTAAGGGAATGTTTCTAAAAAAAAAAGCTGATGATATTAAGGCTGACTGTGTGTTACAGTGTTAAACATACCCCTGTAGACCTAATAAAACACCCAAATATACCTTTGAGGTATCATTATATTGCAAGGCAACACATCCATATAAGGAACAACAGGTCTGTGCTAGCTTACCTATGAGAAAATAGACTGTTCACTTATCACCAGTGAGAACCAAAAATCCAAAGCCCACATGCACAATGATACCAATGACTCAACAATAAGTTTACACTTTTTCCGGTACACCAAATGCAGCCAATGCTCCATTCTAGAGAAACTTACTGAGACAGAATTGCTCACAGTGATGGTAAAAACCAAGTGTGAAATGATTATGAACACATCGCCTGATGCTCAAGTCAATGTTTGCTGTTGACATTTTTGAGAAGGTTTTGGCCTAAAATATACTTTTCCATTCATGGTAAAGAGGCGCAGTCAGATCTAAGTCAAAATAGTCCCTGGATAAAATACTGGTTCCTGTCATTAAAGGGGGCATACGGCTGTGTGGAAAATGTGTAGAATCCCCTCTGAAATGTGCAGGAGTGAGGTATATATGCAATTGCTCTCTCTATACAGAATATACAGCTAACCTTTGGAACTTGTTGGTTAACCCGTGGGCGCGGGGGGGCGTTTTTCATACCTACCCCAAGGGTTCATGTGCAAATGACAAACAATACAAAGTGACAGCATGTCCTTGGTGGTCTGATACACACAAATGATCTCCTTCATCTCAGTCCAGAGAAATATGGACTACAGAGCAGGTTGCATCTACTGCCTCTATGTGGTCTGAACCATCACAACCATGGACAGTAAAAGAGTCGTCTTTGGTAGCTGGCTAAATAGTGCTATACTTAATTCTTCTGTCAGAAGCAAAATTAGCAATTATGGCATGTGGTCTAATGAGTCCTTCTGTGCTTTTACATGTTCCTCTTCCACTTCGTATTCTCTAGTCAGCCACTGCTTAAACAAGCACCCTGAGTTTCCCAGCAATGTGCTCAAAACCACATTTGCCCATATATAGAGCTCCTTTTTCACAATCCATCGGGGACATGATACCATCAGCGGCAGTGTTTTCCTCGTTGACCGGCACTAAAAACACATCCGAAATACTGACACAGTATTTTTTACAGTACAGTGTAGAGACTGTGGACAAATTTTGTTTTTTCTTTATCTTGTTTTGTAGTGCTCTGAGGATTTGTAAAGGTTAACGGATCAGAGTGATCAGAAAAGCCCTAGTTAAGGCCATCACCATGGTGGGTTTTTAGTTGCAAAAGTTCCCCAAAATGCTAAAAGACATGATAGAAAATCTTAAAGGAAGCATTCTATTGTGATTGTTATGCCTAGAATTTAACATGCTATTTACCAAAATGCTCTTAAACAAAGTCCCAGGAGTGAGGAGAAGTGGCTCGACCGGACAGACTGAACACAGCTATGATAATAACCATGTAAGGCCTCGTGATAAGGAAATGAGGGCCACAATATTGCTCCAGCTCACAGACAACTCTTTAACTCTGTAGTTCCTGATCTTGTGACGCTTCTTCTCACTCTCTGACCGCAGGGATGGAGCCAAGCTGAGGTTTCCCGGAACAGCCAGCCATTCCTGTGCCACTGTGCTGCTGAGCCAGCACACAGGGAATCCCCCAGTATTCCAGAACCAGGAAATTATTCTGCACATAGTTAGACTTCATTTCTGGTTTTTCTGTTTTCATGCTGAATCAAAACAAGAAGAAACTATTACACACTCGCAGCTTTACCAAACACAAGACCAAGGCTGGCTTTTCGTATGTGGACAACAAACAGAAATCTCTCACACAGCCAGAACAAATAAAATGCCGGCAGTGATTAAACATGATCTACTAGCGAGAAATGCAATTAGCCTGAGTACGCACTTTAAAATTTACTGCCAACTGTCTGTATAGAGAGTATGAAGATGAATGAGAACACCTCTGTAATAAAGCACAGCTTTACTGACATGTATTCTTTATGTGATCTTGTAATTTGAAAGATTAAAGTTTGTTCAGAATAGAGATGGGTAATATGGCAAAAATATCAGGATGTTTTAACTGAAAGAAATTCCCACTGACTTTTCAAGCTATCAAGTCTCGCAATGAACCTTTTCCTTGGAACTGAAGTGGCCCTTCAATTCCGGCACATGGCATGAGTGGTGCTCCACATAAACAAAACTTTATGATTTTGATGATACTTCTTATCAGGTTGTAGCAGTGAATGGTGCTCTGATTTTCCTGAAACTGAAGGAAGTGGTTTCAGTTTTAAGCATTTATTCAGTAAATGCTTCTCTGACCAATAGGTGAATATTTACCCAGAGCACTAGCGTAAATGCTTCAGTTTTGCATTCTTTTCTAGTTCAATTGATTATAATTCTAACTACATAGATGTCCTTACTATTATATAGTTTCTAGTTTCTTAGCATTTCCTAAGGAAGTACCATTGGTGTGCGCTAAGACTTGGAGGACCGTGCACAGTCACTGTCACAAATTTGAACAGCCAAGAAAAGGTGCAGAATCTCCAGTATTTCTTCATTCTACTACGCAAACATTTTCCTTGTTAAACTTTAAGCTTATAAAACTTTGTTTATGTCCAGAATTAAATGAAAAGCAAAATCCCAGATTTCAGTGTGGTTTCAGACTTTTTAACTCAAAGAAGAGTTCAAGAGTAGTAATGTTATTTTGCTGAATGTTCATGTTGTTTACATGCAGTTCTGCAATTAATCACATAAAAATAGTAAAAAAAAAAAAAAAGGAATAATAAACTATAATAATATATGAATTCCCCTTATATGTGGTACTGGCTGAAACTTCAGCTTCTGCTTTTCTGACCACTTTTCTCTGCACGTCTCAATGAGCTAGGAGGGAGAAATAACTCTTGTGAAGCTCCACCATGCCTGTGTTTTCACTGTTGATCATTGCAGCTACTAAAGGTTAAATGTGAGGAATATTCAGGAGGAATGAAATCCTTTTGTCTGGACTGCGGTCTATCAGATCCACGTTTCTCTTGACCTCTATGACCTGCTCCCTGCTGACTGCAGCTCGGCTTTAAACCCACAGGGAGAAAAACCCACATGATTTTGCCCTTTCATGTCTTGGATGTGGTGCCCCGCAGTAACCTTGTTCTGAAGGCTGCTAGGATGGCTCTGTTTGCCTTGGGAGTGAGTGAGGGAGGGAAAGAAACAGAGAGGGAAGCTTTCCAAAGGCCAGCATGCACCAAAAGCGCAAACACTTCAACAGCCAATGACCACCGGCGGCACCTCGCACACGGCTGAAAGAACCAAAATGACCTGGCACTGGCTCTCGTCGAGGCGCAGCCCTGCTGCTGTGCGCAAGAGGAAGCTGTGTCTCTGTGTGCGGTGGGGGGGGGGGCAAAGTGACGCTGGGCTGTGCGTAGGGACCACCCGGGTGGTTTCTGTTACCGTAAGCCCCCTTGAGCTGTCAGTGATTTTGAAAACTGAGGAAAAAATGCCACACCTGAACAAAAGCGCGAACACATCCGCTCCTCTAGTCAGCAGGAAGATGAGTAAAGGTAGTGGTGCGTGTGTGTACGTGTGTGTGTGTGTGTGTGTGTGTGTGTGTGCGCATCTGTACAGGGGGGTTCTGATGTAGCGCCTATCTCCACGTCAAAGAAATGGCTGACGCCGATCCTCCTCCTGTGAAATAAAGCCTCACCATTACAACAATGTGTCAGGTTACACCACTGCGCCTGACACTGACTGAACCCTCCGCAAAAACACTAACGGGAAAACAGGGGGCCACTAACAGCCTTATCACCTCCCTGACACCCGCACAGCTTCCTGATACATCTTATAGCACTTATTCTGGCAGGAGCACTCACACAACCAACCTCAAATTAGCTTTAAAGGGACAGGACGGGGAAAAGAACGACAGAGCAGATCCGTAAGACGACAGAAACAATGAAAAACAACCATTTTAGATAAAGAAAATAATGTGAGAGATAAGGCTGTGTGAAAAGGGGAAAAAAAAGTTATAGAATGACAGAGAGAAAATGAAAGGCAAAGTAGAAAATCATAGAAAGAACAACAGAAAGAAAATGAAAGTCAATGTACATGAAATTTGTAAAGAAAACGAAAAAAGAAAGCAATCAATCAAAAAAGAGGAAGCAATGTAAAAAGTAAAGGAAAGAAAGAAAGGAAGAAAAGAGGAAGAATAAAGAATAGAAAAAGAAGACAAAGCAAAAAAAAAGAAGACAAAGCAAAAGAAAGCAAGGACAGAAAGAAAGAAGAGAGAACAAAAGAAAGAAAGGAAGAAAGAAAGAGAGAAGAGTAAAGAAAAAGGCAGATAGTAAGCAAAAGAGCAAAGATAGAAAAAGAAAAAAAAAGAAGAAAAAAAGGAACAAAGAAATGAAGAAAGAAAGGAAAAAGAAACAAAGAGGGAGAAAGAAAAAGAAAGAAAGAAAGAAAGGAAAAGGGATGAAAGAAAAAAGGAAGAGAAAAAAGGGCATGGAAAGGCAAGTAAAGCAAAAAAGCAAGAAAGCAAAGAAAAATTTAAATGATCCTCAGAGTTGGTAAATGGACTGTCAGTCAGTCTCTGACTCGGGCGTCCTGTAAAGACCTGCAGGAGTGACAGGGCATGAGAAACAGAGACAGAAAAATCTTTAAAGTGAGAGAACAGAAATCAGGCATCGAATGAAAGACAAAATTGCAAGAAGGAAATAAAGCAAGAAGGAAAAAGAAGGAAAATGACGATGTGCGGTAAGTCAGGTGTTCCACCTGGTTAATCAGGTTCCTCCAGTGATCTATAACACTTTCCTGAAGGACAGCGTTCATAAAGCTATATGACGCCTATATACACCTCATGACAACTGACACAAACAGAGACATTAATAAAGGCTCATACCAACAAGCGTCAGCTGTCGTAGGACCGGCTAAACCGAAAAGCCATCAAAATGGAGGAAAGCAGACTTTATGACGCCTGACGCTTGTTGGAACAAGCCTTTATAAAGAGTGTGTTTTTAAAATGCAAGATAGAACGACAGCCAGTGAATGACAGAAGACAATGAGTAACAAAACGTAGACGGATATTAAAAAAGAGAATAAGAAGAATAAAGAAAAGAATCTTTTCATGTGGCCGCTTGACCACAGGTGTCTAAGTGCATGTGCTCCTCACAGAGCCTTACATCACTCTCTTCCAGTAAGGCACGTGCCCTGCCTCAGTTTCAGGCCTAAAATAGACCTGTTCCCCCAGCATCTGACAGGCCGCAATTGCTCAGTTTTTCTGCTTCTGGAGAATCCTCATATTCAGACACTTTTTCCTCCAAAGACCAGAAGAGCATATGAGAGGAAATACCCAGTGTTATAATGCTGAGTAGGTCTATGCCTATCAGCCTCCCATTGATTACTATGCACTATGGCACAGCTCAATCAGTGCAATTTTACCAAAGGGTCAATTTCAAATTAGGAAAAGTTAATTATGCCACGATTTGCCATGTTCAATAGTGATGTCTGACCGTGCAGACAAAACAAAACCCTTTTGCATGAGAACTGTCGCATTAACGCTGGCTAATGCAAAAAGGTTGCCATGCAAAAGACATGGACTTCTGATTCAAATCATCAAGCTGAGTGGACACACTGCGCAGACTCCAAGAAGAGCCTGCGTCCACCTCTTACTGGAACCAAGCTCTTCACTGGATCGCAATTTGTCATGATTAGCACATGCATAGACTTGAGAATCAATAGAGCTGCATATGAATCATAATGAATAGGACTTTAAAGAAAATCCTTTCGATAATCCTTTCGATTATTGGACACAATGAAGAAGACTTCGTTATTTAAATGTATTTCATGAGAAAAGGGAGATGCATGGTCAATGCAAGAACATGTTGACAAGGAAGTATTTGCTTGTATCACATCAAGGAAATAACAGCAAAAGAAAAAAAAAATACCTGGAGAGAAACTACAGCGGCCGGCACATTGCCAGCCACTTCCCTGAACAACATGGGAAGGTGGCTAAAAAATAACAGCATGTTTATTCACCAACTGTTAGCACAAACAGTTTACATGGGTAAATGTCTTTGAAAGAGTGTTGTACACCACATGAGAACTGAGCGCCTTCAAAGTAAGAGCTAAGAACTGGATCTGTCTGAGTTACAGTTGAGAAAAAACAGAAAAACAACCGTAAAACTGGACATCTACCTTGGGCAGTGGACGTCCCAGGTCTGCATAAAACTTAGTCCAGAACTGCATGAGCGACATGAGTCCAGTGCTCCTCCAGGAACTCTGTTCACCTCCAGAAAACAACAGATCCATCCATGCGCCGGAGAGCGAGACGCCGGCAACTTCACGGCCGTGGCATTCCAGAGGAGCGAGGGAGCAAAAGGAAAAAAAACAAACAAAGAGAGGGACGCAAAGATAGAGAGAAGGAATGAGGGGGAGAGAGGGCGGCCGACGCTGCACTTCCACAGCCCCACTCCACAAATCTCTCACGCGCAAACATACACGCAGGCACTCAAATCACTTACACACAGACACAGACACACACACACACACACACACACACATACAACAGGTAGGAACCGGGCTGGTTCTGCCCTTCCTACTGCTGTGCGTCCTGGTAAACTTTTCCCTCTTTTACTAAAGGAGGAGTGACAGGTATTTGCCTTGCATATTCAGTCATATTGATTGTGGTTTAGTTCCTCAGTGCCGAAGGTGGTAGGGAGGGGAGGGGAGGGGAGGCGAGAGGGGGAGGAGGGGAGGAGCTTTCAGGAAATGATGCTTTTGTTGGTAAGTGACTAGAGTTACTGGCAGTCAGGCCCTCTTTACTGTACATGGTGTAACTCAACCGCATTTGTAGTGTAAACAGCGCAGCATGCAGGTTCTCTAGAGCACTGTGGCGGCTCGAGGGCCTCTGTTTAATGCTCACAGATCGTTATTTAATGATTATTCTCTTTAGGCTAGTGGTTCCCTGCTGAGCACATTATTTCAGTCGCTGCCCTTTTGCGTTCAGCCACGACGTTTTCATTCATCACTTATGAATGGGGGAAGCGATCGAGACAATTTGTTTTACGCAGCTCGGGTGGCAAGCGGAGAAACGAGTTAATGGGACTCGCATGGAGGTCCTCCAAAAGCACAGCACATGTTCTTGCAGCAGAACATGGTGCTGCTGTTATTCTCAGATCACTTCAGCAGCAGGAATGTCATTTCAACATCAAATGTCTTTTAAACTGCAGGCAAAAAGCTGTGCACCCTAAAAAGAGCGACATGCTTTAGAGGGGCATTTCAGGACACCACTTTTAGAAGGAGTACAAGGGGCATGTTTCACAAAATTCACAGACTGAGCTCTGCAAAAACCCAAAGCACAATACATAAAGATTGACAATTTGAGGGTGCAGACGGTTCTGTTTATTGTTCGGTGACCATACAATTTTCTAATTTGGGCTAACCATAGAGAAGTGACCCGAAAA
Organism: Hydrocynus forskahlii; assembly: GCA_037974365.1. Classification (NCBI taxonomy): domain Eukaryota; kingdom Metazoa; phylum Chordata; class Actinopteri; order Characiformes; family Alestidae; genus Hydrocynus; species Hydrocynus forskahlii. Next base: position 10,236,868 of record JBBPCX010000038.1, read on the forward strand.
CCACAGTTGCCAAACTGGTCATCTGAAATGTGTCATGTAAAAAACAGATGAGTGGGACTGTGCATGCTGTAAACATTGCACATTATTTTCTACATATATTTTCAGCCCTGTAAAATGCTTTGTATATTTACAATGTAAAGCCTTAAATTGTTTTAATATTTTATCTGGTTCTCACACTGCTGAGTCATTATCACTGTAAGATTAATTGGGTCTGGTGTAGGTGTAGGTTCAGCGTTCAATTTCAGGTTAAGGTCTGGTGTAGTCTCAACGGAATCCATTACAATATCAATATCAATATTTAAGTTCAGATTGCATTCAATACATGTATGACTCAGGGATGGAAGATTTGACAATGGTATAACTTAATGAGACTTCAAGACATATTTATGGTGATATGTTACCGGCACATGTCATTTTTCTGATGAATTGAAATGGACTCGATACTCCAGTACTGCCAGACTACTTCAGAAATGTTATCCAAACAAGTAATTATTTTTATTTAACACTGCATTACAAAACAATGTTGTACAGAAACATATTATCATATTGCCCAACCCTTTAAAGTTGTGTATACAGTAGGGCACACATGCACTACTGAATGCTCTAGTCATTTTTTTTCAGAGCAAAATAAATGCACACCATTCATTTACTTCTGCTCTTTTAAGGCACAATTACTGTTTTTTTGCTAAATTTAACATGCTGGGAAAAATAAACATCAAAAGTAGCCTGTGCAAAAGCTATGGGACCCTTTATTTTCAATGTGCTAAACTAGCCAAATGTTCAGGTTCATGCTGATTTAGAGATGGTACGATATCACTTCTTCTTTTCTAAAACCGATATGGAATATTTGCAGTACCAATTCGATTAAATTTTCAAAACCAATTTGATAATGTTTTTCTTTAAAATGACTAATCTTTATGAATGAAAGATTTAACTGCACCTGAGATGGTTTTTGCAGAGCTCAAGATGAAATGCACAATGTGATGACATGACACAATGGGAGTGTGATTTATTTCCGGCCAGACTTTTTTAAGAACTGGCTCAAATTTTATCCCTCTGATATTCAATCCTGCGGTTTCTATGTTTAATCTGTCCACTTATAAAGCAAAAAGCAGTGCTGGGAGGGTCAAACTCGAGCAAATAAGGACTGATTAATCACAATTAACTACACAAAACAAGTTCCAGATTTCAAATGAAGAACTTTCAAACGGAGAACCAGACCAGTTCTCAAAAGAGCTCTTTTAGAATCTATGGAGAGGAGTCCTGGAATCTGATGCTATGACCCACTAATCAATGTCTACTGTGGCAATAAGTAGCCTATGACTGCTAGCCTCGGAGACAGCGTGGCGTCTTGAGCTGTGTCATAGTTGGGAATCCACATGAATGAGTAGTCATTCAACACTAATAGGATATCAGTAAGGGTGATTCAACCACTGTAGACCCTTGGTACTTCAATTAATGTTCCTGTATGTTGTGGATTAACAAGAAATTGAATGATGCCTTTACGGTTATGCTCCATGGTTCTATTTCCTGGTGACATTTTTAATTCTGCTTTTTCAAGGTAATCATCAATATTCTGCTCTGTTTGATGATGTCCATGCTCAGCAGTTCTAAGAGAATGGAGGCTTTAAAATAAAGAAGTTTAATCACAGGCTTTGGTGTAATGGCTGGTTGAATAATTATAAGTCAACGTGAATGAACTGATTTAAATTCATTTTCTAAATTCTCATTACTGTAACACTTTTACAGTACTAGTGCTATATCTGAAAATATATGTCTAAACAATGCCTCCCCCAATCCTAGGTTTTCTTCTTAAAATCTTTATAGTGATGTCAAACGAAGTATTCTACATCCTAGAATATGTGGCAAGAATATGATTAAATGAGTAAGAGAAACTGCAGTAAAAAAGCCAATACAAGGAAGAGATAAAGATAAAGCTGCCACTGACCTTCATTGCCATGTCTTGTGGCACTTGTGAGCTGACCTAGTCTGACCCAGGGCCACCCCATTCACAACTGTGACAGAAAGCTTGAGAGAAAAACTGTATGTCTACAGGTTGATCACCGATCAGTTCCACAGAAGTTTAGCCTACGCTAACCTAGCCTACGCAAACCTGAGTGACTGTAAGGTTTCTCTGAAGTTCTTTTTCTCGTTTAGTGTAAATATATCTGTATGTGAATAAACACAAAACTGGTTAGGGTCAGCAATGAACAACTCAAATCTTCAAGGGTCTATTAGAAACCTGGTGCAGCAGGGGCATGTTCTACACAATGTGTGTGCGTGTGTGTGTATGTATGTGTGTGCGTGTGTGTGAATGTGTGTGAGATAGTGTATGTGTCCGTGTGTATGTATGTTAATGTGCATGTGTGTGTGTGTGTGTGTGTGTATGTGCATGTATGCGTGTGTGTGTGTGTGTGGAGGTAGGTGTGTGTGTGTGTGTTTTATTCTGGTGTATTTGGTTGATGCAAAAGTGTCCATCTGTCAGATTCCACACAGACATG
>JBBPCX010000038.1:10239468-10264758 GCA_037974365.1 Hydrocynus forskahlii
TGTGTGTGTGTGTGTGTGTGTGTAAAATGCACAGGTTGCTATTCTTTTCTGAACTATTGCAGTGTGTGTGTGTGTGTAAAAATAAGAAACGCCTCCATATGTGTTGCGGGGGCAGTAGTGTTTGTACAGCAGCTTTTCGATGTGCTGTATTCCAGCAACTTCACTCCTGATTCAGTTTCTGATGGATGAAACAGAGTCACACATGCACAGACTCGGCTCTTAACATTACTATTTTAATTGTGGCAGTTGTAAAATAATGTAAGAGTGTTGTGTGGTTTAACATTTCCACAGTATAATAAATAATTTAAATGTATTATTTTTAAATTTTCTCCAAACAATTTTGAATCAAGTGAGGTCAATAGTGTATAAAACAATAGTGGCATGCACATTTTACACAGACACACTCCCACAAATTACAAAATCAAAAACCAGAAAAAAATGATACAGTCTCTTATTTTTTCCATGGCTGTACACACACACACACACACACACACACACACACACACACACACAGACAACAAAGCAAACGTTTTTAAAGCACAAGTTTCACTAGAATATTCCCAGAGTACTTTATTGAGGTAATACCTTTGTTGTACATCATTTTTCCTCCATCAAGCTCACATACAGTAAAAACTGATTAGATTCTGAACATTTCGCGTCTTTTTCCACCAGAGCACGTGGGTAGACAGGATGTAGCATTGACAGTGACGCTAGCATCAGCCACAAATCGTTGTGCATCCTAAAACTGAGACTGCAATTTTGCTAGTTTGAACAAAGTAACCTTTACTCAAACATATCCAGTCCGCCCACTCGAAAGTGTGGGCCAATTGGCTCGAGCTGATTGCCTCTTTGACTTCCACTAATAATGGTGAGTGTAAACAATGCACAAACCAGTAAGGTTGCCTGTCCCCTCCACACTGTCAGACGGGGATTTTTAATTCAATTATTGTAATTCTTGTATCTTGTTAGACTAAGCAATTGTTTCTTGATTCAGTAATTCAAAGATTTCTTGCAGTGAACAGTTCATGCTACTGTAAAGTATGTACATGCCATGATGACTCGGTGACTACTTGATTTATATATATATAATTTATATGTCCAATATATAGTACTCCTTAATGTTGTGACTGTTTACACACACACACACACACACACAGCCACAACATTAAAACCACAGGAGAAGAGTGAATAACACTGATTATCTTGTTACAATGGCACCTGTCAAGGGATGGGATACGGCAAGCGAACGGCTAGACGACTGTGTTGGAGCACCTCCAAAATAGCAGGTCTTGGGGTGTTCCCAGTATACAGTGATTAGTAGCTACCAAAACTACCTACCAAGGAGGAACAATCAGTAAACCGACTGCACGGTCGTGGGCGTCCAAGGTTCACTGATGCATGTGAGGAACTAGGGGTTTCCCATTTGGGGTGGTTCCTCTGTGGACTCAAAGAGCCGAAAGGGGTTGCCCATCAGGACTGAGCTTACAGAGGAAATACAGTAACATAAAGTGCTGAAACAATTAATGCTGGCTATGACTGAAAGAACTCACAGCGCATCACAGCTTGCTGCGTATGGGGCTGCACAGCCGCACTTATTTTATAGATTCTATACATTCTACAGATTGATTCTATAGGTCCCATACAAACTCATACAAAAAGAACAGCAGGTGTAAGCTGTTAAGGTGGCATGATAGAAGGAGACACCTTTACTAGCAAGCCGAAAAGTGAGGGTTAAACATTCAACATATATGTGACATAAAAAGCAACTCATAAAAATACACATATCTATTACTAACTTAATAGTGTTAAAGTCAGGGTTTCTCAGTGTTATCATACAAAATACCTCCTTTTTTATCCTGCACTCCATGGAGATAGGCGATCCGAATATGCACTACATGTGCAAAAGTGTCCTGATACTTCAGTATACACCCATTACTGACTCAGGCACTAAACTAAAAACACACAGCTTGAACGATCTCTACAGAAAAGCATAGAACAGGATGCTCTGGAACAGTCACACAAGCCCAAGATCACGAGTGCAACTCATACACTCAAACGTACATATCACTCGCAAATGACATGCCACAACTTACTGTAATTTACCTACAAACCAGAACCTACTAAGCCCTGTCTACCAGTCAACATGCTCCGGTCACATGCAACCACATACCACTGGTCACATGCAAGCGCATCAATGTCTTTAGGATTGTTTATATTCACTTCCCAAGGAAACAAACAAAGATCGGGGTCTATAAATTCCAAATTGACAAATAACATGTTGACTATATTTAAACCTAATTACCTACCATTTAAGTACAAGGACTTCTGTGTGCACAATTATTAGACCAAGCTGTGCAACAATAGTGTTTTGATCAGTATTGCATTGTGGCACACTGTACTGTATCGCATCATGCCATATTTTTGCAATGTAACTAATATGTTAGTTTGTGGCTAACACATTAAAGTTTTTGTTTCAATCATTTAACTTTTAGAACATTTAATGCACAAATGAACTGAATGGAAATATTAATGTGATAATGTAAGACAGCCATGATAATGTAAGACAACCACTCTATTTTTGCTGTATTGAAAATGCATTAAATTGAGGCAACCACAGCTTTGAATCAAATGATATATTTTACCTTAATAAATATGACTGACAAATACCATGGTAATTGGTACCATGGTAATCATTAAAATATCAATTTAAATGTGCTTTTGTACTGCTACTACTAATTGTATTGCTATTAGTGATAATAATTGATAATGACTGATAATTTAACTGCAATCAAGCATTTTTCAGGCAGAATAAGTGAGTTGAGGTGCATGTGAAGTGCTCACTGGTCTCAACGAACGAGACATTTTGGCCAATAAACCAATTTTTCATTTTTTAGTCACACAGTGACTAAATTAATCATTCTGTAAAAGTTCATAATAAAATCTAGCACTGTTTCAATGTAATACTCCCCAATGACTCACCAGTGATGAATGCAAGGACCAGAAAGTTCTGTAACACTTCACTCGAGTTCCATGACATCCATAAACTTGTCAAACTGACAAAAACTTTTCTAAATATTTATAAAGGATTATTCCAATAATAATAGTGACTATGTTCAATTTTTATGTCATTTCAAAGTGACCAGAATAAGCCTGATTCATGTTTATGTAGGTGTACGTATATGTCATGAAGTCTTATTACTGTACTGGCCTTGAATACTGGCTTTCAATGAAGTTTTACTGAAAATTAATTTTAATCTGCAATCAGTGAGGTTGTCCCACAGCATTTAGCAGAATAATGAAAATACTGATGAAAAAAAACTAACAGTACTTACTGGCTTCCAGCTTGCACAGGCCAGCATAGGTTATACATCTGCTGTGAGAAACTCCATGGCGTGCAAGAATAGATTGAGCTCTGAAAGAGAATACATGTTTTTCAGTGGAAAGGAAGTGAGACTGAAGGTGAAAAGCATCTCTGAGTGACGCTGATGGGTGTAAGTGTCAAACGACACATGAATGAACACAATTTAAGCTGCGCTGCAAAAACAACTCTTTATCTAAGCGTAAACAATATAAACAAATGCACAAAAAAACAAAGAAATAATGTTGCAAGTGTGCAAACCACACTGTGCTCCAAAACAATGATATTTGAAATGTGATATTGGCCATTTATGTTTTCCAACATAAAAAAATGTTCAGCAAGTGACAACATGGTATTCACATGCACTTATCAGGAACTGTGTCTGCCATGTGTCAGAATGACTGTGAGTGACACCACAACAACGTCATGTCATCACCCACATACATCAGCAGAATAGCCTGTACATTTGGTTTTGACTATGCTTGATTGGTCCTTGAGTTTAGAGATACATAGCAGCTGAAACAAACCTTTTTTTATAAATGTCAAATTAACTTGGAAAACTGTGCAGAACATAGATCCAAAATTACTCGGAGGTTTATTGTAGAAGACATGGCTTTTAGAAAGGCATTCTCTTTTATGCTGTTTTGGTTCAGCCCTTGACTGAAATTCACACTGAGCACAAGAGTACAAGAGTTTCCAGGAGAAGAGTTTTCTGATAATGTAAAAACAGATATTAAATATGCTGCTTGTTCTGTTGCGCAATCAGTGTGAGCGTCCCTTATGGCAAATGGCCAATCCCTGATGTTGCAACACTTCCACTGAAACCGAGAAGTGTGATGTATAACTGTTCAGCACATGACCCCCACATTACCTCCATGGTGGAAGAGGCCAGGCCGAAAACTCCAGTATCCAACTGTGGTCCTTCCGGATGCGGATAGTTCTGCCCATCCATGGCAGATGAAGCAGAGAGGGGAAGCATCAGGTTAGAGACTGGATCATGCTGGCTGAAGCCTAAGAGGCACTCGGTAGATCAGCAGCTTATATTCGCCATGTCCTGAAAACACAAACACAAGGAGAACTGATTACTTCTTTGAGCAGACTGAAGTGCTTATCTGGCTCATCAGAGACCACCAGACGGTGAGTTTGGTCCACGAGGACTGGTTTGAGAAACATTGGCTTAAACCATGAAGTCTTTTAGAATAAGGGTGGAGAGTATGGTAAAAAGTATCACAATAATACAAGGCATTTTTACAAAACATGATATGTATCAAAATACTTTGATTTTCAGAGCTACTGCCTTAATACAGTCTGTCATCGCATTCTCCATCTCTCATCTCCTGTCCGTCATCACATCTTAAGCTTCAGCAAATGGCGTGATGTGTGTAGAAAATCTTTCTACCCTCAAAGGATGAGGGCGGCGAAAATCTTGGCTGTCCCCTCACATCCAGGTCACTCTCTCTTCCAGCAGCTCCCATTTCAGCAGAGATCCGACATGAGAGCTCTAAAAAACCAACCACCTCTTTTTCAGTTTTTCCACAGGCCCTCCTTCCCTCTGTCATCCTTCTCTTTACTGCTGGACCTTTACCATTATCCTCCGTTGTCAGCTGTCGGCAAATATGTACTTCAACTTACTGATGACATCCTCTCTGTAATTTATTACCTGCTAACTGTCCAGGGTTAAAGGTTCAGAAGAAGCCTTCTTTGTGTAATCCGACACAGGTTCGTTCTGTCACAGTGACATGTGATGGCTCTTACGCACGCAGCCCCACGGCAACGGAACAGAGGCTGTGACGTGAGACACAAGAACGTGGCATTGGAAATTAAACAATTAAAAACACCAACAGTCGCAAAGCCTCAGTGGTGGAAAAATGCACATTTGAAAAGAACTTGGTCTATGTAAAAACAATCAGACTGTGCTTTCACCATTAAACAGCAATAACAAAATTCTAGATAAGGGAACTGCGTTAGGGCCGCATGGGCTTTTCATAGAATTCAGTTCATTCGTCAATCACAAAGAATTCCAAATCTGGTACTTCAACATGCTAAAACTCCAGATTCACCACAGATATTGGTGGAGAAGTTACAATAGGATGCTTTGGCACCATGTGGCCTTTGTACACTCTAAGAGGCAAAAAGCAGAAGTTTATGTCACTGTTTGAGGGTTTTGTAAAACATTTTGTCCATCTAAGCTACAGTTTACATGTGAAGTATTCATTTGTGCTGAATAAAGCCAGAAAAATTGATTGTTATAAAGTTCAATAATGCAGTTTTCCTCAAGTTGAAACTGCCATACTAGTTTCACAGGACATTTAAAGTGTACAAACCCTCATTGAAAGAGGTGAATTAAACTGAACTGATTGGGAATATATGAACTGAACAAAATTCATTACAATAATCTCTAATAATTTCCTACCAATCTTAATAAAATTGAATTATTTTGATGTCAGATATTTACACATATCAACAGAGGAGTTATTTTTGGAGCTGGGGACGGGAAGGCTGGGTCAACCTACTGGCAGTGCTGGTGCAGATTGGATTTAAGAGCCTTATTCAACAGCTTAATGTGAGAGGTCAACCTTATCTCAACTGCCCTTTAGCATCAGTCAAGATCATAGTGTGCATCAGCTTTCTAACATTTCCTCTTCATAAACCCAGACGCAAACCTCAAAGCATCTTTACCACGCTGGTGGTGGAGCTTCATCAGATGTATTTGCTTTTTTTTGGCTCATGCTATCTAATACTTGCCAGAGGCTTCAGCAAAACATCACAGCAATCAGGTGCTGGTCTTTCCAGGCCCATCTCACACGACAATCAATAGGTCAGCAATGATTACTGACCTGTTCCTGTAAAGACCCAACTATCGTTACTGGAAAACCAACCGAGTACAGATACAGTCAGATCCAGAATTAGGGTTGTTCCTGTATAAGACTAGCTGGTACGTCCAAACATAAAGAAAAAAAAATGTATTTACAAAGTGTCCAATATAAAATAATGGTTCACTTGAGGTGCATTCATCCATTCAGTGCACAGGCACGAGCCTGCAGGGGCATGTTTACAACTCCAAACCACCATTTGTGTTAACTAGGAAATTACTTACAATTGTTTATTACTATTTATATACACCTCTCTTTTTGACACTAGCATTTTGTTTCTATAGGATAGTGTATTTAGTACAGAGTTTTTATTTGCCTTTTTTAATGTTATATTTATATAGCTCTTATCTTTGTGCCTTTGTGTGACTGTGCAGTCATAGCATCAGCAATTTCTTCCGGGATCAATAATGTTTTCTGATTTATTTATTGTAACCTCCTACAGCTGATATTATTAGGAATATAATCACAAAATTGTGTTTTGACTGTATGCTGCAGCCCTTCTGGAAGTGACTCATGATCACCGACATATAAAACTTTATAACTTTATTTTTGGGTAGATTTGAATAAGTCAGCTGCTCTTTACATAATGTGAACATGCTGTGAAGAATGGACTACAGGAAATGCCCTTCCAACAGTTGTGGGGCCTGGAAAAAGCCAGGCCCCTCAACTGCGCACAACTTGAGGTTTCTTAATAACAACTAAAGTCAAACCATACAAAGCTTTTGTAGCCAGTAAATGAATGTAGTTCAAGAACAAAACAAGGCGAGGTTGAGTTAGGGGAGTTCCAATGACCACAAAACTAACATCTCAGTGTTTTTTGATCAGTTTTTTGACGTGCTTCCATGGGCCTGGAGAGTCCAGTACTTTTCAGCTGGTGAAGTTCATCCCGGGACAAGAGTCTCTCTCACTCATTAATCTTTTGATTACCTCACAGGCTGAAGGCTTAGGCTTTCCTGGGTGGCCTAGCTCTGAGTCTCTAAAGTAAAAGGGGGATTATTCCTCCACCTGAGCTCGTGTGACTTCAGTCCTGACTGACTGGCGGCTCCCGTTTCACATGCCTCTCGCTTGATCCGCTCTGATCTCTCGCTATCTAACACCTTCAGTCTTCAAAGGCAACAACAATTCAAGTTGCCGAGAAACCCCCTGTCATGACAGTTGCATGTCTTTGAGTTACACATTTGTGGTTTGCCAAAAAAGAAGAGAAATGTTTGTGTAGTTTCTGGGTGAGAAAAGACCATACTACATCTTCCCATTAAATGAAAGCATAGTAGGGGGTCCCCCCCTCTTTGTTTTACCAGCTTTCCACTCAAGTGTTAATCCCCAGACTCATATTGTGATATGTCACAGTGAGTGTGGGCGGGCCCTGGAACACATGGAAGTCATCCAGGGAGTGTGACTCTGGTAATCTCTTCTGTCACGGCTCAGAGCTCACGAGGACAGCCAGCCGTGGCAAAGGGGGAAACTGCTCTCTTTCGAGAGCGGAAAAAGCAGAATACAGTAGCCTGACGAGAACACAGACTATGATATTAAGGAAAGACCAGCATTCGCTTTCTTTAATAGGAAATCAAGTGTTAACCCTAAGACATTGTGAGTTTTCACTTTCATATTGCTATACTGCTCAAATACAGTTGCATTATTGCTTATTTAACATAAGTAATGCGCCACTTCACAATAAGATTACCCGCATAAGGGGTTTAAAATACATTCATTCATGGTCATTGATTAGGTCATAAAAATCTTGGAATAATTACTCAGCGGGAAACAGCTTGCGAAACAGTGAATCCACATCCATTTACACTGTCATATCTCAGATCCTGCAGGTTCCTGACCATACTTTGTGTTCTCTATCTGTTCACTCCTGGTTTCTGTCTGTACTGTTTGAAATCTAAGGGAAAATCAGAAAATCAGTAAAAATTAAGAGTGCTTCTTAACGTTGGTAACCTGTAGATACTTTGCCTTCTCTACTTTAAATAAAAAGGGGAAGAGTTTGGAACAAGAAGCTCTTCAATCCAGTACAGAGCGAAGCGTCACAGTGAGTCAGCTTTCAGTTACTCTGGAGGTCCAACTATCAGTGGTGTGAGCCAGACAGGGTGTCTGTCAATTCGTTTTCAATTGCTCTCCATGATGTTTCATAGAGTTTGGGAATTACTTTGCTGCTGAAACGTGTGTGTTGGGGGGGACACTGTAACACTGTAACACGGTCCAGTGTTTTTCAGATGACGAAACCCAGACTCAGTAACCAAAAAATAGGGTAGCGAATCTTTAGCAATGAACACTCCAGCTGTGTTCCTTATTTCTTCATGTTTTCCTGAATTTGTTGCATATTGTTGTTGGAAGGCAGGAGCGAGAACCTGTTGTGTTTTAGCTGATGTGTGGACTTTCCACCCGCAAGGGATACGGTTGGGTGACGGCGACATAAGTGGGACATCATATTAGAAGTGTTTCCGCTCGAGTAACCAACAGCGGCAACCCAATGCTTGCAGACTGCATTTTCTCTGTTCATGGTGTTAGTACCCTTGTCACCGAAACCAGAATGAAGGCGGATTTGAAAAATGGCAGTGCCTCTTGGATTCTCTGTTTTTCTAACACTCATGCTGAAGGGAGAGAACGTTTGTTTCTATGGTTTACTTACATTACTCACATCTGCACCATGTCCGAGCACGTTTGACCTCCAAAGTACAGTTTGTTTGGCTAGTGCAATATCATGTGCAGTTTTCTAGTTGGGTGTGAAATCATTTAATTATATGCAATTTTACTTATTTTATTATTACTATGTGAAATAGTCTTACCATGTGAAACATCACTAATGTTGATATTACTTATTTACTACTGATCTCAATCTTACTTATCTCCTAACCACCATTGGTTTTACTAGTAATTCACTTAACTGTGACTTTTCGTTGTATACTGTTCATTTTTGTGTCTCTGTGCGTCTGTGCAGTCGTAACATAAGAAATTTCCTCCGGGATCCATAAAGTGTTCTGATTCTAGTGTGATCACTCCGTACTGTGGTGAGTGTGCGTGAGGAGATGGCCCCGGACACAGTCCAGTTGAACTCAGGCACGGTACGCATTTGTGTGATTATTAACCTTGCTGGAGCATGAACTCCAATGTGACTGTCCCACTGACAGACAAAAGGATGACATTCTGTTGTGTGTGGGCAGATGAGAGAATATAGGAACGACCAGATTTAATACACAAAAGTATTTGGTAAAACTGGTGACTGTTTTCATGCTTGTGGATACTAAAGAGCCACTGAAAAATGTTGTGACAAGCTAAAAAACTGTGGTTTCAGTCTCTGAGGGAACAGGATGCAACTCTGTAAATGTGGCAGCTCACCAGATGAGAAGGATAAGGCAGTGTGTGATTTGATGACGTAAGCGTGCCTGGGTCTGGAACATTTAGCACAACGTGAGTGCAGTGCAGTGGAGGAGCGGGGAGGGGGCACAATCATGCTCGGGCACGGTACAAGGCAGCTGGGCTTAATGTGAGTACACCCTTAGTTTCCCCTCTCCTCTCCAGCTCATATTTAAATACAGAGCTCTGACAGAATCAGGGAAATTCTGATGGGCTCAAGAGATGTCAGCTGGATCTGAATGTACAACATTCATGTAGTCTGCGGCACAATAAGCAAGATTTAGAAAAATGCTAGAAAAACGACATATGGACAAAAGTATTGGGCCTGACCATTACACCAACAGGGACTTTAATGACATTGTATTCAAATACATGGACTTTAATACGGAGTCTGTCCCTCTTTGCAGCTATAACAGCTTCAACTCTTCTTGTAATGCTTTCCACAAGATTTTGGAGTTACTGTGCCCATTCATTTTGTTTTATTAGGTCAGGCACTGATGTTGGACGAGAAGACCTGGCTCGCAATCTACATTCTAGTTCATCCCAAAGGTGTTGGATGGGGTTGAGGTCAGGGCTCTGTGCGGGCCAGTCAAGTTCTTCCACAAAGAATTCTTCCACACAGGAGATCCGCCGTTTTTGTCTGTTTTTTTACGAACACGCCTAAGACGCCGAGCACTACGGCTACAGGCAAAGGCAAGTCAAACATGAAATGTTGTGTTCATCTCGCTCTGGGTCTGACTCGGGGTCGAACATATAGGGCTGGATAGCGCCTCTGTTTCACGTGTGTTAAACGCACAGCATAAGCATGGGATGGGTGGGGTGTGGCCAACAACAGCTTATTTGCGTAAAAGTGACAGAGAGCCCTTAAATTTTGAAAGGGACTGAAACTGTCAAGAATAGAGCTGTGAGATCTCTTTATGTGAGAGTGATTTTGTGCAAAGAACTTCATGAACATGTTTTGTATAGCCCACAGGCCTATTATAACTAAAGTGAGTCTTGCATAATATGTCCCCTTTAAATTACTAAGAGGTGTTTCCCAATACTTTTGTCCATATAGTGTAGTAATGCTGAGGTCCACACGTGCATATTAAACCCAAGGAGCTGTACCGAAAGATTCAATAACATACCATGTACCTTTGTATCCCTAGTACACAGTCATTCCCTCTGTGCAGAGTGTAAACACTGATCTTCCGAAAGAACTCAATCTTTCTGACAGATGACTACACTTGATCTCAATTAGTCTTTGGTTACAGAATGTGTGAGAGAGCTTCAAAGCATCTTAGTAGGTGTGGAAGGGGTTTCACATGACTGAATGAAAGCCAGTAAGGGGTTAAAAGACTAATAACTGCACTACATTTATGAGAGTTAGACCAAATAATGCCTACTTCATTTTGCTACAAACCAACGCATATTAATGTACTGACTATGCAGCTTGTAAAATGCAAGCTCTCACAAATGAATTACAGATTAAATATTCACAGGGGAGTCATTTACTTCACAGGCTACCAGTGGTACCATTCAGAACGTTGCAAAATTAATGAGGATTTTAAAACCTTACCCATCTCATTCAGCAACACAGAGAACAGCTTTCAGCACCACTGGGCTACACTCTTAGCAAAAATGCTTCTGTATAGTGTTTAAACGAGGTTATATGACTTATATTTGATATACACCTTTTTTAATAAGGTTCTCTTAAAGATTTTATATAATAGAGAAGAGCCATTCTTATCTCGGGCTGAAAGGCACCTTCCCCTGTGGCTCTGTCCAGTCAATCAATGTAAAAGAGACACTGAGACAAGCACAATTTAAAATCTAGTATAAGTCAAAATAAAAGTCAAAACTCTTCAGAAATGCTCTAAAAATGTTTAGCAGTAAATACACTATCCTTTGTACAAGAAATGCTGTGTTCAGTAAGAGAAGTGAATATAAATACTATAGACACATAAATTAAAAAATGTGTGGGTTGTTTTGTTAACATTATAATAAGTGTGTACATAAAATTACACAGCCTCTCCCTGATCGTTTGTGCAGGGTTCTTGAACAATGAAGGCACACGCTGGACCTCAAATTACAATACTGCACCCGAATACACGTATACTGATATACTGATATATACTGTTATACTGATCTTCAATCAGCCGAAATCCACTCATAACATGCAAGTGCCAACATACATAATGGGAGCCAACAAAGTTCATGAGTGCTACAGTTCTGTTTGTTGCCATTTTTTTACTTTGGATGACTAAAAAAAATGGAATTGAAAAAGGCATTTTGATTTTATTTGTTATTTCAGTAAGCAAATATTCAATTTAACCATCCTAGCAAGGAACTTCATGCAATGCACTACTTTGCCACAGCAGCTGCAGGCTCATCTTCCCTACAGTCATTTCAAGAACCTCCCAGCACATCCTGTACTAACATCAAGCATGTGATATTCCAGTAAGTTTGTGACTTTGTATATTTTCAGTAGTATTTCATGCAGGAATATTCTCTTTGAAAGATAAATGGTAATATTATGTAATATCTGTTAGCACCAAGCTGTGTATTAAACTGGATTTAATAGCGCTCATTAGTTTAGGACTTTGACACGTGTAAAATGTTCTTGATCCTTGCCGTTTTACACTGAATCGTTACGTAATTATGTCCCACATCTCAGTACTAGTGGAGGAACCTGAAGTTTTCCAGGCTTGTTGTTAAACAAAGTGGCGTTCATTACTGTGTTTAATATGGTTTCGGGCTGTTTACCTCACAAACATGTGACTTCTGACTGCAAGTATCCTTGCATTCATGCTTCCTCTGTTATTCTGTGTCATAGGTTTAGTCAAAAACTCACTTCTAATAGAAAGGTGCTAGGACTTCAGCCTTTAGGACTTGGGAAAAGCAAATTTTGCATTTTGCAGACTTAATTAATAGAAATAAGCTAATAATTAAAAGCAAGCTAAGAAAGTAGTAAATAAGCTACAGAAAATCAGCTCCATAAACCTAGTTTGTAAAGAAACTAAAAGAACATGACCTTTCTATGAATTTCTGAATACCCTGACCTGAAATTACCCAGCCAAACTGGAAAGTTCAGATACTCGTAAATGTCTTCGGGTTTAGCATTCTGAGCCTGAAAATATATATTTGTTTTCAACTTAACGAAGTAAAAAAAAGCACACTGTGGTCACATTAGCTCAGGCGTCTGTGTTCAGAGAAAGAGACGGACTCTCCACCTTGTCCTTCCTCTCTAACTGGACTCTGCACTGGTTTACTGTCAGGCTCCACCCACCATGACCGTGACCTGACTGGTCAGCGTGATGCTGACTTTTGGCTCCTGAAGCCCAAACATCCTCCATCCGAGCCTGTGGTTCTGCTCTGGGTCGCAGAGATGACAGATTAACCAAATGTTTTCCAGCTGGTAATTAGTTGGCACATTCTAAATCCAGTGATGATAAATCCAGCGCCAAAATAAACATGCCTGGAAAAGGATGCACAAAGGTTCAGCTGCCAATCAGTCTACTCAGACTGGTAGATTGCGTGGATTTTTTCAAATTCAATCACAGAGACAGAAGGCTACACAAGAGCAGCATCGACAATGCACACAGTTTAATACTTAAAATTGCATTTAGGTAAGATGTAATATGTTCTGTGGTCACTAATACAGTGCCGCTACACTGCAGCTTGTAACATGACGTATTTCTGTTCCGAGCAGACTTTTTTCCATTTATGATTCTCATGATGACACATTTCCACTGTTTGCGGGAACAAACATGGGAGCGGAAACTTTTAAATTAATGAAGGATTAATATAAAAAAGCCAACACTGTCTTTATCCAAACATAATACCTAATTCCCCAAATAGTTGCTGAGAAAATAAGTTAGAATACAGTTTGTCGCCTAGGAAGTTGCAGTTTCACACTGCAATATACCAAAACAACCCCCCCCCGGGACCCCTCTCTCAGAAACACACACACCCACACCCAGCCCCCAAGTATCTCTTTGTAGCTTTACAGGACAAGGAGAAGGCTTTACACACTTTTCTCTAAGTAACTTTACAGGTCAAGACAAAAAGCATTTTGCCTCTCAGTGTCAATGTAAAGACATATATCTCATTTTGGTGCATTCATCATGACTGTTTCACACTATCTAAAAGATCTAAAAAATCCCTAAAAAATGCAGATAAAACAAGTGAGCCACTTATTATCTGAAAATAATGCAAGCTTGCAGACAGAATCACTGATCTACTCAAATTAATAATCCTGCCTAAGATGGATCATCCAGAAGCAACTGCAGACAACAAGACTACAAGAACAAATGTGGATGCTGTCTACTGCTGATTCCCTCTAATACTTACAGCAAAAATAAACATTGTGCTCTATCATTCACAAACCCCCATCAGGCACTGGCTTTTCACTCAGGATATTTGAAGAGTTCTGTGGAATAACAAGTTCTTACCTTCCAGAAGCAGAAACTGAAGAGAATGAGGGACTAACCCAAGCAGGCCATGGGAAAACTGTGGGTGGATGGAGCACCAATGCAACTCTAAGGCTTCAGTCTCTGACCCTTTAACTGGGTGTGAAATATTCTATGATAAGCCAAACTGCAATATTCTTCACCACAAAACTGTTATCATGGACACTCTGAAACACTGTGTTTTTGTCAAACAACTTGCAGTTTCACCAGGGATTTTTTTTAGATACATGGAGGCAGCTCGGGTTTCACAAGTTTGCACATTCCGGTCTCATACATTATTTGACATTTGTACAGCTGTTTAGGAGTGTTATTGTTCTGAACACCTTCACGGCTCACAGTAACTGTCATACATGACAGCACCACTCAGATGGGATTCATTTCTCTGAGCAATGTAATTTTAGAACATGACATCTGTAATGCTTAAGGCTGAAGGTTAAGAAAATTCTGTATAAATGTATATTACTTATGTTTTACTGTGAATCCTTCAGTAAAGCTGAACTCTGAATATTATTTGAGTAGTCTGTTAACTGTCTTGATCTGTTCGGACGACTACAAACACGTATGCTTCAATGAGCTCCAGCTGGTGTGGGTTTCCTCTCTTTCAGTGATGCATAAAGAAGAAAAAGTACGTGCTAATAACTCCCATCATTAATAATCTTCATAAAAACTAACTGCAAAAATAATTAGTAAGCCAATTAATAAAACACAAACTTTAATCAATTCAATTTTTTTATTTGATTTTGATCGAGTAATCATGAGAGACCTAAATTTAAGCATTACATTACGTAGCTTGTTGTCATATTTTCTGTCTTACTCTCTACTCTACATTAGGTCATTTCTGCTATTTGTCCACTATTGCTTAACTGCACACAAGGAAATATTCTTTAAATTTAAAACATCTGACCTGGTCTTTTATGCAAATCCAGAAAGACATAGTGCACATATAAAAACAGGACAAATAGTTCAACATATTTATAGACTCCAAACTGGCTTTTTCGCTTCCTCTGCCAGAAACATCCCTTTAGAACAAACCTAGTGGCTGAACAACATTAATCAATTAAGCTTCTGTGGGTGGTAAAGAGATCTGGTATCATAACTGTGCTTTGTAGTAGCCTCTCATGTTGTTAACCCTCTCTTACATGTCTTAGAAGATTAGTTGGATACTCTGTTCTGACCAGAGTCAAGTTCTCAGATTTTGGCCGCCACATCCTATTTGCATGTTTTTTGCTTCTATGTTTGCTGGTACAGTACAAATGTACAAAATGCAAATTTACTCAGAAACTCTAGTGATGAATACGCTCATTATTTTCCTATATTCTCAGTATATCCTCTTGACTTAAAGAAACTTACATTTCTTTTTGGGTCTAGTGATTTAAACATCAGGTGGGAGTAAGAGCTCCCATTTATGTTTAGATGTTCATCCATTTTTCTAATCACTGGTTGGTCCAAATTCATACTGGCTCAGAATCCAATCTGTAAATTTTTTGTACAGCCAACAAACAACTCTTCAAATAGCTAGACTATAGGCTTATTTCAAAGGAATGCAATCATGAAATGCAAAGCCTGTCTGTCAGTAGTGAACCAAAATGGACCTAAATACAGAGTTAAACCAGCAAAGGAGTTTATCTCAATGAGCAGACAATAGCAAAAAACAGGAACAATGTTTCAAAAGCAAAAGTAAAGTAAAGTGGCCCGTTATAGTCACGCATGAACACAGTACAGCACACAATGTGAACAGTGTGAAATTCTTACTCTGTATTTAACCCATTCACAAAGTGAAACAGTGGGCTGTCAGGAAACCAGCACCTGGGAAGCGGTGTGTGGGGAACGATTCACTGACAACTTCACAAAGATTTACATTTGACAGTGGGTGTATTTGTACTGGTGCATCAGTTAGAATTCAGGTGAATCTGAATGGGCCTTTGTGAGATTTTTTTTCTTCCTTCTTCAAGCATGTTTTGCTGTCCAATGATGTTGCGTTAGGAGCAGTTCAAAAGGTTTGGCTTCGTGTGATTCCAAGGAAGTGCAACAGCCCTCACCCTACTTGGAGATATTGCATAGTCCTAGCTTGTGTGGGGAACTGGAGACAACTAAATTGAAAAAAAAGTAATGACTCACATCATGTAGTGTAGCATACAACCTTCTAACATACATTCACATAATAACATCCAATGTATGTGTCTCAAAATAACACAAAATTAACTGTTTTCCTAAAACTCTCTCAAAAACTCTCACCAAACTGAAATGACCTAAGTTAAACACCAAGAAATCTTGCAAATAAGTGAGTGGCCAAAACCATGTTCCTGATGATTTGCAATTAATTCTACGGCTCCTTAACTCTGAAAGCACTAAAGTAATCAAGAAGCTGACCTTTCAGACACATTTTGAGGGAAAGCATGGACAATAATATGCGCTCTAATTGACAGGGTTAAGTGGAGACCAATTGATTTGCTTTAGAGGCTCAGATCAATGGTCTATGCGGAGGGATTTACCCCCAGTCCTGCCAACATAACAGAAGCATCCTCTTTCTCCTTCAAAATCATGTTCAGGCTCAACACGTGAACCATTACTTAATGGAAGCTGGGTTCCAGGAATGGAGAAATGGACAGAGCTATTATCCACTGCTGCCGTCTCCTCCATCAGTGGACATTTTTCACTTTGTCCAGCCAGTGGGACCGGCCAGCATAAATGAGATTTATTACTGGTTGGTCAAGTGGACAATGCTTTAGAAAAAAGCCCACGTCAAGCACAGCCGAACAGGCATGTGTGAATGTCCCTGCACCTCTCCAGCGTGAACTCTATCTTACATATGGTTTCATTGCTCTGTTCTGAGTCTTTGTTTTTGTCCCCTTAACTCTCTGAAATCTGCCCCCAGGTTAACTGGTGTGTATGCATATCCACACTATGCAAATGGATCACCATGTGGAATTGGAGCTGTCTGTGTGCTTCCATGTTCTCTAGGGGCGAGGCTTTCCACAGGGACGATGATACAATACTGTCACAAAGGGCCATTATACAATATTGCTCTTTACATTTTATGATACAGCAAGTATTGTGGTTCTATTCAGCGATACACTGCCATTTATTTCTCCCATATACTGTATTACTAAAATGTATTATAAAATGTATTAAAAAATGTGTTCCGCGTTAACTGTTTCCCAATTTTGAGGAACAAGGTCTTTCACCATCTTTTTTGACTTGAATTGTTAATAGAATAGACATATCTACCATAACAAAAGTATATTAAGTAACTCTGTGTCAATATAATACTGTGCAGAAAACAGCCAAAGTATTCAGATATTTAGAATGTATCTCCCACCTCTCATATTCTCTGTCATTATATATAAAAGAAGCTTTGTGCTGCCTTGGATACACTGCAGTGTCTTAGTGTGCGCACACATTCAGAATGGAATTTACATCACTGTGGAAACACTCATTTTGACTATCAGAGCAACAGTTAAAGGCCATTGAAGTGCAAGAATATCCACAGACCCAAAAATAAAGAGGTCAAAAAGTGTCCCTTGGAACGTTTAACTTGACTGTTTGACCATTTTTGCTTTGTGATTTCATTTTGAGGTTTATGATTATTCAAGTTGTGACGGAAATGTCACATTTGTACCACCACAATGTCGTAATTCAAGTGTAAAACTAAGTAAAACGGTACAGTTAGTCATACTGTTAGTAAATCAAAATAAAAATGAAACCATTTTCATATAATAAAACATTATCCTTAACAGGGATTATGTCATGTATTTTTGATACACAGTTAGCATCTGTTGTACTTTTGCTTTATTGTTGAGGGATGTACTGTGATAAATATTTTATAATAAATACTTTACAATGAATGCGAATAAATGCAATGACAGGAACAGAAAAGGATTATACATTTATAATAGTAAATCAATGCTTCAGTTCTGGATTCAGTTTAATTAAACATACATTTATTGCAAATATGATGAACTGTAGGTCCCAACAAAGCAGAGGTGCAGCTAATCAAATGTTGTTCATCATTGCAAGAGTAAACAGCCAAGGTAAAATAACAGTAAAGCTACACAGTCCTCAAACCTGACGCCTTCCAGAAAAGTTTCTGAGCCCTCAACTTTCCCTAGAACAGATCTGAGGACACCTTTTAGGATAGGTGGCTATAGTAAAACGAAAGAATAACAGTAGCAAAAAAATAACAGTAGGGCAAAAATAATGAATTCCTCAATTCAGGCATTCAGGGATTCAGAATTGACGCCAAAGTTCAACACAGTGACTTCTGAGTTTGCTCACACCCGTAGAACACGGAGTGTGAGATCTTAGTGTGATTCTGGTGCCACCGTCTAGACAGTCGGTACAAAAAATACAGTCTTACACACACACACACACACACACACATTATCAGTGCAGCTGTATCTTAAAATGAAAATGTGCAAACACTGGTTCACAATCAAACAACAGAGACAAAACATCTACCCACCAGAATGACAAATGAGACAAATGAGAATGTTCTACCTCTCAGAAAGTCCCTGCTAGTCAGATGAGTATGGCTAGCTTCAGATTTCCAAATGCCCTTGCTAAGGTCAAACTTTAATTAACACTATACTGTTTTTGACTTTCAAACCATTGCAATATATGGACTTTTATACACAAATCTATTTTTCAAACCTGGTTCTTTGGGAAGCAAAATATATTCTTCCATGGCATTTTTCAGAGAACCATTTTCAAGCTTTTCCGAAGAGCATGTTGTTCAAAACTGCATTTAAAATAAAAAGAATTGGTATTGATTTATTTCATGCAAATCATAGTGAGACACTAGTTTTCCCACATGTGAACATCACTGAACTTTGAACTATTCTGAACTAAAAAAAGATTAGTCCTATCCTACATGAATACCAAACTGTTACTTTATTTAATGTGGATTGTTCAAAAAAAGACCTCAGACAAAACAGCACCGGGTCTTGGAGTAACACAGTCAAATCTTAGCAACAAGATTTAACGTAAAATAGCCTCAGACCAAAGGCATGCAGATAAGTGGCCACAGACATCATGACAACAGACAAAATCCCTTTGTATGTTTATCTGACATTCGACATTCCATTCCTTATTACTAGATTACTGACAGTTTTATGGCCAAATTAAAGATGACACTTCAACTGAACTGTACATTTTGTTCTTTTATAATGAGATTAAGCAAAGATTATGCCACCGTGCTCCCTACTGCGACCCTCTCAGAGCTAGGGACCGTCATAAAACTACCCTGAGAAAAATAAGGGTATGAATAAAAAGAAACACTTATATAACACTTATATAATACTGGGAGCGAAGAAGAGTGAGACAGACTTCTAAGATCAGAAGCCTTCATGTTTTTGTCATGTTTTTCCTGTCTTTTCCACATTCTTCTCCTTCTTTGACCTCCTATTTACTGTATTTCTGTCTGTACGATCTTTAAAGACCATTGGAGTTCTCACAGTTAATCTGATGAAAGGCCTATTCTCCTATGACACAAAAGCAAAAGACCGGGCTAATCAGTACCGCTCACAACTAAGATCACTTCTTCTGTTTTTCCCCTCTTCATGTTTTCTAGCCTTGATGTCTTTCTCTATCAAAGCAATTTCTGCCTGCTCAGATTCAATGACGTCAGCACACATACTTCAAGTCTTCAAGAGGACAATAAGAGATGGGCTGAGGTCAAGTGCCCTCTGTTGTAGAAGAAAGAAAAGCATGCAGTGCTGCTTCTGCCAGGCTTTCCATTTCCTGCTTTGAGAAGCACACTATTTAGTTTCATCCTTAAACCTGTCAGGAAGAGAATTAGTCAGCCAGTAATAAGGCCAGCCCTCCTGAAGTTATTAACTGGCAACGGAACTCAATAAACCCTGTGGTTCAACCCTGTGGTTACACCAATTAAATGTAATTACATAAGTACATATTAAATTACTCTGTGAGTTTACATGATGAACTACATTTGATTCACATACTTCATTCATCAGGTTCAAGTGTGTGCTTCTGACCTTTTCAGTTTATTTTGATGCCAGACTTTCTTTTTGCAAAAAAGACTGTACAACTAAACTTCTGTCAAATTCAAATCATAATAAAAGACAAACACAAATGTGGTCAGATATCTACTGGAAGCGGATAGAGAAGTTATTAATGGCTTTTTCCTCTGCTCAGAAAATACAACACGCTGTTTAGCTCCACTCACACTGCACAGTCAAACAAACAGGAACACCTCACAAATCTTGCTGATACTCAAACCACACACAAGCCTGTCAGCAGTGCTTTACAGTAAGTTACAGCTCATGTTCACGCTAACATTTCCTAATGCAGGTTAACCCCTTAAGCCCCGAGGGTCAGTATGTGGGTCCTCAGACTCATAACTAAATAACTTCCACATTAGTTTACGGCAGTGTTCACCATCCTGGAGATCTAATTTCCTGCCATGTTCAGTTCCAACCTGAATCTAACATGCTTCAATGATTTAACCCTCCAGCCAATCAGGAACCTCTGAAGAACTGCAGCAGTCATAACAGGTGTGGCTTATCATGGAGGGAACTAGATTCCTCAAGATCTCCAGGACCAGGGTGGTGACCACTGGTTCACAGAATCATTTAAATATGGCATGTCTGGCAATTTTAAGAGCTGTTAAACAGCAGTTATTTCTGTAATTTCGGTAATTACGATTTCAGGTGTTTATGGAATGACCGTATAAATACACATTAATTTAACTGCACTGTGATTCACCCAGTGAAAATACAGAAACATTTCAATGAGCAGTCTGAAAATACATGCAATGCAATATTAGCTCACTCTTCCAAAAAAAGGGAAAAAAAAAATCAAACAGATTTGTGTCTAACGGATTAGCTCCCATTTGGTGAATCTAATAACGACAAAAAATCTACTGTGCTTGACGTGGGCTAACTACAGTGGCATGGACAAATAAATCTTTATAAAGGTTGTTATACTAACTTAATTACATTTTTTAGTTGTACATGGATCTAAGTATGGTAAAAAGCCAAATTACACTTGAACACTGTTAATCAACAAATATTAACAGAATAAACAACAAATGTATTCTTTAATTTATTCTTTAAGAGTTATGTCTGTCATAGGTTAATGGTCTGTTTATTTTCATCTGTATTTTATCATATAAAATCACACAAAAATTCTTCTGCAAGATGTGTTTTATTTACAGCAGGGCTGCACGATATGGACAAAATATTAGTGTTGAGATAATACTGCAACATACTGCAACGCCTTTGAATATTTTAAAGGACCTATATCATCACTTCTCTGGAATTAAAAAGTAGGTGAATATTGCACAAGTTTCAAAATGTACAAATTGTGCAATAATGACACGGAAGGAAAAGGTAGAACATGGACCCTTTAAAAGATCTTGGTTTAGTGTCTCTAATGGTTAAAAACAGATTAAAGTCATTAGACTGTTGTTGGATTAGGAATATTCTGATTCACCCAGTAACACTCACTAGGGGCTGAGATTGGTCATCCTGTCAAAATGTTCATTTGCATATTGGAGTCTTTTCCAATACCAATACAGCAGAGACTAATACTGTGATAACGATTAACAGATGTGCAGCCCAACACTGTAGTTACTGAATAATAAGCTCGACTTAAGTCACAAACTGTTTCCCCTTCAGCCAAACGGTCACTCTGTGTATCACAGTATTGCACAGTATACTGTGTGTCATGTTGTGGTCAGAGGAAATATTAACATTAACCAATCACTAGTCCAGCATTTAATTAAAAATCTATTTTTAAAGGGACAACGATGTGGATTACCACATTTTCCTTCCTTTTTTTAAATAAAAGAGTTTAATGTAGAGTGTAAACACAGAAAGTTTAAAAATGTACGGCTCCCATTCCAGTCTATACAGTCCACATATGGAAATTATGCGGGATAACCAGCTCATTTTGACCAAAACCTACTCATTCACCCCAAGTCCCCATCCTGCCCCCAGCCGCCCACCCAAAACAAAGGGATAGGCAGTGTTCTAGTGTAGGCTGCGTTTTTAATTAGGCACAAAACAAAGTGACCAATCAGAACTGAGGTCATTTACATATGCTTATTAAAGGCACAGTAACAAACATGGTCTCTTTAAATGACTTGGCTACACATGAAACTGACGTGAGTATCCCTCCCTTCAGCTGGACTTTGCGTGCGCAGGTTGCAGAGATACAGAAAAACAAACTGCCTGATATCAACCTGGAAACCAAACACGCCTAATAACTTCCACACGTCTGTAAAAACCTGTGAAAAGCTAAATAACTCATGTTGAAACCAGTGTCCAGCAGTAGTAAACCTTTCTTACAGTTCTGCAGAAATGTTTCGACACAACAGTTCTGAGGAAGTTCCCAACAACTTCCTGAGAAGGGACAGCCTACTGGGGAAAAGTGGATGGAAGGATATAAGTGTAATCTGAAAGGCTGATTCCAAAACAGCCAGATCTCTTGTGTCACCTCGGCACATCCCAAAGCTCTGAATCACAGCAGCAACCCATCCTTCCCACACAAGACGAGACACGTCCAGCTCTCTCTGTCTGACTGGCTCAGAGGCTCTCTCGCTTTCTGTTTCATACACACGCTTCACATTTCAAATGGATCTGCAGTCAGAATGAAAACAATCACCAAGGCACAAGGGCTGATGCCACCACTGATATGAGCTGTGCACCTCCCTCAATATCTACACAGGGGAAGGACGACAACTGATGTCACCTCTGCATTTCTACAGTCCTTCAGGCGTGTTCATGACACAAATTCATGAATTCTACAGTCCTACAGGAATATCCATGATACAAATTAACTAATTTTACAGTCCTACAGGCCTGTTCATGATCACAAGTTCTACAGTCCTACAGGCCTGTTCATGATCACAAGTTCTACAATCCTACAGGCACATTCACGATACAAATTCACCAATTATACAGTCCTACAGGCATGTTCAGGATTCAAATTCTTGAATTCTACAGACCTACAGGCATGTTCATGACACAAATTCACAAATTCTACAGACCAACACACTACAAAACACAATGTGCTTAAAATGTGCTTAACCCTACCTTAATTTACCCCTGAAAATACACCAAACCCCTTATTTTGAATTAAGTGGCCATTAATTTGTGTACCGAACCCTTAATTTTACCTTAATGTTAGATTTAAGACGTGAGTGTGAAACCCCTTAATCTTAAACATAAGGCATTCATTCAGGAGGCTCTATTATTTAAGGGGCAATTTTTTTAAAATAAGGGGAAAATTCAGTAGTATTACCCCTTAATCAGCCTTAATCTGTGCACTTTCCCCCTTAATTTTCCTTAATTTCCTGGAAATCAAGGTTAAAAGGTAATTTTAAGAGGTAAAATTAAAGGGTTTGGTTTCGTATTGACAGGCACGTTCATGACACAAATTCATGAATTCCTACAGTCCAACAGGCATGTTCACGATACTACTCAGTCTGATTTTACAAATTCAGCCCAATATCTGATGTTGAGTAGCATAACAGCACCTTTTTAACTTGATTCCAGCGTTAAAAAAACAATATTTAACTTCAGTTTCCCGATGCTGACAGTTCTCCCAATACAAGGACAACACAAACACTGTGAAGGCTCTTCTTTAAGAAAAAAAAACACAAAACTACGATTTTGAGTCGACTATTTGGTGGTGGAGATATCCCTACGTCCCTCACATTCAAGTTAAACAGGACTGAAGATCATTTTCAGTTAAAAATGACAACAGAATTGTCGTTCCTGGTTACACTGATCGAGACCAACGGTTAGCTCCGATTCACACGCTTAACACAACTTTCCACGGTACTTTCACAACTTTTAAACACCAAAACTGCTGGGGAAGGCGAAACAAGATAGTCCACATAATTCTGGAACCCTTCAGCGATGGTTTGAAGGAAAACGAACTGTTTTGGAGTAACTTTCAGCCGGATCTGTCTGTGAGTTTTTACGGCAGTCGCTACTTTCAGTGATAATAATAACAAAAATAAAGTAAAAGTGTCATACCTGGGTTAAAATACCGTTACTCTGTGTAACCCGTCTCTCCTGGTCCCCCGGGTCTACTGCAGCTCCTCTCCGGCTGGGTTCACTTTCTGCGCGGGGAGCGAAGCCGCTCTGTCTCTACTCTCTCCGGAGCCCAGTGAGGCCATCTTACCCCGAGAGATACTTCCGCTCCAGCCCCACTCAGCCCGGACAACATGGACCCTGCGGGGGAATTCGGAGAACCGAGAGACCAAAACCGGGAGAACCAAAAGAGCCAAGAGAACCGAAAGAACTAAGAGAACCAGGAGAATTGAACGGAGAGAACCGGGAGAACTAGGAGAACCCAACCGAGAGAACAGAACCGGGCTGCAGGGGGAACTGAGAGAACTGAACCGACAGAACCAAGAGAACCGAGAGAACTAGAAAAACTCAACTGAGAGAACAGAACCAGGCCGCAGAGGGAACCGAGAAAACAGTGAGAACAGAACCTGGAGAACCGAGACAACAGGGCCAGGCTGCAGGGAGAACCCTACCAGGCAACGGGGGGTGAGAGAACCAGGAGAACCAAGACAACCCAAATAACCAGGAAAATCCAACCAAAAGAACAGAACCAGGGTCGCAGGATGAACCCAGAGAACAGAACCGGGCCACAGGGGGAACCCAGAGAGCAGAACTGGGCCACAGGGGGAACTCAGAGAACAGAACCGGGCCACAGGGGGGAAGCGAGAGAGCTGAGAGAACAGAACCGAGCTTCAAGGAGAACTGAGAGAACCAAGAGAACAGAACCGGGCTGCAGGGGGGATCAGGAGTACCCATAGAACCGGCTTAATCAAAGTATATACGTATAGTGTACATACAGCTCCAGAAAAAATGATAAAAGACCATTGCAAAAATGTTCAGTTTCTCAGGTTTATCTTTTAAAGATTCAGGATTCAAGATTCTTTATTTGTCACATGCATAGTCATACAGGTACAACAGGCAGTGAAATGTATCTTTAACCGCTTCTTTTGGCTGTGCAAACATTTTAGACAAGTACATTTTAAATAAAATCTGGAATTTCTGAAACACAAAATAAAGAAATAAATACAAGTAAAGTAAGTCTAAATGTGAGTACAATTTAAAATTATAAACACAATTTTCTAAAACACAAAAATTTTCTAAAACACAAATCTAAAAGTAAATACTTAAATATGCATTTATATAAATGTAGCAGCAGTGTGTACAATGTGCAAATGGAATGTTAAAGTGCATTGTGCCATACTAGCACAGCA
>JBBPCX010000038.1:10285217-10295741 GCA_037974365.1 Hydrocynus forskahlii
CCATCCAGGATCACACCAAGGTTTTTTACATGGGTGGATGTCTTAAGTGCTCTTGATTCCAGGTGAGCACTAAGAATCGATCTTTCCTCTTTATTACCAAACAGAATAATCTCTATTTTGTCTTTATTTAACTGGAGAAAATTATGATGCATCCAGTTATGTACATTCTCAAGGCACCGACACAATGAGTTGATTGGGCCAAAGTCATTTGGTGAGAGAGCTAGATAGAGCTGAGTGTCATCTGCATAGTTATGATAGGACACATCATTCTCTTTAAGAATTTGACCCAGAGGAAGCATATACCGGTTGAAAAGGACAGGTCCAAGAATGGACCCTTGAGGGACTCCGTATGGCATGGCAGTTTCCTCCGATTCACATGAACAGATTGAGACAAAATATCTCCTGCCTTCCAGGTACGACCGGAACCAACTAAGGGCCGTACCTATGCTGCTCATTGCTAGAACAAACTGCCCATCAGTTTCAGATCTGCACCACTTTCAATTTTCTTTTACTGATTTTCTATGTAGGTGCAGGCAAGCAAGTCTCCTGCTTGTTACCTGTCATAATAATAATAACGATAACAACAACAATAATGAGAACAAGAATAAATGATAATACTGTAATTCTGAGGTTTTGGTGACTTTTTTGAGAAAACTCGAAAACACTTTTGCTTGGAGAATGCGGGCATCGATCCCGCTACCTCTCGCATGCTAAGCGAGCGCTCTACCATTTGAGCTAATTCCCCACCATAGAAAAACGAGAGCTACAGCTGAATATAACTCTCACAGTCCAACACGAACTCACTAACGCGAAACAATGGTATGACTATAATAAAAACGTGTTTATATCACAAATGTGTTATTTATTCTGTCAAATAAACTAAATAAGCCAATAATTCGACCCATTTTATTAAACATTAGCGCTTCCTGGCCAACTTTATTGCTCCATTAGCCCGTTTTGCTAAACTCGAAGGGGCAAATTATCAACTGTAAACTTGTATTAAGTGCTTGCAGGGTAACACATTCCCCCTAAAAACTTTTTAATTAAGTGTCTACCACGTACAAATTAGTTTCAAGGCTTCAGATAGTGGTTTTAAATGAAAAAGTACCAAGGGTGACTGAACAAACTAGGCTAACTCAGCAGCTATTTGTTCCTGTGTTGATGAAAGAGGAACAAATTGTGCAATTTTATGAAAACACCCACGGTAGGTGGACTGTCTGGCTTGGGGTTTACTCAGAAACAACACAGAGGTGCCAGAAGCTAAAAAGCGTGCTGTGTGACTAGTCCTGCAGTAGAGGAGAGACGAGGAGAAGGTGGGACTGACTGAACTGCACCACAGAGAGTCCCAGTCTGACCACAGCATTGCACCCCAGCAGCCCGAGACCACTCAGACAGACCCTCTCCTGCAGGACCATGGTGAGTTCATATTGTCGTTGCACGCCATAAAGTCAGTAAGATGCATTTCCTTCTTAAAACTGCCAAATACGACCGTGCACTCGTCAGGATTTCTCAAGGACAGAATCATTTTCTGCAGGTCATGTTATGTTACTGTTGTTACTGCAGCACTGCTGTCTGCCTCTGCTCTCCATGCAGGTAAAGACACAGCAGATCTCAGTCTGAATAAGGTTTATTATAGGTAATTATAAGGCATAACAGTACAGCGTGTTTATGTTTATAATGAAACTGCTCAATGTCTGTAGCACCAGTATAACTGGAAAAAAGACACAAAAATGATCTTACAGACACAGACAGACAGACACACACACACACACACACACACACAAATATATATACACTGTAAACATACTGAGTTGCTGCATAAGAAAGAATGTTTTTTCTTACATACACTCACATATGTACACGCACATACACACACACACACACACACACACACACACACACAAATACATGTACACACACACACAAATACATGTACACACATATATATGTGTCCCACAGTAACACAACTATGGACATGCTAAATTGCTGCATCAGGATAAAAGCTTCAAGAATATGATGCTTTACTGTTGCTCTAACACTCCTGACCCACTAATTGCATATGTGACATATTTGCAAGCTGTCCTGTTACAGTCATTTGAGCCTCCAGGCCGTCCCTCATCTCAGGCATTTGGCTTCTTGATAAAAACATTTCAGCAAACCAGAGCACATTGCGATGGTTACAGAGGCATTAAACTATTACTCTACACTGAGTTTTATCAGTGTAGCAAAGACACTCTTGGCTGGATGGGGAATCAAACCCTGGCCTTTTCTGTCTAGATCCACTAAGCTATGTATCATATCACATCTGTTTGACAGTATATTTCGTATCAGAAAAAAAAGCATGTTTTGGTTTAAATCCACTGCTGGGCTCAATACGTGTTAAATATTAATAATAATAAAGCATCAGTCCTTGGACATTCATACTGATGTTATTTTTTCATTGGTTCGGAGTCAGATTCAGAAAACTGTATTGACCCCAGAGTAAAATGCTTATACAATGACTGCACAGACACACAAAGACAAGAACAGTATAAAATATAGTATAAAAGCAAAATAAAATAGTCCTGAAAATGCTCTGCACACTACAATATTGGGAGTCCATGTGTTGTCTACCCATTCCTACTGCAGTCACTGGAAAATAACCGTCTTTACTGCTTGTGTTTTATTTGAAGCCCCAAGCAAAGTTATGGTGTCTGACATCACTCAGCTGCGCAGTTCTGCTTTTCTCCCCTCTCGGGACCCCCTACCCTGCTGACAAAGGAAGAAGGAAAGTGGTGCATGTCCTGGGTAAGAACCATCTCTCACTCACCACAAATCAGAAAAAGGGTTTTATTTGGCCAGGTTTGTTACACATATGGGATTTATTCTGCTGAGTGTGTATGTTTAAAGGCATCTAAACATTTTCCTTACGTTGTATTTTTCCCTGAGGTCTACTTCTGATGTTTGGGTGGGTTTAAATACCAAAAAAACCCAACCAGAATTCATTTTCGCATTACCATTTCCTAACCTTTACATCACTGACCCCAACCTGTTAACTCTGCCTTACGACTGATCCATGTAAATGACCTCTGTTCTGATTGGTTGCAATGTATTGCACTCTATCCAAAAAGCAAAATACTCCTTATATCCTTAGTGTGAAAGGGACTGCTTAATATATGGCCTTACAGAGTAGGAAGTGAATCGTTTATACCTGTCTTTCTTTTCTCTTTTCCGTTCTCTAAAGATAAAGTGGTATACAGCCTTTTGGAGCATCACACATGAAAGAATACCATTTTGCAAATATAGGCAAAACAAATGGAGTGCATCAATCTGCATAAAATCACAGGGGAAACATTTGGCCACAAATAGTCTTAACAGATGTTTAAGAATAGTACAGATTATAAGAAATAAGGGGACCATTAAAACAAATTATGTTTCATTGAATAGAATAATTTATTTTTTATAGCTCTTTTCATAACAGACATGTCACAGAGTTGCTTTACAGAAACCCAAGTCCAAACCCCAGCAAACAAAGCAGCAGCTGAGGAGGAACCAGGACTGAATGAGAGGACTTGTCCTCCTTGGGACATCAGATAGCAAAACACTATGAGCTATTTTCAGGGACACCTGACTGAGGGACTCCTAGTAATGACTAATGAGCCAGGAGAGATGAAGATTGTCTACCCTTAGACAGAGTCAGACAGCTATTAACATGAGATTAACATCAGCCAGGCAGATTTTATCTAACAAATAACAAGGACAAGAATTAAGTCCATAAGAGAGTCAGCAAGAGAGAAATGGATGATGATTGTAGTTTGAGCAGGTAGTGTTCAGTGGGAAAGAATTTTCTATTTAGAGGCATCAGCTACCCAGCTGAGTCTAACAGGAGCTGTGCAATGTGCAGTGATGTCTCCATGCCACCCTGTCCTGTTCAGTCTCCTCAGGAGGGCGAGAGATTGAGATGTTGTATGTACTTGTACAATGATGCAGTGATAAAGGGATGGCATGCACTGTGATTTCACACTGTTCGGATACTGTAAGATCCCTGATGGTGGTGAAGGAAGTCTTCGTAATTTTACACATGGTCCCCTCCTTGTGAATCCTTCCTGCTAGTTTACCGTAGTCAAGGCCAAGTTTTAAGTTCAGTCCAGTCGAGTGGAATATAGGAAGGATATAAAATGAGAGCTTTTAATGAGCAAGTTTGTTGGTCTTAAAAGCTGGTACACGTGCAATAGCCCCTGTGGGTTAGATGGGGGGTGGGGGGCGTGGGGGGGTTGTGCAGAGTGTGGGTTCACAGTCTTTTGGCAGATTTTGTGCAGAGTGTGGGTTCACAGTCTTTTGGCAGATGCAAATTACCTTGAACTGGCTCTGTGGTTACCATGACATGGTCTTTTAATTTATGTTCCTTTCCCCCAAAACACATCGCCGGCTCCTTAGAAGTCAGGCGCTGAATCAATTCGAGGATCTGTTTACCGTTTGGCTTTCATCGCCGAACGTTCGTTAGTGACAAACATTTCAGACACACACAGAGTGGAGAGGTTTAATGGCCAGATGTCAGGGCTGATTTTTTGGTACTGTGATCTGTCCATGAAAAGCTCAGGCGATGTTGAGCCGAGGCATTGTTTAGCTGCCCAGGGCACTTGGGCTGAGAGACAGAGATGCCTGGAGCGCAAGTGTATGAAATCCAGCTCCTGGGGGTCTCCTGCGGCTCCAAACAATCTCCCTAAAGAAATCAAGGCATGAGATATTGGCTTGCCTGAAAAAGTCATGTGCTTACCAGAAAATGCTCACAGGATGCAGGATTTAAAAGTGATAGTTTGTCCAACATGCTAATGCTGCTAACAGTGAATAAGATGAAATAGCAACAGATTAGCATTATGACAATAACATCATGCTAACTGAATGCCATTCACTTTTAAACACATTAGCATGTTTGGTAAAGTTCAGTCTTTGTTTATTAGTAATTCACTTCCAATATTTTACAAATTAGTCATAAAATACTAAATGTTCTGTGTCGCCGTTCAATAGTAGCAGGTGTGGAAAAGCAAAACTATAAATGAAATGTATTAAATGCTAAAAAAAGTATTTGATTTCCTCTATTTCTGCATATTTGTCACACTAAATGGTTTCAGATCATTATACAAAATGTTGAATAACAGTGAATAGGATGAAAAAGCAACAGATTAGCATTATGACAATAACATCATGCTAACTTAATGGCATTCACTTTTAAAAACATTGGCATGTTTGGTAAAGTTCAGTCTTTGTTTATTAGTAATTCACTTCCAATATTTTATAAATTAGTCATAAAATATTAATGTTCTGTGTCGCCATTCAATAGTAGCAGGTGTGGAAAAGCAGAACTATAAATGGCCACTTCTGGGAAGATTTACGATAAGTGTGTTTTCACACCGGCCACAACAAAGATAGAAAGAACAGGTACAAGAATTTTTCACTACGTACATATTGAGCAAGGCTCCAAACGGTGACAAAAGTGGTAAGGACATATCCCCAGTGCCTCAGGGTAAATGATGCCTGTGATTTAATTTATAATTCATTTGAAATCTCTGTGCCTAATGTAAAGTATGTAAAGCATAGTAAAGTATATGTAAAGTATAAATGCGATTTTTTGTTCTGTGTAGCCCACTAACTCATTGTTTTGGACTTAATCTGAAAGTGTGGCAGATCTTATAGCATGGGGAAGGTGACTAAGGTGACTAAAAAATGTATAATGTGTGGGGTCTCTCACATTTTAAACATTATTTAGGATTTTTGAAGTCATGTAGTGTGGGCAGAGCATTACTCAATAACACTGAGAAAATCGTGTCTGGAAACCAAGGGAGGCAAGATCAGGACAAAGATTTATAACTCCATTCCAGACATTTTTGCAGGAATGGTACTAAGTTAGGTCTTGCACAGATAAATTGCTGTATCAGTCTTTCCAGCCAAGTTCACAATCTTACCAGTTAATGTTCACACTCAACCCTTTTTCTGATTTGTTAATGTTTCTGTAAAAGTGCATGTGTGAAAAGGCTTTTGTCTCGATTTTTGGAATCAAGAAAATTGTGTGGAATCGACTCCATCAATTTCTAACACCTTGAATCCACTCTATAATTTCTTCAGTCAAACATCTCCAACTTAATAATAATAATAAAAATAAATAAACTTTATGTACATAAAGTCTGAATGATACATGAAGTGAAAATATATCGGTTAAAGCAAGTCATGTAAGGAAAAACAAGCCATGTCAAAGAAGAGAAAAGAAGATCTAAAAGTATTCTTGTATAACACAGAAAGGTTATAAAAAGTATGTCTTTTAAAGTCCCAATTCCCCAGTTCAACAACAGAAATCTTTTTAGCAAGCATAATACACAAATAATGCCCAGGTATATTTGTCACTGTGCTGTTCAATACCTTTTGAAGCCTCACAGCAGGCTTGTCATTTTGGTGACCACTAAGCCTGCACTCTGCTTCCTGTTGTTCTTATCAGTAAAATACATCTGCCAGACCTTCTGTCCCTGCTACTTTCTTTTATTAGTTCTATGTACAAGAGCAGAGTTTATCATTTAATGCAAACCGGTTTAAGAACTTCATGCTGGGGTTTGAATGCAAGAACAAAAACTTTAAAATACAATTTTATAAATTAGTCATAAAATATTAATGTTCTGTGTCGCCATTCAATAGTAGCAGGTGTGGAAAAGCAGAACTACAAATGAAATGTATTAAATGCTAAAAAAATATTTTATTTCCTCTATTTCTGCATATTTGTCACACTAAATGGTTTCACATCATTATACAAAATGTTACACAAGAAGGTCATGAGGAAATTACTTTCATTTAATTTACTAGAAGAGTTATTAAGAACCCCTAAACTTTATGACTGATTGTGCAGCCCAACCCTTCATGTGGCTGGAGTTTAATCTTTCACATCGCTTTGGATGAGTTGTGACCCACTCTTTTCTAAAATTGCTTTAATGCAACCATTGGAGTCTTTAATTCAGCCTTTTGAGCACAAACTGCCCTTTTAAGATTCTGTCATCATTGCAGTGGGGTTCAAGTCAGGACTTTAACTAGGGCACTCCAATACTTTAATTTTGTTTCTTAAGAGCCATTCATAGGTGGACTTGCTCTTGAGCTTCAGATCACAGGCTGATGCCCAGACTTTTCTGGTAGAGAGCAGAATTCATGGCTTAGGCCCTAAAGCAGCATGGTACCTCCACACCATCACAATACCACCTCGATTAAATGTTTGTATGATGTCCCCGTTGTGAAATGATATATTAGCTTCACACCTGTGTCTTTCTAAAAGTTTCTTTTTCAGCTCACCAGTCCATAGAACAATAAACCAAAAGGCTTGGGAATGATGATGTTTTTGACAAATGTGAGGCCAGCTTCCTTTTGTGACTTGGCACATGTGCCATGGCTGTACTTCTGGAAGTATCATGGTAGGCTGGCCACTTCTGGGAAGATTTACGATAAGTGTGTTTTCACACCGGCCACAACTAAGATAGAAAGCAAAGCAAAGCAAGGCTCCAAACGGTGACAAAAGTGGTAGGGACATATCCCCAGTGCCTCAGGGTAAATGATGCCTGTGATTTCATTTATAATTCATTTGAAATCTCTGTGCCTAATGTAAAGCATGTAAAGCATAGTAAAGTATATGTAAAGTATAAATGCGATTTTTTGTTCTGTGTAGCCCACTAACTCATTGTTTTGGACTTAATCTGAAAGTGTGGCAGATCTTATAGCATGGGGAAGGTGACTAAGGTGACTAAAAAATGTATAATGTGTGGGGTCTCTCACATTTTAAACATTATTTAGGATTTTTGAAGTCATGTAGTGTGGGCAGAGCATTACTCAATAACACTGAGAAAATCGTGTCTGGAAACCAAGGGAGGCAAGATCAGGACAAAGATTTATAACTCCATTCCAGACATTTTTGCAGGAATGGTACTAAGTTAGGTCTTGCACAGATAAATTGCTGTATCAGTCTTTCCAGCCAAGTTCACAATCTTACCAGTTAATGTTCACACTCAACCCTTTTTCTGATTTGTTAATGTTTCTGTAAAAGTGCATGTGTGAAAAGGCTTTTGTCTCGATTTTTGGAATCAAGAAAATTGTGTGGAATCGACTCCATCAGTTTCTAACACCTTGAATCCACTCTATAATTTCTTCAGTCAAACATCTCTAATTTAATAATAATAATAAATAATAAATAATAAAGCAAGTCATATAAGGAAAAACAAGCCATGTCAAAGAAGAGAAAAGAAGATCTAAAAGTATTCGTGTATAACACAGAAAGGTTATAAAAAGTATGTTTTTAAAGTCCCAATTCCCCAGTTCAACAACAGAAATCTTTTTAGCAAGCATAATACACAAAGCCTCACAGCAGGCTTGTCATTTTGGTGACCACTAAGCCTGCTCTCTGCTTCCTGTTGTTCTTATCAGTAAAATACATCTGCCAGACCTTCCGTCCCTGCTACTTTCTTTTATTAGTTCTATGTACAAGAGCAGAGTTTATCATTTAACGCTAACCGGTTTAAGAACTTCATGCTGGGGTTTGAACGCAAGAACAAAAACTTGAAAATACAGTTCTGCTAAGAACAAACTGGTGTTTTTATTCTGAGCCGTGCCTCTGAATGCTTTTAGAAATAGAACAAGCCATAATCCAGCCTGGTCTGACCTCTTCCTCCTCTGTTCTGCTTAGAGGATGAAACTGGAGCGGTGATCGTGCAGACTGCTCCAGGTAAAGTGGTCACGCATCGAGGCGGTACCATCACGCTGCCCTGCCGTTACCACCATGAGCCTGAGAGTGTTGATCCCGCCCGCATTCGCATAAAATGGACCAAAGTGACGGACACCTTTCAGTTTGAGGATGTGTTTGTGGCTCTGGGCTGGCAGCAGCGGGTGTTCGGCCCGTACCGCGGACGCGTGGCTCTGGAGCAGGCCGGACCGGGAGACGCCTCAGTGATCATCCACAACATCACCCTGCAGGACTACGGCCGGTATGAGTGTGAGGTCACCAACGACATGGAGGATGACACAGGGTTCGTCAACCTGGACCTTGAAGGTTTGGGCCATGACTAGATTCAAGACCTGTCCAAATATATATCATATATACATCATATATACACTGTTCAGCAAATGATTTTCAAAATGTTGTTAATACAGAATAGCACATTTTCTAGCATTTTCTAACAAACCAAGTCTACTAACCTGGAGTTAAGAGGTTAGCGCCCGAATTTCCCAGGACCACCATCTTTCAAAATTAAGGCTGAGGTGGGAAAATTCTGAACTCAGATTGTATGGATAGAGGATGGTTACCACAAAGCACATGCATACAGTACTGCATCACAAACCATATGTCTGTTTGAGTCTATTTGAAATGTCTTAACTCTATTTAAAAGTAGGCATGGAAACTAAAGAACTTGACACATAATATGTCTTGGCTACAGAACATGGCTAAAGATAAATCTGGTTTTGCTTTAACATAAAGTAACAGAGAAAATTTCAGTAAAGAAAAACAATTTAATTGAACTTCAAAATGAAGGTCTTTCCAAATTTTTTTATTGCACTTTTGCTGGGCTCATTTGCTGAGTTTAAGGTATGGGATAAAACAAAACAAAAAATGGATCGTATCTTTTGCAGAGGCCTCATTTTATGTTGTTTCCCCCCAATATGTTCAATTCAACAAGTAAACAGTAAGTATGTTTTATGTAGAGGAGCTGCTCTTGTTTAAAAAAATAATAATGTTATTTGTCTTGCCCAAACTTTTGCATTAGTCTGCACTGCAGTTAAAATGATTTATACAAAAATGTGAACTCTTCAGGTGTTGTCTTCCCGTACTACCTTCGGCTCGGCCGCTACAAGCTGAACTACCACGAGGCTGAAGAGGCGTGTAAGCAGCAGGACGCCATCCTGGCCTCCCACGCCCAGCTGCACAAGGCCTGGCTGGAGGGGCTGGACTGGTGTAACGCTGGCTGGCTGGAGGACGGCTCGGTGCAGTATCCCATCTCTCACCCACGAGACCAGTGTGGCCGCAAGGACACGCCCGCCGGCGTCCGCAACTATGGTTACCGGCACAAAGAGGACGAGCGCTACGATGCCTTCTGCTTCACCTCGAAGCTCAATGGTGAGGACAGACCCCCAGAACCGGTACAGGAAACAACCATGAAAACTGAAAACACACACTTGCTCATGCAGACAGAATAAAATTAGATTTTTACTTCACAGTTCCGAAATCTAGTATTATTTCATACGACCAACATTTGTTAATTGTTAATTGTTGTTTAGGCAGCTTTCCGCCACTGTAAGATATTAGTTTCATTCCAGTACATTTTCAGTAGAATCAGGAGATTCTCTGAATTAATTTCTATTTGTTCTGAGCAGAAACGGTATATTTCTGTTTCTGCTCCAGCCTCTTCAATCAACTGGGTAGAGCAGGGATGGGCAAACTACGGCCCGCGGTCCACGTCCGGCCCGTTGGTCTTTTTAATCCGGCCCGCCGAAGATCGGTGTTTTGCAATAGGTGCAGTGATAAATTGA
>JBBPCX010000038.1:10304663-10332466 GCA_037974365.1 Hydrocynus forskahlii
TATTCCACTACGGTTCTACTCCACATTATGGCAAGAACCACTTAACTAAGTAAAAAGAAACAACAGTCCATCATTACTTTATTACAAAACATATTCTAGTTTGTTTAACTCTTTTTTTTGTTTACTGCATAATTCCATGTGTTCCAAGTGTTTTCAACATTAATCTACAATGTAGAAAATAATATAAACAAAGAAAAAACATTGAATGAGAACTACCAGTCAAACTTTTGACTGGTAGTGTATGTGAATATTATAGTAATTTTATGAAGTACCGTGGTCTACACTCATAAATAAATTATAAGAATAAATGTGATATTAAAAGGAAAAAATCAATGAAGCATACTTAAAAACTGGTTCTTAATAGAACCAAACCAGTTCTACCCAAAGACCTAAAGAACCTTATGACCTTTTAAAGTGGTTCTATATAACAGTAGCTGTACAGTGTGAGTAGAGGTTGGTGTGTGAATGCTGAGGTAGAGCTCTTCCATTTCCTCCACAGGTCTCAGTGCAGAGTGTTCTGCTCTCTATTGTGTGTTGATTTTGTTATACAGCGGGGAAACTTCTAAATCTCCTTCCGAGCAACATTAACCTAACTTCACAGCTTGATGTTTAATGAGGACACAGCGTCCTTGGAACACAGGGAGTCGTGCACACATCAATCAGCTCCCCGGCAGCCCCGACTCGCGGTGGATTTGTTCGAGGCAGTGGTGATGCTGAAGTTCACTGTGCGGCTTTAACCTGCCAGGCAGACTTTCAGAGGAAAAGCATTCTGTGGTGAAGTCAGCACTGCTGATCCTGGGTCAGTTCTCTTCATTTTTCTTATATTTAGATCAGAATTCGTGGTGGTTCATGCCAGCTTCATCGCACTGGCCTGAACACCATGCTGTGTGAAACTGCCCTTTGCCCTTTGCCTCCAGAAGAAAGAGAGATGTTTCTGAAATGCATGAACTGAAGTTTATGAGAACTATCAATAGCAGACGCCGGGGACCCCGAGCCTGACAGATGAAGAGCTGTTATTCAGAGGTACGTATTGGATGAATTATTCACCGCAGAAGCGCATTTCGTGGGGTGGGTGATAAAACAGCTTGGGACAATTGATAGCTAAAGCCAATTACAGAAAAAAGTGAATTTTTAATGAAAAACAAAAACATACTGCATGCTTAACAAACCACCTCTGACCCCAAAGCGGATCTCGGAAATCTTTGCCTTTCATCTGCATGGAAGATTTTTGATGGTGTAGAAGCCAAGAATGAGATCTTTCATTACAACCTCCCATTAGATATTCACCCAGTACTGCAGGTTCCTCAGTGTGTGTTTATACAGGACTACAGGACCTGAGAGTCACTGGGCCATTTTGTCCACCAGATGCACTGTGTGATTTCTTAAGGTCAGCCTTTAGCTTAGCATTTCAGAATCACAAATTCTATTGATCCTGCTTGTTATGACTACACAAAGACAAGGACAATATCAATGTAAAATCAAAATAAACATAAAGTCCAAATAAAACTCTCCAGAAAACACTCTCTACTGTGTATAACTATATAAACAATATGTTGAGGTCAGTAAGGGAGGTGGATTTAAATACTATAAATACATAACTTAATAAAGTTAATACATCTGCAAATGAACACAAATAGTGGTTGGGAGTTTATACATTTCTAAATGAATGGTCTAAAAATGACACAAAATCCTTTCTTTAAATAACACACTGCTCGTTCTAAAAATAACACAGTGCACTTTCTAAAAGTAATAACTGCTCTTTCTAAAAATAAAACAATATCCTTTCTTAAAATATTAACTGCCTTTCTAACAATGGGGTTTAAGGTTAGCGTTTAAGAGGTTGCTCTGGATTTTTAGGTAAAAAAGGGAACCAAAATAAAATGTCTAAAAAAGCTTTTTGGTTATTCTAATAAGAGACACAGAGTTCATCGCTTTGACTCGTTTCCACAAATTCCATAAAACCTCCATAACAAAGTGAGAATGAAAGGATTCAGCTTGTGACTGATGACTTTTCAGCCTCCTACACATCTGA
Source organism: Hydrocynus forskahlii (assembly GCA_037974365.1). Taxonomy (NCBI): domain Eukaryota; kingdom Metazoa; phylum Chordata; class Actinopteri; order Characiformes; family Alestidae; genus Hydrocynus; species Hydrocynus forskahlii. The sequence goes on from JBBPCX010000038.1 coordinate 10,306,696, forward strand.
AACTTTTCAAAGGGGAGAAATATGAGAACAATAGTGTGTTTGTGTGTGTGTGTGTGTGTGTGTGTGTGTGTTGGGGGGGGGGGTTCTAACTGTGTCGTACCAAAAGGCATCATTAAAGTGTGAGCTTGGAGGACTGCAATGAGATCCAGATTTCAAAGAATGCTTTGAAAGAGCCCGACAATGGGAACAATCACACAAACACACATAAAACACGCCATTATAGATCCGATCCAATGTTTTTAATCGATCGTTTGTTAGGCAAAGAATATAATACAATGACAGGACTAGAATTCATAAGAACACCTATAAATATTGATCAGTACATGTGGACCACATTCACACAGCCTGACTCCACACTGCGGTAGCGGATGTGTAGAAACTGGACTAATAATGGGGAAAACAGAGAGAGAGGAGACAACAGAGACATGACAGCTCCTATCAAGATGTTCTACCTGCTCTTGACAATACAGGTACTGTAAAGGGTTCCTTTGAGCAAAGCTGCTTTTGGTACCCTGAAGAACCTTTCAACGAACGGTTCAACAGAATCAGTTTTGTAAATTAACCTAAAGGTGCCTTGGGCTCTTTGCTTTAAAAGAACCATTTTTGGTTCCAGAGAGAACCTTTCAACGGATGGTTCTCTGTAAATGAGATGTGCATGAAGGACTCCCAAGTAATGTAAATGTTCTTGAAAGAACCTACATTATGTGAAGACCTCGCAAAGGTTCTTCACACTCACATCTCATTTATAAAACTGGTTCTAAAAAGGTTCCATGGCACTGCTCAAAGAAACCATGTTTAAGGAGTGTAATGTAAAGGTTCTACATTTCTGTCTAGACACATAAGTCCAAGCTAAGAATCACCTACGAGGCTTAATTTTGATTCTCTCTCTTTGATGCATCAGCACCTTCCATGACTGCGCTACGTCTAGATGGAGAGTGAGACTGTGTGACTGAGCTCCATGACTCTAAGCAACAAACACATCCAGATTTTAGAAAAATAAAAGGAAATGAACGGAAATGAAAGGAGAAAGCAAAAACCCACAGAGTATGTACATCACAGAGCTAGGGAGTGGCATTGAAACATCTGAAAAATTCGTGACCGCCGCTTCACACATCCTCAGAGTGGCTGCTGGTAAGTGGACAGAACCCATGTGTTACTAAAGCATGAACTAAATTGGAACTATTAGCCCAAACTGAATTGGCCGTAATATAATAACACTGCATACTGGACAGCAGTGTAACTTTTGGCAGTGCAGGCCAGGGACAGCTGCCTATGGCAACTGTGTCTACAATGACTTTACTGGATTCTTCTATACACTATATAGACAAAAGAATTGGGACACACCTCTTAATTATTGAATTCAGGTGGCCCCTTACTTCCAGTGAAGGACAATCTTAATGCTTCAGCAGACCAAGACATTTTTTGACAACGCCATGTTTCCAACTTTGTGGACACAGTTTGGGGAAGAACATTTTCTATTCCAGCATGACTGTGTCCCAGTGCACAAAGCAAGGTCCATAGAGACAGAGACACAGAGCCCTGACCTCAACCCCATCCAACACCTTTGGGATGAACTGGAACAGAAATTACGAGCCAGGCCTTCTCGTCCAACATCAGTGCCGGACCTCATAAATGCAGAATGAATGGGAACGAATTCCCACAGAAACTTCAACATCTTGTGGAAGGAATTCCAAGTAGAGTGGAAGCTGGTATAGTTGCAAAAGGGGGACCAACTCCATATTAAAGTCTATGTGTCTGAATGCAATATCATTAAAGTCCCTGTTGGTGTAATGGTCAAGAGTCCCAATACTTTTGTCCATATATTGTAGCTTCTAGCTTCTAACACAAATTTACACCCATGGTTTCTAGGCAACTATGATAATAATATACTGTATTAGACCACTGCCTCAGTTGAGACAAACGAAGAAATAAGCAAACTGTCATTTTGTGCAGTTATTGAAGTTTTTTCTGCCTATTTCTTTGCGTTAGGCCCAAAAGGTCCCCGTTATGTCATTAGTTTTGGGTAGAAAACCATTCAGTTTGAACAGAGCATGAGCACCTTTTTTTCTAAAAAATGAACATCATCGGCAACCAACACAAATCCACTGGGAAGGTGACCCCTCCCTGGGCCCACCTGTCTGCCACTGCTGACCACATTCTGAGAGAGCTAACACCACACCGTCTGCAGGCAGGAGCCATTTAGAATGTGTCAAAGAGCCAGAATCTATTTCATTGCCAGGGGTCTCTGCCAAACATAGGACTATGTGAGGTCCTCCTTTAAGTAAATGGCAAGTTGCAGAAGCAATATAGACCTATATGTTTTTTTTAATAAGAAAAGGAATAGCAGTCGTTCGTGCTAGGTATGCTAAGCAGCTGTGTCTGCAACAGTCTCTGCCACGGGGGGCCAGACTCGCTTCCTCGTTATGCTAATCCTCTTTTTCTGAAGCCATCCAATCAGAAACATTTCCCCTGGACAAAGATAACACGGTGCAGAGGAGATACGCTCCACACACTGCTCATACCAAGTGGCGAAGACGGCAGGAGATGATGGATGCTCAATGCTAACGTGGAGTCTAGATTAAATAGAGGTCACTGCTATTCCCCGTGCACCGATCTGGCTCCTACCTCACTCCTGCCCTCCTTTTTAAACTCATACAGCAATGTAAATACGAAAAGGGAGAGGTTAACTCCTCACAACGTGTCTTTCCAAATGCAATGTGCCCCCACAACACACACACAGCTAAAGCTGTTTAAACACAGACTGGTGATTTTCCACTTTTTGCACTGGAAGTTCAGTTTGGTGAAGAACACGGGAGACAGATACTTCTTTAATGGGGCTATGTTCCAGAAACCTAGCTGGGCTGTGGAGGAACCTGTGGGATTTTGACTGCACTATGTGCTCTGCAATTAGTCAGAAGAGTTGCCCCAGGAATACCCCAGCTGCCTCTTAGAAACTCTCGAAAACCCACGCCAACGCGCAGCTGTGAACGCCCTCAGTTAAGAGGCTCATTTTCATAATTAAGAGTCGCTATTAGGCCACTGCATTGTTAGCCATCTGACTTTTGCCTTTCTGTTTGCTTCAGGAATACAAAGCTACTGGTGTGAGGCAATGTGTAGAAGAAGCAAATTAGAAAGATACATGGCTAATATAAGATCAACTGAAAGGATTGTAAGTCAGTGGTTCTCACACTGGTCGTCAAAGACCCGCAGATGGTCAGTGATCTCACTCCAACCCAGCATGCAACACATAAAAAAAGGAAAGGTACCGCAAAGGTTTTTTGAGCAGTGTCATAAAAGAAGCATTTCCCTAAATAACTATGTTTGTTAATATGACTGAGTATGAAGAACTGTTATGTATAAAGACCCCTCACGTGAGGTTAAGGTTCTTTCCAAGACCTTTGATTATGAGGTTTTTTAAACTTTAAAAAAAGTTATTGAAACTCTGACTTTTGACTTACAGAATTCACTGAAGGTTCTTTATGGAAACAAATATGCATCTTTTACAATACATCAAACCCCAATTCTGACACCTTTATTTTTAAGAGTGGAGGGATGGTGGAAAATCTGGGAGTCCTATTGAGAGCCTCTGCTTTGGGAAACCAATAGTTCTCCTGTGCCATTGCTCCAAATTATGCATTTTTTAATCTTTAAGAGTGTAGTGGTCACATCTGACTCCAATTACTATTACCCTTTCATATTCCACTTGGCATATTTTAATCCTTCATGCCATAAGTGCTTTGACACCAACTGCTGTCAGCATTGAAAGCAATTCTAATGTAAGTCATGCTCAAACATGCCCTGTCCTAACCCTCCCCTCCCCCCCCCCAAAAAAAAAAAAAAAAAAAAGATGATGGCTTTAAACAAGCGGCGGGCTGAAGCCAGTGATACGATTTTACCTCTTTGTAACATTATCATTTCAAAAAGGGACAAGAGGGTGGATAGGATGAGGGGAGAACCCTGACCCTTAATTAAGCATGCTTAGGATAAAAGGAGATCAATTGTCCAGATATGGAGACTACTGGCTTTTTCCGTCACCTTGTACACGTCCTCGTCATTGATGAGCAGGAGAAAGGCAGCAAGAAGGACCGGGAGAAAACAGATGGGGGGGTGTAATCCCTAGGGAACGGGTGAAAGGGACAGAGAGCGAGAGACAGAGAGAGTGAGAGAGAGAGAGAGAGAGAGAGAGAGTGAAAGAGAGAGAGAGAGGAAGAGCAATAAGTGGTGGCTTAGGAGAAAAGCAGTATAAAAAGACTTGGCCCTTTTCTTTAGTGGCGGAGAGGTGATGCAGTCCCTGTTCCAGTCAGCTGTTGCAGCCTCCTTTGGAAAACAGGACACGCACCTGGTGCACAAAAAAAAAAAAACCCTTGTGCAAACCACGGTGAGTGCACAGCTTCCATAAAAAAAACGACGAACAGCAAATGTTAAGTCTCTAGTGACTGTTTTCTTATAAGCTTCTCCAGGCAATTTTACCCTCATGACCTTAAGTGTAGCTCACGGTAGATCTGAAGCACCTCTGCATCTCTGAGCATTTTACCCAGGAGCCCTTTTGGTATTTGCCTCGTCCATGGCATAACACCAGCTGGATGAGCTTCCCTCTCTCTTTCTGGAGTGCAGTGTGCCTCCTTTATTCCCTACTGAACTATAAGCGCCGTTTTGAGAAGCTAATTGTGGGCACAGGCTGCAACCCAACGACTGAGGCAAGCAGCATGTCATCGGGCCTGTTTGATGTGGTTTATATGGGGCCGAGTGCAATCAAGAGCAGATAGCGCTCTCTCTCTCTCCCTCTCTCTCTCTCTCCCTCTCTCTCTCTCCCTCTCTCTCTCTCTCTCTCTCTCTCTCCTCTCTCTTTCTCTCAGTCGGTTTCAAGCCTTGACAAAACAATTTCTCCTTGTGCGAGTGGGAGATGAATCATTACACCTCCTCACAGTTTGACAGAAATGGTTGCAAGTAAAAGATTTTACAATTAAAAAAATCCAGAACTATAGTAACAAAAGCTAAAAATAAAACATTGCTCACAAGCTGAGAAACTGCAGTCCCCATTATGTCCTCCTAGTAGTTGCCAACATTAGTTTCTTTGAGATTTTTGTGTGTTTACAGGAATACTTCACCTCAAAATCTTATTAACATCAGACTGCTTAATGAGAATGTGGTCAATAAACAAAGCTTCTGCATTAGACCCAACAAGCTAATGCCAGACCAGTAGCTCCCATTTAGTGCGAAGCAAAACCATCAAAAAAGCCAAACTTGAGCATCATGCTAAACACTGTAGATCTATGATAGACACTGTAGGTGGGTGGCATAGGTGGAGACCTTGCCTTGTTCCTCACTTGGTGAAGCAAAGTCCTTAAAGGGTAAACTCAGTAAATGATGGCTACATTATAAGTCTTAAAGGCTTGACTCTGATTTGTTGCTCACATCTCATCTGTCTGCTTTGATGGTTCACATTTGTCTGTAAGTGACTCATGTCTGTTTTTAGTGTGCATGGGACTCTCAGCTGTTCATGATCAGAAAAAGTCACATTTACAGGCAAGAACGAACTGGCAGGCTGGGAACACGGGAAGATACATAATACATGAACTGTGATCAGTCTCATCAAGGTCACATGGACATAAACTGGACCACATTTAAAAGTGACTCAGAGCTGTTTTGAGAAGATCGGATTTGGATGTCCGCACAAACCTAAATACATCTGATCTATCACAATAAGATAAATAAACAAAATAAATAAATACTTGTGCCACCTTAACTTTGGTAATATGAAAGCAGCCTGTTTACCAGATTCTCACAGGGGAGCTGCCACTTGTTCATGAAAGTATTTGATTGACTGTGTTTGGGTCAAGGCAGGCAAGGGGAAAATTGGAGTCTGAGCAGCTATATTATTTACATTTTGCTAATCGAGGGCAGTTGACTGTAAACTGCAGAATATTCAAAACATATTTGGGGGAAATGGGCAATCGTAAAAATGAACGTTTGGCCAAACTCTTCCTGGGTTTACTCATTTGATGCTTGAAGAGGAATGGAGCCCAAGTTGCAACCACATACCGCATTATCACTTCTGTTGGAAATCATGTTAAACACCAAGTCAAAACATAACGCTAAGCAATCTTCTGAAATCAGAAGAGCCACTACTCTCAGAGAAAACACTTAGACCATTCAGTTAAGGTAATGTCATACAAAGAGCTAACCAAAGTCATAGTTCAAGAAACAGCCTCCGAATCTGAAAGAACATGATAGCAAAATGAGAGTCATTCCATTTCGAGAGTTAAAGACCATTTCTGAATTTTTTGACTCCTGAAATGAAGTAGTGCTGCTATTTACATGTTAGTACCAAACCGCCAACTCCATTGCTGTTTATGTAAAAGTACTGTACATGAGCTAAGAAAGTTTAACACTCTGAAGGTGGGAACAATCTCCCTTCGACTAGGCTCATGGCAGATACACTAAAATGATACGTAGCAGGCCAAGAAATGAACAGATGAACAGAGTGGATTTGACAAAAGGATGAAAATCGTTAGAGTCCGTGTGGGGTCTAGCAGGGCCCTTCTGACCACAGGGTGGATGTGGAGAGAGGCCGAAGCAAGGCGAAGGGAACGGGACGCTTCAAATGAAGGAGGAGCAAGGAGAACTTCATTTGGAGATAGAGGCAAGGGGTTTTGTTTTTTCTTTTTTGGTTAGAAATGGCCACGACCCTCCTGTCCACCCCGATGACCCCCTGAGCCGTGCCTCTTGTGCTTTCTGCGCTCGTGATGAGACTTGTGATGGTGGCGCCGGTAACGATGGGATCTCCTAGCTGTGGAAAGAGTTGGAAAGGAAAAACAAATGAGCCAATAGCTACGTAAAAGCAACTGTGCTGTCTTGCAAATAGGTTTCTAAAGGTTTGTATTCCTAATAAAGGAATAAGACAAAAAAATCAAGTGTGCGTTTTCATCCCTTGCCTACCTCGCCCCAAACATAGTCAATAAAATGTCCTTAATCTTGAACTGGAGCCAGTGCACCAAAAACAAGTCAAAGAAGATTATAAATGCAAATCGGGCGTCATGTGAACTGCATGACTCAAATTATCTGAAGTATTTAATCCATTTAAAAGTAAAGTCACAGTAAACTGTTAAATAAAATTGTTAAGAACATGTCTGGGGCTTTGCATTATGCTTGTTTTGAGATAAAGTTTTTAAAAATATATTTTTTCAATCCATTAATAGTAGATGGGTAAATAATGGCTTTTTTGAGGAATAATAGGGCAAAATTCAATTGTTTTTATCTATGTGATGTACTTTTGTCCATTATTAACATATAGACTGTGTACACCTCATCACATGTTTAGCTGAATTATTTCTTTAAAAGTGTTTATTTGTTCACTCACACACTTGTCTTAAAAAATATATAATAGGGTTTGTTCACTCACACTTTGTGCAGATGATTTTGGGACGGTCCCATTTGCCGTTGGCGCGGCACTTAGCAGTGGGGACGTGGCGCTGGAGGAATCCGTCCGCACACTGATAGCGCACCACTGAGTGGATGTCGTAGCGTGAACGTTTACGGCCAATCAGGAAAGCGTTGTCCACAATAGGAGGGTTACCGCACAGCACTGTGGAGACAGAGTCATTGTACAACATTCAGACCTGGATTCAGACCTGGAAAAGTGTAAACTAGACCGTTTAATGTAATGTAAACTGTGTGGGATGTCTGATGTTGTGCTGTAGTGTTATTTGGCTCAGTATCTACTGTAATGTCAAGCACAGGAATCAGATATTTACATACATCACATTACATTCATTTGGTAGACCTTTTTTTCCAAAGTAAAAAAATACAAGGAAATATTTAATAGATATATAATCATTTGTGATTAAATCTTGACTGAAATCATTTTTCATTGATTCGTGGAAGGGTATTCGTGGGACGTCGTTAGACAAAGTAGTCTGCAAATGTTTTAGATTTATCACTATTTTTATCAACTTCATTACACAAAAACACTCAGAAGACATGTAGGTTCACTGGTGGGTTTGGATTATAAATAAAATTGATTTATTTGTGTTGTAGACATTGTAAATTCTCCACCACTGTAAAGAAATCAGGGTTGGTGAGTTGATTGCAGGGAGTGTAATTGGTTGGTATGTCATTGTAGAGAATTTCACATTGAGCCACTATGAACTGAACTTTGTTTATCTCTCAAGGACTGAATTACGCCAAAAATTTGTATATACATTAGTGGGATTCCCCTTTGCTGTCCTGTTAAGGGACATTAAGGTTCAGTGAGGTCTGGCTGCAGTTCACTTCTGTTTCCATAGATGGCAGCCTTGGAGCTTAGAGACTGGATCTGTCTCCTCTGATACTTCAACTTCAAACTGAATCGCGTGTGCTGCTTTGCTGTGTAGAGATATGAAGTGCCAGAGGGAAGCAATTTGTGGACGGGCACCTATGCTAACAGGCTCTGGTTATTTTCTGACCTCCTTGTAGCAAAGCAGCTGTTCTCCAAACATCGTCACCCTGATCACTCTGAGTGTTGAAAGCTTACTGAGATGAAGGACTTTTTGTGTTTATGCCTGGCTGAACTTCCAGCCCTCCAAATTTCAGCAGTTCCCATAGCGATGAGCCTGTTTTTATCAACTCCTGCCAGCGAGGCTGTGACCATCAAGCCCCGAACAGGATTTTCCACCACATTTGGAAAACCCTGTTGAGAGCAGTCAAGGATCCCTGTTTTGCCGGCTAATCAGATACTCTGTGGGGGGGGGTAACAGATCTCATGTTGTCCTTGTTGACATGTTGCCATGTGTCTCCGCAAGGCTTCCAGCTCTACGTGTGAACTGGGCTCCATTGTGACAAGGAATGCAGCCAAATGTCACCCTGAAAAGCCACACTGCCACACAAAGGAGTGGATCAATATCTCAGAGGCTGAGGATAGCGGAGAGCTTCCGCATCCCAACATTCAGCAAACACACATTCCTCATTTTCTCACACTACCTGCCCTATTAATACTGTATAAATTGCACATGCAGAGGCAGTTCATTTCGCCAGTACAGTGGTTGTTGCCTTTTCCTCAATTGCTTCCCTTGAATTGAACTGGGAAGCAATTTCACTGTTGAAAGTCAGTACATTAAAGGTAGGAGTGGTAGGCAAAGTCGCACAGAGCAAAATACATGGTGTTATCAAATGATCGATGCTTGCAGGTCTGAGAAAAATACCTCAGGATGCCTCATTCAGGCTTCATTTTACTGACAAAGCTGGTCTCGGGCAATTTAATATTACACTCACAGGTAGGCTATTCTTCTACTGACTCAGCATTTAACGCTGCCCAAGGCCTCAGGTTTTACATCCAGCTAGATGCAGTACAAAGCGCTGGCCATCTGTACACAGACTGAAATTTGTACATGTACAGATCAGCCAAGAGATGTTTGGAGTCTAAATGTGGCTTCTCTAGAACCACAGCTGTGAGGCTGCTAATAAACACAGTTTGTGAACTCAGTAGAGTTTACAAACTGTGTTTTACCTCACCGAGAGGTAAACGAGTTTCAGTTCAGACTGACTTCAAGTGAAGATCTTTACATGGAACAAACCAACCAACTACACTTTCTACAGTCAACTCACCAACAGTTTACAGTAATTGTGAATAGATCCAGGAGCTGCAATAACTACACAAATACATCAATTTTATTTAGAAGTTTTGAAGTAATGTATTTTCATGGAAATGATTTGGATGAGTGTAGTTCTACACAAAAAAAAATGAACATCTGGACACAAAAGATTTTTCTGCTGGATTGACTACACCTTGATTTTGTGCTAAACTACCTTACACAAATAGGTGGTAACTTATTACATTTGCTCAGTTTTAAGTACTTCAGTACATTTTAATGGATTTTGTTCTTACATTTAAAAAACTCTAGATGCTCCTGAGCTGTTTTACAGTAAAGTGGCCCCTTATAGTCACGCATGAACACACCACAGCACAGCACACAGTGTGAACAGTGTGAAATTCTTTCTCTGTATTTAACCCATTCACCAAGTGAAGCAGTGGGCAGCCAGCGACACAGCGCCCAGGGAGCAGTGTGTGGGGATGGTACCTTGCTCAAGGGTACCTCAATGGTGCCACTGGCAGTCCTGGAATTCGAACCCACAGCCTTCCGATTGCAGGGGCAACTCCCTAACCACTAGGCCTTGTATAATCTGTAGAAAAGCAATTATCAACTGAACTGGACAGGGAATCCCCACATGAAAAAAGCACTGGCTAGAGGTGTAAAAACGACAGTGGAACCACGTTTGTAGGAGTAAGTCTCTGGAGCATCATCCAGCACCGTTGGAAATAGCCGGAGTGCTGGTTGCAATCCAGTCCTTGAAAATCGTTACCTGATCTTACTAATGCTCAAGCAAATCCAACTAGCTTAAAGCCTCCCCAGCAGACCACAAGGTGGAACTGGAGAAACGGGGGTGGGGGTGGAGCTCAGAAGAAAGACTGGATGTGTAAGTGTAACAAACTCTTGGGCATAATAGTGTGTATCTGCAAGGAGAAGAATCTAATTTTAAGTTATTTACATTTTAGCCGTTGACCTCCTTGGGGGTTTAATATCATTCTCTTAGCTGTTAGTATTTTATCTTACAAACAAGGGCCAAAAAAAAGAAAAGATTTGAGCCTAATGAGGTTCACTTCATATGCTGAGAGATGGATGTACTGAGAAAACCCACGGCAGATCTACAGGGAGCTCAGTGCTGGAGGAGTTGTTGGACCTGGTACCAGTTTTGAGCTTGGCATGTTCTGCTGCTTATTATAATGAAGCGACAAGCTTATACTTCAGTAAGACAATACCAGTATTGGTGTGAACTGATGTACCAATAACTTGGAATAGCTTGGAACTAAGAACATCCAAACCACTCTTTCAGTGTTTAAGTTTCAAAAGCACTTGGCCAAGACATGTCCTCCACACTGCTATTCCATGTCTTTCTGCACAGTTTCTTAAAGCACATCATTCATTCTGAATGAGCAGTGAACTGGGACTTTACTCAGACTTCACACCAGACCTTCAGAGTGTGGGTCTTTAAGACCAGAACTAGAGAACCATGCCCTACAGGCTGGTATATTCATTCATCAATGAAATGTGAATTTTTCTTGTGTGTGTGTGTGTGTGTGTGTGGGAGGGAGGGAGTAAGGGTGGCTGAGATGCTGTTGATGGCAGCTGTGGAAAGGTCAAGTCAAGTCCATTTTTTTATACAACGCTTTTTACTAAACAACAAATACTGAAAATATCCAAAACTGCTTCTCAGAAATGTTGTGAAGAAGAAATATCCAAGGCTCTGTGCTATTTCTAGATCGTGATTTAAATTCAAGCAAAACAGCTTGTTGAGTTCGGTTCAAGCTATGCTGCCATGCAGGTAAACAGGAATGTAAACAGACAGCTCTTACAGTTCTCCGGTTCAGTTCTGTAGACTAAAGGCACTTTTCCACAGGTATACAGGAACTGTGCTGTACCTAACCTGTACTTGCAGCACACTTTGACTTTCGAGTGTATCTCAGCTCATTCTTCAGCCATGTGATGAAAACCTAACCCAGCTAACTTGTTAGTGGTGACCTTGTAAACCTTCACTTATCTCACAATATCAAAGAAATAGTGGTCAGCATCATAGAAAACTCACTGAAATTTATCTTCAGCCCAAACAAGCAGTCGTGCCTTGTATTCCCAGCTAGTTAGTTTGTCTCCCCATTGTTTTTTGTGAATCAGATTCAGAATTGATCCTGGAGGAAATTGCTTGCGCAGACAATAAAAACAATCAGTGTTGTGGTGACAACATTTTGACCAATTAGAAAGCAGTGATGCAATCAGTTCAGCAGCAGCCCCCTTTTGGCCCTGCCGCTGAGCAAAGCTGTGACAGCACTGGTACGGCTTGGGTACGGCTCGCTGATCTTGTAATGGAAAGAAACTTGGGTTGTTTTTTGCATGTAAATATATTTAGTGCCCACTAGATCTACGAAAGGAGGTCAGATGGATCTAACCTGGTTGTCATATAGACTTAATTGACAGACCGCAGGTGAGGTACAGTGAAGCAGAGAGTTAACTTTATGTTATAATGGGCCACTACAACTTTTTATGTGCCCATCATAACATAAACGTAACTCTCTGCCTCACTCTACCTCACCTGCTGTCTGTCATTAGAGTCTATTTGTCAACCAGCAAACCAGCACTCTGCACTTTACAGCACGGATACTCTATTCTGATACATTTTTACACTGTACAGATCTTGCTTCTGTTTGTAATGTTTGTAATATTTGTTTAGCTGAAATACTTTTTTCTATACATTTGTATTACCTTAGTTTAGCCTTTCCATAATTCATTTATTTGATAAGTTTATAACACAGTCTTGCCGGTCGACTCAGGGGCTCATTTCACTACATGCTGAACTCGTATAACAATATGAAGAATCTTGAACACCAACTCGAATGTATGATATCACTACAGCAAAAAGGGAGATTCTCAATCCTTGTAAATATTTCAAGTTTCCACTTTTCACTACAACTGCTAGGCTGATTTTATAATTTATGATCAAAAACAGAACTGAAAACTGAAACAAGCAAAACTAAAGCGTTTTTACTGGTGGTCTTAGACTTGTTCCCCCGTCGTGTCTTTTCTTTACTGCTTACTTGGATAATAAAGTTAAAATTGACCTGACTTGATGTGGGGCCTATTATTAGTCATAGATCACTTCTAGTCTAATAAGACTTGTGGTACAGCAGCACTGCAGACAATCTGAATCCTTGAGGTTAAAAAAATGGATCGCTTATGTAAGGATTATGTTGAAAATGAATTTAGTGAGTATTACAAGGTCATGTCATTACAGCTAATGACACATTTCGCTGTATGTAAGTGTGTAAATCCCACTCTTACAGTGTTCAGTGAAACAGCGGTGATGACAATTCGGGCTCATGTGACTGCTCGCGCAGAACTGAACCGCTATTCAAAGCAATAATAGAGGACCTTGGAGACCATTTCAGCTTTGGCCTTATGTGAAGAAACATACATTGGAAAAGGTGACTTTGACAACGTTGGTAACTTTGTTTTTTTCTGATGAAATGCCTATTTTTCCTCCACTCTAATGGCACAGTGACAATCACTCCACACATTTACTGGAAGCTGTGTCAAGTAATTTCCCAGCACAAGTGCTCGTTGCAGCAGGTCAGAACGCTGGAGTACAGGGCACAATTAATAAGCCTTAAAACTTTTTATAAGTATGTGCTTTGAACTGTCAGATGAACGAGTACAGTGCACTTGGGTTTTGAGTTAAACTGAATTTATAACATGAAAATTGTCCTTAAAGAGAACATTTTTATCAGACAGATATTTCTCTCGGCTTCTCAGTTCCAGTGAAAAACAGTTTTTGGGTCAGCATGCTGAGATGGAGCAATAGGGATCAGAAGTCTGAGGTTGTTGGTAGCTGGGGATGGAACCACCAGTGCAAAGCACAAGGAGTTGATCTGGTTGGACAATGACGCAGTAATGAGGAAATCATTCAGTGCTGCAAGAGGTTGTAACTGCAGATAAACAACTGGTAAGCATTTGTCTGATGTATTCTAGCTTCACCCTTGTCAGCTGAGAGTTATTACTCTCATTTTGCTGTTCTGTTCCAATTCATGTTTAATTGCACAGTGAGTTACGTGAGTAATTACATTCTGTATCGACAGTTTAGAGTCTTTGAGTCTTTTTTCTGCTTGCTTTGATGGCAGCACATGGTAAACATGGCAACTTCAAGCAGCAATTTCTTTTTCAGTTTGTTTTTCTTTTTGTTTCAGTGTGACTTTACAATAATCTACTGGATTCCTAAAGTACAGCAGATGCATGGTCTGGGAAGCCATGTTTCTTGTCAAAGAGGTTAAACAGTTGGATTTTGTAGCAATGATCTGTTATATATTGAAGCAAATTGGGAAACTCGGCTCTGAATCTTATACTTATATGGCAGAGCTTCCCGGCATTTCTTACGGTTTTGTTCATTTCTGTTTATAAGCTAATACTTACATAATTATTTTTATCCCATAGATGTGCACTGAAATTATTAACATGTTTTGTTGTTCTAACTATGGTGGTTTTGCAATACCATTAAGTGCAACTTACTAAGTGTAATGTTTCTGTTTCTGTGTGCAATGTTTGCGTGAAGCTACTACTGCCGGGCAGAATGTGCAATACTGTGTATTTTATACAAAATGTGCAATCTAGTCTGCTTACTTTTATATGTATATTTGTATAATACAGCTATACACACTATATTACTAAATTTTAATACTGTACTTCTTTAGACTGTATATTGAGTATATTGAGAATTTCTATTTATTTATACTTTAGTTTATTTAAATTTTATTCTATTCTATTGTTTTTCTCAATTTTGCTGCTCTTAATTTTGTACTGTCCACTTTCTGCTGTGCTAAGCAAATTATCCACTTGTGGGATTAATAAAGGTTTATCGTATCTTATCTTATGTCTTATCTCTTGTATTTTAGTTTAATAGTTCATGCTTTCCTGTGGGATCTCTGTGAGAACTACAGAACTACATGTAACTGCTATGGTGTTGTGAATGTAAGCTGTGATTTGTAAACAGTTTAAGGTTGTAATTAAAAAAATGATCATTCTGTTAGCTTCAAATAGCTTTTATTATGACTCTCTATTGCATGAAAGCAATGTTTACTTGCATAAAATGACCATGATTATCAAAGAAAAACATGTATTGTGGTCCTTTTGGGGCATGTTGCCTTGAGGCAACCTAAAAAATGATACAAACAAAAACACCTAATTATAAAATAATTTAATTCCAAATGAACTAAAACATAGTTGCAATTTTCTAACATTTTGTTTGCTACTGGGTATATGCAGTCTACTCATGCACAGTGATGCTTTGAAGCAACATACTCATGCTTCAAACTCATACTCGTTTCAGCAATTACTCATAGAATAAATTATACTTCACACTCAGACATATAATCTTATTCTTGCATGGATGATAATGTGCTTTTCTGGGGGAAACTGTCTAGCTGCACAGCACCAACAGGACAGTGCAACCACAGTTATGACTCCGAGGCAACGTTGTGCAAAGAAATTGCATTTACACTTTGGGAGAGGCCCTTACCCAGAGTAATTTGAAATATTTGAATTATTTTATGGGTGATGTAGGTGAATGTCGCTGTAGAAGTCTTGCTCAGGGACTCCCATTGATGTAGCATGATGTGTTTGCCCAAGCAGGGGGTCGCACCCCAAAATCTGCTGCATGTGGGACAGCAGTAATACCCATTCAGCACATAACATTTCCCTGGAACTACTGTCCTCTGTAAAGTAGCTAGACAAAACTAGGAATTACATTTACGTAAATCTACATTTACGTCATTTAGCAGGCGCTTTTATCTAAAGCGTCTCCCATTCCCTAACTACAGGGGACAGTCTCCCTGGAGCAATTTTGGGTTAAGGGTCTTGCTCAGGAACCCAGTGGTGGTATGCTGAAGGTAAGATTCGAACCCATGACCTCTTGGTCTAAAGACAAGTATCCTACCCACTAGGCCACCACCACCCCGCAAGTTAAAATACAGTCATATTCTGTATATTGTTGGATTACAACATTGTGCTATAACTGTAAACTGCAGTATTCATTCTGTTAATAGACACCCCTACACTGGAGAAGAATTAAATGACTGTCATTTAATTACTGTTACTGTTTTTTCTTTTTCTAACTACAGAACTGGGATCTAATAGTTTTTTTAGTTTGACCTTTCTTGGCGTAAAGCTGCTTTACAGAATGACTAAAAATATCCTTAGTCGTCAGAAAGAGCGCCTGGAGTGACTGACAGCATGCCACTGCAATGAAAAATAATCAGTTAGTGAAAAACAGAACTTTTCTGCAGAAAGTTGCAGCATGACTAAGGACATGCTGAGTGAAGGACAGTGTAATAGGCTACAGAAGACACAGAGACAGGTGGTAGAGGTGTTGGTAAATCTGTCCCAGCTGGCTGGGGAGTCTCAGAGTGATCACTCTCACAGCAGAACACTCTAAGAGGCCGTCATTCAGTGTGTGCGAAATTAGCGCTGGTGTTTTTCATGTGTGTATGATGGTGCACAGAATTCTCCAGTGAGATGAGACATATGTAACATAATATGTGATCTACATGCAGGATGCCGAGCCTTAGGGCGACAAATACAAAGCCGAATTCCCCAATCAGCCTTTAAAGCCTTCTGACGGCGAGGCTGCTGATGACCTACACTGGTGCATGCTGGGACATGCTAATCATGCTAAGCACGGTGGTGATTTCTTGATTCCTCTTTTCTTGTGATTGCAGCCTCAAATATTCTAGATACCTGTGATTGGACCACCAGCGCCTGACAAGAACTCCCACTGGTAATTCACAGAAATTAGCAGTGTGTCAAAGAGATGGAAAAGGAGGTCAGAATTTCAGCTGGAAGAAGAAATGAAGGGTCACTTCCATGTTGGAAACGATTGTAAACAGTAAAACAACCCATTTCGGTGCAGCTAACTGATATCAACAAAGGCCAGGAAAGGTCAAGAAGACTCAAAACCTGAAAGAATTTGACAAAACTCAAGGTTATCTGTCATAACCTTCTAATAACCGTTATAATTTTGATTCTGAAATGAAATTCAGTGCTTTTATTTATACTTTTGTCCCGAACCACCACCTCTGCACCTGTTAATGAAAATAGCCCTGGGCATAAGCACCAACTCTTTACACACTTCAAAGTAATGGTGCTTTTTTCGTGCAATAACATTTAATGACCACTTTCCAATGGATGGTTATTTAAATATGAATAAAAGGTTTTCCTTAGAGCAATACATTCAAACCAAGAAGCCTTTAGGAACCTTGTAAAACTAAATTAAACTAAATTTAATTTGGGGAATTTTTTGCATTAAAACACACTGCATGTACCACCATGGAAATATTTCAAACATATTTTAGGCCCAAACCATCTCAAAGCTAAAGTATCTTTAGGAGGTAAGATAGGAACAAAAAGAGGCAACACACTCTTTGGTCATCTGGTTCCAGAGTGATTTCACTCTGAATTATTTCTTAGAAAAATCTGTGGTATTCCCCTGACTGGTATAGAATCTTAACATTTTCAGTTGGTGCTTCTTTACAGAATGAGTGTGAAGAACATTTTAAAAGTTTAAAGGACCACACCTTTAAACTTTTCAAATGTTCTTCACACCCATTCTGTAAAGGAGCACCAACCGGAAAGTTGTTAAATGAAGCCCAAGTGGCTTTCTATTCATAAAACAGTGCAGTCTGTGAGAGGTTTGGCAGTGACCAGTGAAATAGAGGTCAGAGTTTTGGTGGTAAGTGAAAATGCAGGGTCAGCGGTCCTCCACAGATAATCTCGGTCTAAGTGAAACATTGGGAGAGTCTCCCTGGTGAGGCTGAAATTGTTTCAGTCCCTTCAGCTTGAGAACCCCCTGGAGGCACAGCCAGGGCAGCCAAACCTGGCAGTTCCGCAGCTTCTGTCTGATACATATGCAAATCGCCAGACAAAATGCGTGTAACGAGCCCTCCAAGGGGTGAACCGGACAGGCCGTGTCGTGGCCAGACAGTGGCGGGCACTTAAAGAGGACCCGAGGCCACTCCACGTTATAATGAGGCTTTGAAAAATGGCCGAGCTGACAAGCTTCCATCACATCTTCACTGCTGCCCAGACTGACTTTCATCTGAAGAGGCGTGACTGGAGGAAAGGTGAGGCCCCTCTCTCCAGCCCGCAAGTGATTGATGCTCAAAAGTGATACGGGAGATACGATATGATAGGATTTAGTATCTGATAAATCACCTGGGATATGATGAGGCCAGTGTGCAGATGACACTGATATAACCTGACACCAAGCTGTTGCAAGTTCGATGCAATCTAGACCTTCAGAAGTGCCAAGATACTGGCTCCTGCTGAAACATACAGTAGGTTTTAACATTAACATTTTGATGGGTATTTTTCCAGCCTAATGCTGCATATTTAGTCCTGATATACAGTACATGTGACATATAATGGGTCAGCAGTTCAGACCAGTTCAGAAATGCCAAGTACTTAGTGGGTTAAATTCAGATAATTTGGCACATTTAAAAGAGTCATTTGGCATGAAATCAAATGTACACAATTTTGCACTACCCCGGATATAGCCGATCAGCCAAGACATGTTTGGATCCCAAATTGCACTTGTTAGTTTAGAACTTGAACTATGGCTAACAAGCACTAGAGGTCAATAGTCACCTAAATCTTTTCCATCAATACATCAGGAAAACTTCTCTTAACTGTCTCAAACTGCATTCAGCTCTTCACTGAAGGGGGGCAGACTTGTGGGTGTGGTTTAGGACACAGTGTGACTTACAGTAAAGTAAAAAAAGCTTCAAAGCTTCAAGCTAATTACAGCATTTTTAAACACCACCAAGGCTGGGATCCCCAAAGAGGACTGATCTTGGATCAGATTGTTGTGTATTTATTGCCACTAACAGTTGTTGCCACAAAGATGGATTCTAGATCAGCTCCCCTACTTCTGTTTGTGAAAACAGACCCTGTTGTCTAAAACAAGAGCCCACAGTGTCTGGGTGTGATGTCGTTTGATTCTAGATTATAGCTCCAGTTTGGACACAGCATGTCTTGACCAAACCTGGGGTAAGTTGAGTGAATTTTCCCCAAACCAACCAATTAACACTTAAAAAACTCCTGTTCATGCAGAGTTTTCTAAATGAGCAAATTTGTTACTTAAATATAAATAATGGCTACAGGGCTTATTTGTCCTATTTTAATTTATTAACAGGTGGGTGGTGGAGGGTTCCCCTTCAAAAACAAAAACAAAACACAAAAAAGTAACAAAAACATATAAACTCGCATTAATAGAAATCTGGTAAGTGTTAATATAGCTACAATGATAGAAATAATTTCAGAACATATTTGAGGCTGTGTTATGAAGGAACCGGCAAGAAATAGAGAAGAGAGACAACAAGAAAGATTATTTGAGAACATCAATAGCTTCAATCTCCACTGACCAAAAGGAAACTCACCCCCAAGACAAGGGAGAGAGAGAAAAGCTCAAAAAAATGAGAAAATGACTAGGATGAGAAGAATGAAATGTGAGGGGGAGGACTAGGAGATCTAATCAGGATCATCACTAAAGAGGCCTGTCCAGCAGAAATATATTACAATGTATTTTCAGTGAGTTTTTTCAGTGAGTTTTGTTCCGGTCTCGCCCACGTTGCTCCTCATGGTTTTGGCTCCCTGGGTGTGCAGCACGCTATGTTCAGCAAAATCAACCTGAAGGGTCCCCATGCCCCCTAAGGTCCTTCCGTACAGCACACGGGGTTCAGCAAAATCAACTTGAAGGGGCAACAAATCTCCTGGGGTCCTTCCAGACAGAGTGTTGTGTTCTGCAAAATCAACTTGAAGGGTCCTGCACCCCTAGGGTCCACTACCAAGGTTTGCTCCCATTTTTAAAAGACGTAGCTCCATCGCTGTCCTATTTAACCCGAAACCACCTTTTTATCCACTCTACTGTTGCTCAAGCATTTCATTGCTGCATCTCAAGCTGACTCGAAGTCTTCCATTGCAATAATGAAAGATGAAAGAACAATATTAACCTCTTACACCCTAAGGAAGTACACTTCAACATCTCACTCTCATAACAACAGAATGTACAGATTAGTTTTATAGTAGTGATTTAGCCTTAAGTTACTGTGGGTCTGATGTTTATGTCAATTTCAGAGGTGTTTCTCTCCATCATGCCTTTACAAAGTGGCAAAAAGTGGGTGGGGATCTTACATGTGTGGCTGATTACATATTCTGCTCACTTCGCTAAAGTGGCTTGTGGCAACCAGTTTTGCATGAACTTCCCTCCACCAGCTCTAAATTTGTCTCAGGGTCTTTGAAGAGGTATTGCTGAGGGACTTCCTTTGACAGTGTTGGCGGACACAGCAGGTAGATGCAAGCAAGAGCCTCAAACATGTGCTCAAAGAATATTTACCATCGGAAAAACACTGTTTAAACTCTCAGATCATGTGTAAGTAGAGAATGTTGTGATGTGGCTGCAGTTTGTGCCTGCAGTCCATTTCCAGCTTGTGGATGATGCTCTTATTTCACTGTGCTTTTTCAACCCAGCACCTAATAAAAGCTCAGGTTCCATGATAGAATGAAGTTTTTAGTCATTTGAACACAGAATTCAGGCATGTTGTGGGCACATATTCTTATAGCATTAAGGCCTCTACAATGTATGTATTGTGAAGGGAAATAGGATAATGATTAACAAATGCAGCTCAATTGTGCAGTGTAGGTTATGTGGAGGTAGAGCATCTTTGACCTCTTTCTCATCTCGCTCACACACACACACACACACACACACACACACACACACACACACACACACACACAAACACACACACACACATACCTGTGCCTTTCTTGCAGATGTAGGGCAGGTTGTAGTTGCAGGGCACGTCGTTCCATTTGCCATTCTCATGGGCGATCATCACCACGCAGTCCTCTCCACCCGCGAAGAAATTATCCGGCTGGTTCTCCCTCCAGTTCTCATATTGCTGCAGGAAGCGCAGGGATATTTCAGACTCCAACCATTCCCATGGCTTTGCTGGCCATTTAACATATCCTACCACATATCCGATGCATTACAAATTCATTTCTAGATACACGGAATGGCTTTTAGATCCTGAGTGTAAACACTTGTGTGGAAGTTTTATGGCTGGAGAAAGTTGAGAGAGATAAACTTTTTTGGGGGTGTAATCCGTTACAGAACACATTCTACCCGAGCGTGCACTTTGGGCTCTGTGATCTTTTGTTCTGCTACTTAAGAAGCAATTAAAACACAAGGACAGATAAAAAACACGTTATAAGCAGTTTTTGGTCAAATATTGAAGCCGCCGGGAGGCTCTCTCGCACCTTCCCCCTGCATCACTTTTTCATTTTAAAAGAGGGTTCTGCTGCAAAGCAGACTCACTGTCTTGTAAAAGAACAGACTTCATTACACATATTGATGTCCTCTTACAATACGCATATATGCACACACACACACACACACACACATGTATATATGTATGTATGTATGTATGTATGTATGTATCAAGGTGTGTGTGTGTGTTTGTGTGTGTGTGTGTGTGTGTATGTATAAAACTGATATATATAAAACTGGTGAAGTGACATGGAAAGAGCTTGTAGTGTGACCAGTAGTTTGTTGGATTCCTTGACTTGTCATGCACATCTTCATCAAAGCACCCAAAGAAACACATATCCTGAACTGTGACTGGTCATAGCTCTCAACTGGTTAGATGATTCATTTGTACAATTCAATTGTCTGTGATATCAGGATTGCAAAGGTCAAGATTGTGATTAACAACCAATGCACTGTCATTATCAGAACACAGCCTTGTATTTCCAACACAGGAATTTACAGGAGAAGGAGTAAACCGACTTAAAATCTGATGGACATTAACATAAAACATCCTTCCAATGAACCCTAATTTTTGAGAGTGTAGGCCTCTCTCAGAGAAGATGGAGGCTTATTTTGTGTGAGTGGAAATGACCGAGACAGCTGGCGAGTGGATAGAATTGCCTATAAAGGCTTTATCTGAATCAAACAATCACAAACCTGGCTCAGAAGCTGAAATAGAACAGAAATGTGGGTGTCCTGGAAAGCTGGATTAGGAAGCACCAGTCTAGACATTTGTAGTGCAATGACTACAATACCTGAAATCTATGTACTAGAAAGAGCACAGCCTCACCAGATCCATATTATCAGTCCACTGGAAGTCCTCTTCTACTGTCCTGTCATTCAGACCAATCCAAGTGTTGTCATGGCTCATATCTGTTAAAGAGGAAACCAAAACAAGTCAAAAACAGTGTCAGATTTTATTAAGCTGCATAGCCAGTGGTCAATAGCAGTAAAAGACACCACTCAGGCCTTGATGCGTGGTCTGCTCTCTGCATAAATCACAGTGCCGCTAGGTGCCAATATTCTGATATTATCACTGTTACAAGCTGTCCCAAACAGGCTGTCCCATTCCCCATCATGTATTCATGAGGGTTTTTTTGGAGGGGGGATGAGAGCGTAATGGAATTTCAATCACGGTGTTACTGATTAACATCCTTATGGGCACCATTAATCTTCCTAATGGCTGTGCTTCTTTTATTGCAGGGGTGGAGACCAGCGTTTTCAAGGCGATTAAGCACACGTTTTTGGGAACCGCACTGTGCCTCTATGTGCAGCTGATGGCACAAAGCAGGTGGGAATGTCGTCAGTGACGATTAAAGTGTCTTGGTTTGGCGCGACAGCAGACATACTGTAATCCCATCATTCACCATTGGATCTTACCTTTCGTCTTCTTTTATACTTTATCTAAAAGTATTTTAATGCATATTAGTGTGTGCAAACTTTTTGTGAAGCACTTTATTATACTGGCGACTTTATTTTACTGGTCACTTTATTATACACTATTTATTATACCAGTATCGGGGATTGGGCCGATACTTCGTTAAAATACTCGTACTCGTATTCGTACGTGAATTGCCGATACCATGCACCAATACCACTAAACAATATCCTATTTCACTACATCAACCGATCACACTGGGCGGATGTGATTTGTTGTCCTGCCTGACTTCAATATCTAGCGGGAGACAACGAGCTGGAAACTTCAGATATTCTATCGAGCTATTAGATTTTTTTCAATAGGAGGAATAAGCATTGTCAGTGATTTGGAAATATCCTAAGAGTAAGGCAGACTGTAAGATCTGTACTGCTACGGTGTCTTGGGGCGGAAAAGAAAGTACATCGTTTAACACTAGCAATTTGATTGAACATCTGAAAACGCATCACAGTGCACAAGTACACGGTGTTGCTAATGTTAGTGCAAGACCGCAGCAACCAAACTTAACGCGTGTTTTTGTGTACATGAAAGCAGGAGACTGTTTTGATACTTTCTTTAAAGGTGTTTTCACAGATAGTCCTTTTTAAAGGAACCAAACTCAGTCCTCTAGAAGTGGTCCAAAAAGTGGACCGACAGAAAGGGAACTCAGTTCTTTTTATGTTCACAGTGTGATTTAATTTGAAGGGGACTCGGTTCTGTTTCTGCTCCGGGGCTGTACCACGTCATCTAACTACGGCAAGCCCAGAGGGCGAAAACAGTCGCTACACAAAACAGCGAATCTGGCGCGCTTTGTGTTCATAATGCGCGAGTTTAACTGAACCGTGCCGCGGACTTAAAGCTTTGTTCAAACCAGAATGAACGATTTATTTTTTCCTTGGAATAGCCTTCTGTTAATACTTTCTGTATTTAGCCTTATTATACCCTTAGCAAAAAGTAGTTTATTCAAATGTACTACGAGTAAACTTGTTTTATACTAAAACTGAGGCAGTATACTTGAAGTTTACTTTTTATGTACTATGTTTTATATACTTTAGGATAGTATAGTGAAGTATACTGATAAGTATAAAGAAAGTATATAAAGTATACTTTTGTAAACTTAAAATGACTTTATAAAATATACTTAAAGTATACTTTTATAAACTTAAGTGTTCCAATTTATTCCGAAGAAGTATTAAATTAGTATACCTTCTAGTACACTAAAAGTACATGGTCTGTATACTTGCTATACTTATACTCAAGCGTACTTAATAAAATGAACTTCAGGTATACTACTTTTTGCTAAGGGTAGGCTTGTCATAATCTGTAGAAGAGAAAATAAAACCGGTCTCCAAATTACTGGCAAATGCATGGACACCATTCTAAGAAATAGCGGTATCGGTACTCGGTATTGGCAAGTACACAAATAAAAATACTTGTACTCATATCGGTTTGTAAAAGAGTGGTATCGTTGCATCCCTATTATACACACTTACTTTCTTGGTCCACTTTGTTGGCATAATGTTACAGTAGCTCATGTTTGACATACATTCTTTACATTCTCTAGGTTTTCAGTAGTGGTCAGTTTCTGGACCACTGTTGGCTTTATAGTTTTGATCGGTAGGCTCTTCTCAACCTGCTAGTGACCCGGATGTGAGTTAAAAACTCTGTAACACAGATGTGACGATACACCTAGGGCTCTTTTCCATAGGATCCATGGTCTACAGGATCCATGTTGTACTTTAACCATACCGTGATGGGACAAATCTTGCAGCACTTAGATTTTCCTGTGTATCTCAGCCCGGTAACAGAGTTTCTGACGTATCAGGAGTGTAAGTCTCTCCCATAAAGTCAAATCAGCCGAAGGCTTTTCTGTCAGAGCTGCTTTTGATATTGTAGTCTTTTATTATTTATTGTCTTGTTTGACTTTTACATTTTTTCTCAGCATTTTTAGCTGTGCGATTAATACCTAACCTAGCTAACTTATTAGTAATTTAATGGTACACTTTTGCGTTTTTCACAACATTAAATTGCATCTTCAGCCCAAACAGACTGTAGTGCTTGTACTTTGCCAACTTCCTAGTTTTTGTCTCTCCATTGTTGTTTTTTCAGGCAGACAGTAAAACAATAATGGGCTTTTTCCATGTTCCGTGTTTTCGATCAATCAGAAAGCAGTGACGCAGTCAGCTCAGCGGTGGCTAATTAGAGCTGTGACTATTGTGATTATTTGTTCACTGTACAGCATGGTTCCTTCTGCCAGAGGAGCACCATTTTATGCACTTACATCCCACTACCATTTTAGGACCTTTGCTGGGCTGAGAATGGTCCAATTTCTAGACCTAATGGTTCTATGGACCATCTTCATTGATGATGGAGATAGGTTGCCTGAGAAATTGCCTTTTCTGGGCTACAGTCATCAACAGTAAACCAATAAAATGCATGGATATGGTAGCTGATTCTGATAAAATGGTCTCTGTACATAATGCTGATGCAGGGAAAAGTCCAGTCAAAGCATCAGATAGCTTGTTAAATATGAATGACTGACTGTTGATGAAGTCCTGCTCTTCTCTGGTGTGTATGCTGGCCAGATGACCGTTGTGCTCTCTGCAATCTTTTTCTGCATCCTCCCAGGTGCGTCTGTGGGTGAAGTACCTGTAGCAGTGACCATGAAACTTTCTCCAGGTATGATCACAGCCCTCAGTGTCTATACAGAGGGGGGGGGAGAGAGAAAGAGAGAGAGAGAGAGAGAGAGAGAGAGAGAGGGGAGAGCAAGAGAGAGAGAGAAAGAGAGAGAGAGGAAGAGAGATGGTTAAAATCTTGAAACGAACAATAGGAACTGGAATGAAGTTCTATCATATCAAATCAACCAATATAAGAAGAGAAATTTGAATCAACCAATCACATTTTCATCTCCAGTATGTGGAACCTATTTTGTAAGGGAAGACACTACTCTAGGTCTTCTGGAAGTCCTAGATATGTCACTGGGTTTCTGTCAGATAAAACAGATGTCAATGTGTTAATGTCTAACTAAATACTGGGTGTCTTTTACAAGTGTCGGATGTCTGTGTTTAGTCTAAGATGACCAACAAATGTTCAAATGAAAAGTTGCCAGTGCAGCGCTAGCATACTACTGGAATCCCACAGGAGCGCTAGCAGAAATCTGTAATATGTGTTTTCTCACTATATTTGAACATGTTTTAATATTTTCGAGCCAAACTGAAGGTATGCCTCCTTCCTACAAACAAAAGCCTTTGTGGGCAGAGCATGGATAAGTCAGCTGAGAGTCTCAGTTGAGAAAAGTCCACTGCAAGGCCACAAAGCCACCCCTCCTTCCATTCTTCTTGTGTTCTCTCTCTCTCTCTCTCTCTCTCTCTCTCTCTCTCTCTCTCTCTCTCTCTCTCACACACACACACACACACACAC
>JBBPCX010000038.1:10332566-10348277 GCA_037974365.1 Hydrocynus forskahlii
GTGTGTATGTGAATGTGCGGGTTTGTATGTGCGTGTGTGTATATGCGTATGTGTATGTGCGGGTGTGTGTGTGTGTGTGTGTGTGTGTGTGTGTATGTGTATGTGCGGGTGTGTATGTGCGTGTGTGTATATGTGTATGTGTATGTGCGGGTGTGTATCTTTGTGTGTATTTGTGTGTATCTGTGTGTGTATTTGTGTGTGTGTGTGTGTGTGTGAGTGTATGAGTATGTGTGTGTGTGTGTGTGTGTGTATGTGTGTGTGTGTGTGTGTGTGTGTGCATATGTGTGTGTGTGTGTGTATGAGTATGTGTGTATTAGTGTGTTTTGTGTGTGTGTGTGTGTGTGTGTGTGAGTGCTGGGCCGCCTGGCTGGAGGTGAGTAATCAGGTGAAGGTACTTTTCACTCCAGCAGAGCGATCATAAGAAGCACTGTGCCTTTTTTCTCCTGCTCTCTAGTCCTTACTCTCTCTTTCTCTTTCTCTCTCTCTCTCTCTCTCTTTCTCTCTCTCTCTCTGTCACCCTCTCTCTCACTCTCCCTTTCTCTCTCTCATTTTCCCTTTCTCTCTCTCACTCACTCTCACTTTCTCTCTCTCTCTGCCTTTCTCTGTCTCTGTCTCTGTCTCTCTCTCTGTCTCTCTCTATCTATCTCTCTCTCTCTCTCACTCTCCCTTTCTCTCTCTCTCTCTCCCTCTCTCACTCCCTCTCTCACTCCCTCTCTCTATCTTTTCCAGCTCAGTCATTCTCAAAGCAGACTGATCACCTCACTGCTCTGCATCTGTAGATTTGGAGGATGGCACACTAAATGGTTCCAGTGCTGCATCTGGCACACACATCTGGATTCAACATATTTATTAATGCAGCTCTTACTTGCTTAATGCAGTTAACGCAGCTGTTTTACATTTAGCTCTACTCAATTTTGCATATATACACTATATGGACACAATTATTAGGACAACTTTATCGTGATATGCTATAAACACTTCAATAAAGGATGAGATGACAGAATAGATCAAACTAAATCATGCATAGGACCAGTGTCACAGCCAACCTGCACCACTGTAAGGGCCTTTATAAGGAATGAGGAATAAGGGCTTATATAGAAGCTTTTCATTAATCTCATTAATTGTAGAGCCTGTGGACTCCTATCTTTCTCATGAAGGTGCCACAAAGAGTTATCAGAGTTCTTTCTTTGTTTTTGTAAGAGTGCGAGTGAACATTGTGTGAAAATAATTCACCCCTAGGCAAAAAATTCTAGACAGATCTTGCACAAGTACTGTTTATTTGCTGAATTTAACATACTATATGTACTAATATATATATATATATATATATATATATATGTGTGTGTGTGTGTGTGTGTGTGTGTGTGTTGATGTTAACTCAGCAAATAAACAGAAACTGTGCGATACAATTCCCTGTAGCGGATGTGCTGTTTTCACAGAAAATCAACAAAACATGCAATTTGTCCAGCAGTGTTCCAATTTGCATAAGACTGTAGCATACCAGATGAATAGGATTCCTTTGTGTGTGTGTGTGCATGTGTGTGTGTATGTGTTCAGTTTAGTGTTTTTCAATTACCTTTTTCACAGGTCGCTCCTCCGTAGCTGGGTAAACACAGACACACATAGGAGCTGATCTCATCAATGCAGGTGCCCCCATTCAGACAGGGATTTGACTGACACTCATCAATATCTGATGAACAGAGAGAGAGAGGGTGGGGGGGTAGAGGCGGAGTAAGAGAGGGGTGGGTGGGGTAGAGAGGGAGAGGGAGAGAGAGACAGAGAGAGAGAATTTAGATGGCTAAAGGAATCACATCAGGAATCCTCGCATCAGGACACTTTTACACTCTCACGCAACTTCAGTTGCTCGAAATGCTACATGGAGCAAAATGTCAGTCGTGTTGCATAATGTAAAGCCTGCTGGAATCCAGCTGGAACTCGTATGACTCAGCCGCGCCTGTCTGAAGGCTGTGACAATTTTAATACAGTAACAAAGAATCGAGCCTGCAACCCTAGTCTAAACTGTACTGGGTCTCTAATTCAGACATCTGGGTGCGTCCTGTCAGAGGGGGGCACACACCCACACGACTCTTTTGAAGGGTTTTTTATAAAAGCTTGAGGTTTTGGTGGGCTTCATTTAGTTCCTGTGGTGAACATTGGGAAAAGTTCAGTTTTTGGACAGTTCATAAGATTGTTATTGAGAATTCTGTCATGATGCTAATTAAACCTCTGTAACACAGTATTACTTGAATACTAATATTTAACATTCAACATTAATTCAATATTTAAATGTATTCAATATTTTATCAGAATACTGAAAACTGTGTTGAACCCAAAACTTGTGAATATAACGAGCCTTTTTAACATGGTGATGATGTCACGGCTGCCGTGGTCTTTTGGATGTTACTATTTACTGGTAATGTTGCATGTGTAGTCAGTTTAACTTTACAGAAATGATGTTTCATGTAACTAAGTTGTGTTAAATTTTCCCTAGTAGACACCAGCATGATAATAGAGACAACAGTTCAGCTGCAGAGACTCTGTTTTTCAGGGTCAGAATCAGAATCAGAAAACTTTATTGATTCCTCAGGAAAATGCTTATGTTATGACTGCACAGTCACACAGAGACAAGCACGTTAAACTATATAAAATCTAAAATAAAAGACAAATAAAAACTATTATATTTCTGTATGAAATACACTGTGCTATACACAAAAAACGCTGGGGGTATTAAACCAATAAATGAAGAGCCTGTTGTTCTCTTGTTGTTGAACATAATAGAGATCAGTAGTGGGTCAGTAATACTGTCATGATATTGTGGTGATGTTGCACATGGTAAGACAACTGCACATAGTAAGATACTGCACATAAGAAATTGCACATGATATTGCACATTTAAGGGTCTTCATCTTTGCAGTTTTTCCGTCACTGCTGCACTGTTTTACACATCTGGGCATGAAAAAACAAGCTTATATATTTTTTTACTATAAAGCAAGTAAGAGCCAAATTAATGAGAGAAGCTTTCATAAATGTGCAAAATGAAATAAGGTTTACTGTGGACCACCGGAGGACATACAATATCTGAAAGCCCAGGAACGAGTCAGTCAGATGCAGGAGCATTTTTCAACTGCATTCCGGGTTTTTGTTTATTAAAAAGTGAGTCATGTTTGCACTTGCCTGGAACACTTTGCGTTAAATGTTACACTAACGAGGCTTAATGCGTTCGTCTGACTGTAACTGCCGTTAGCAATTTAACTTACATTGGCATTTTGTGTTGTGCTTGCCACGCTGTTCAGAGGGGTCAGGAACAACACCCGAACCTGGACCTGCCGTGAAGAAGCGTGATAACTGGCAGCAGACAAGCGCGTGTTGATGTATTTATGGCACTTGAAGTCTGGAGTGCTCGGGCTGTCTCTTTCATTTACTTCACAGATCAGTATATCTACTATTGTGCGACATCCAGGCAATTTTCAGGAGGTGTAATTAATAAGATTGATTAGACTCATCAATGGGGTTATTTGGGGAGCAGCAGATCAAATGATCGATGGCACTTGTTGGAGTTTAACAGTAATACGGCAAAATAAATAAATATATCAGTCTCTCTCTGTCCCTCTCTTCCTGAGCGTGTAAAGGGACGAGCACAACCCAATGGATATTTTCCTGGCACACATTTGACATGCCGATATATCTAACATATACACATATACACACACACATATACTTGTCTGGCTTTGATTTTAAATTTCAGATTTACCTGTATTTCCTCCTGCTTTATTTTCACAACTTTACAGTTTTGCACACTGGAGCCCCTTGTGAAGTCAACAAGGTCTACACTCATGAGACAAAGGGTGTTCATGTTTCATTTGTCAGGCCAAGAATATTTTCTATCTTAGTGTCTTTCAACTGGTAGGCCGTAGCCTGCCAATGCGCTGTTGTGGTGAAGGTTTTTCACTGCAAAAAAAAATGTAACAAATAGTCAAAAACTTAACGCCGACAATTATTTTATTGTGCATTAACACAGGTTTTGAAAAAAAACTTTTCTTGAAAGTTTGTTGTTTTTTGGGGTGGTTTTTGCAGGGGTCAGGCGTCCCATTACTTTTGTTCATATTATAGGCAAATGTATTGGCACGCCTGATCATTACACCAACAGGGACTTTAATGACACTGCATTCAGATACATCGACTTTCATATGGAAGTGGTCCATCATTGCAGCTGCAATAATGCTCTGATGGGAACTTATTTTCTATAACAAACTAGATAAAACGTGAATACCCTGCAGTGGCAAATAGCTTTGGTTTTATATTTGATTTGATTTTATTAATGTTTAAGTTGAGATTTAGAAATAGTTGAACTGTAACTGTGTAACTGTGTTAAAGGGAACACTGCTGTTAAAAATCTCCTTATTTGTTTAAAGTGTTTGCAAACCAAATGTTATTGTACTTTTGTTCATACAGCAGTACTTTAAAAATAAAAGTGCGCAAATAAACTACTTTTGAATTAATTATTTAATTTTGTGTATAACAGTGCGATTAATCGCAGAAACCAGAATTTTTTCACATGTATTTTTTTTTATATATCTGTTCCATTTATAGTTCTAAGCATTTGCACAAAAGACAACATTAACGACCAAAATGCTATGTTTATCCTTTCTATATGAAACAATTCTCTTTATCCAACACAAATAACTAGCTAAAAATGGTCTGTCTGGAGAACACTAGGTCATTTAAGTGAAGGGGCCACCATATCAAAGTAAGAAAAATGACCCTTCAACCAAGTAGGTACTTCTTGCACAAGCACACACATACACACAAGCACAAAATAAACAAACTTGCGTACACTCCCTCACACGCAGCACAGTTCAGAGGTCTGCCTGCCAGTGACTCCACTTTCCTTGCTGATCTCAGGCCTGAGGGAAAAATCAATTACAGCACAGCTGGTGCACAAAAGCCCTGAATCCTCACTCCATCTGAAAGTCTATCAGGGGCCGTGGAGACGAGGCTAAAGGTAATGGCCGGGTCGGATCATCTCTATTTTTTGCCAGGGGTGCGAAGATCCCACGGCTGGACTAATGAGCTTTTTACAGTAAAGGGAAAACATGGCGGGATGAAAGCAGATCTCCCCCGTAACGAAGCAGGAGATTGCTCGGAGTCAAAGAGCCAGCTGATTTCATGCAGGAAGAGCTTCCACATGTCTAGACAGCCAATCCAGGGATCATGGAGAAGGGATTACACTGAACATTTACATGCCTGTGCTATCTTCTGTGATTTGATACGTCTCCAAGCCATTTTTATTTGGCCTCTGAAAACCGTGTTTCTGATGCAGGATCTTGTTTATCATACAACAACAACAACAAACGCTGTTTTATAACTGAAAATTGAATTTAATGTTTTATTATTTCCTTTCAGAGCTCTACATGGCATGGCCCCGAGCTATATCTCTGGACACCCTGTGCCTCCTTTCTACCACTTGAGGTAGAAAGGAGTTCTTTCAGCTAGCTGTTCCACACTGATGAATGAGGTTTAAAGGTGACATTTTTAAAGAAACCATATAAAGCTGAACTTCCATCGCTATAAAAAAAAATAATAAAACGAACATTTTATTTAGTGATGTAAACATTATTATCATTTCAAAACATACCACTTACTCCTGGGCCCATAATGTCCATATGTGGAAACTAACCACAAAACAGCCCATTCTGAAGTCACTGTTTTGTGATGTCACAAAAGTCAACACATTTACATATACGCCTGTCTTTTCTTACAGTCGCTGGGCTCCGCCCATTCACATGTTATATGGGGTGTTTCAGCCCAGACTGTTTTTTGAATGAGGCTCAGTTCAGGGCAGCCAATCAGAGCAGAGATAATTTACATATAACAGTCTTAAAGGTACAGTAACATAGACGGGAGGTTAAATTGTAGAGGATAAAGAGAGGTTGGAAATAGCTTTTAAAAGTGGATTATGAGTAAAGCTGTTTGCACATTAATGTAGTTAGTGGACCACATGGGAGAGAAACAAGAAAAATGAGGATATGGGAACTTTAAGTCAAATTTAAAGACGTATTTATTCTTTCAACCTTTTTTTAAAGACTAGGCATTCAGTCATCTGCTCTGTGCTGGTCTGTTCTGTCTCACCATTAGCAGCTCTTGTCCTTTTCTTCTATTGATTTTTATTTGATTTGTTTTCATCTGTCTGTTACTGTGGGAGGACACTTGTCGTCCTTTAAATGAGCTATATAAATAAAGGTGACTGACTGAAGCAACCCAGACTGGACCATTTCCAGAAGACAGCACTAAGTCATTATTTTACAGAGCACCTTCTGGCTTAATCTATGTGAAGATATAAATATATTGTGGTTTGCCATTAAATCTTTATGGAAAGATAACCCATTTAAGCAAAATCTATAAACTAAGCACTATTACAGCTGGATTGGTTTTCCAGAAGAAGTTCTGTAATGTAATTTGTAGGATATGACTAGCTGATTCATATGGGGTGAAGTATCTGTGTAATTTCCCCGGTTCCCCACCGATTTTTCCCACAGGTTCTGTTATTTCATTAGCACAGAGTGGCTCAGAAGAGGACTACTTTTACTGAGAGCGCTCTGGGTTCAGGTAGTTATGGAAAGCCATCGTTCTGGAGTTATTGCTCTAAGTCTTGTAAAAACTATAGATGTTGCATTTTGGACTGGATTGAAACTGACTGTCCATATTCAGTACAGTTACAGAATTTTCCTGGGTAAAACTAATCCAACCTGAATGGGGCTTTAGGTCTTTGTCTCGTTTGATCTCAGACTTTCAAGCAAATCTGAATGTACCTCCCAGATCATTAACACCCAAGGCCCTCAGGGCCATTCTCTCAGTCTGCTCTTTTCCACTGGCACAAGGAACCACACTGTACTGCAAACCAATATTTCCCATTACAAATAAAGCAACCCGTAACTGAGCCGTACTTGTGCTGTCATGGCTCTAACCGATGGCAGGGCCAAAATCGGGCCACAGCTGAGCTGACTACATCACTGCTTTTTGATTGGTCACAAATGTTGTGTTGACAACAGACAGACTTGGAAACACAGACCTTAGTTCTGTCTGTGGAAAAAATAAACAACAATGGAGAAACACACCAACAACTGGAAAGTCAACAAAGCACAAGCACTGCTATGTGCTTGGGCTGAAGACAAATTTCAGTGTGAGTTTTCTGAGAAACAAGAAGATGTACCAGAACATTGCTAACAAGGTAGCTAGGTTCGAGACTCACTGCACAGCAAGTACAACAATACTGAGAACTCAAACAAGACTATGAAAAAATAAAAGACCACAATAACAAAAGTGGCTCTGACAGAAAAACATGCCACTGGTACAACTGCATCGATGCAGTTTTGGGACACATCAGGAATACCGTTACCGGGCGGAGATACAATGGAAAATCAAAGCGTGTTGCAACTTGCAGACCATTGCAAGACAGTATAGGTACAGCACGGTTGTAAAAGTGCTGGCAGTCTTTCTTTACCCACATGTGTGTCCAAATGTGCTGATGTTACTGCTATTGTGGGGCTTAAACTGTTCAGAGTGTATCAGCCTGCAGGAAACAGGTTAGCCTACTTGTTGCCGGGTGAACGGACAAGAACCGCTCTCTGAGTGATGACAGAACCAAAGAGGTAGGGAGAACAAGAGAGGCATGAGGAATCCCTCTTTGTAAGCACTCCCTTTAATTTGAGGAAAAAACAGCTGTTACAGCCACCCTTACAGCAGCATATCAGCCGCCAAGAGGGCCAGGGCCCGGGCGGACTGAAATGTCAGGGGGCATCATCTTGTCCTCAAACACTACTGTGAGGAGGACACAACAACACACTCACTTTCAAAGAAGGGCCAAAGAATCTAGCACTTCAGCTCCGACAGAGACACGCTAGACAACTCTTCACAACAACAGCTATCTCGGGCCAAAATGACCACAAAGCTCTTCTGAGCGTGGTGAAATGGAATCAGCTTATCTCTGAGTCATGACTCTCACTGGATAGGAAATCCTCTGTACGAGGACCTTTACACTGTTGGATACGAGCTCTGTTGCATCTGGTCCAGTATTGGCCACCTCAAAAAAACATTTTTACTCCCAAATCTTCACTTGTCTTGTCCCAAAATTCACAATGAACTGCCTTACACCCTTATTTCAGCTCTGTCATATGGAAGTCATTTAATTTTCTTGATGTATTTCATTTGGATTTTTGTGGGTTATTTGCACTGTATATTATCTATATTGCACTTTAAAGTTTAATGTCTGTTTAAAATGTAATGTCTCAGTATTAACCCCAGAATTAATATTTAATCATGTGTCAGTATGGACACCAGAATTCAAATCATAAAACAGTCTTCTCTTCTACTTATACGTACAAATGCAGTGTCCACTGAAAGCTTAGAATCTGAATTTGTCTATTTGTTTCAAAGAACTATGAGTGGGAAACAATTAATACAAATTACACGTTTTACACAATTGCAAAAAATACCAATCAATTCTACAGACACTACCTAAAATTGTAGACACACATTAACAGAAAATTCCACGGATATTTCAGTCACTGAGGATATTTAGAGTTGTTTGTTGTGAAATGGTTCTCTGTAGAGGATCTTGCCAATTCAGAGTTCTTTACAGTGGGGGTGAATGGAACCAGGGATCATGAGGTCTACAGCACAATTGTAATTTTAATTATCCAAAATTACTATATATGTGATATAGAAATGGTAAAATATTGGAAAATATGAAAAAATGTCATGAGAATCATTTTGTGTAAACACTTTCTGTGAGGGAGGTTTAGAGGCATTAGTCTCTTCAGCTTTGCTCTGGATCTTGTTACCACCTAGCGAATACATTTTAAAGTGTTTCTAAAATGCAACATTTCTTACCGAACCACTCTGAATAACTTTGTTTACACCTCAACCATTGAATTATGCAAGAGTTTATTAAACATTTAGTTTAACATCCTAAGAGTGATGAAGAGGCACAGGCCTTATGCATCACTTCTCTGGTAAGACCTCATACTGTCCTGAATGGGAATCTGCTGGATGAAATGAGAGTGGGGTGTCATGTCATAGAGAGGGAGAAGCATTTCGGTTCAGTTTCGGTTCAAATGTTTCTCCACTCACAAACCAGCAGAGGCAGCTCCAAATCAACCAACCCAGAGCTTGGGCTTCAAACACCTGTAAGTGCTGAATGAGAGAAGTGTGAAAACTGCCCCAGCCATTCAACCATGTCCCGGAGGGCAGCAGTCTGACATCGACTTTCCAAGCAGGGCCGCACTCCTCAGCGCCGAGTGCCTGGTCTGGAGGCCCGAGGGGGGGATGTTTCATTTCTCACTGGTCAGATTTATGCTTTCAATTTCACCAGCTGCCAAGGCATTTGTAAACGAGGGGGGCGAATAAAATGTAAACAGCCCCCCTTCTGTAATAAATGAGACCTCAAATGCAATCAACAATTTCACGGCCATGGATCTGCGCAGGCTTTCCACTGGGCCAGTGGAATCTAATAAAAAACTAAAATAAGGGGGAGGTGCTGGAGAGGCACAGATCAATATCATGACGAAGGACTTTCTCAGAAAGTGCACAGAAATTTCCCTCTGATGATCTGCTATCACACAGCACTTCTGGGTTCAAGCGTTAATGATTAAAAATGTAAACGCCCCTGACAGGGGCCGACAGTGCTCTCTTGCTATGCGCTCGCTGTCTGAAGCCAGTTGTCCCTGTCTTCTCCTGGCTGTCAGCACTCTCGCTCTACCACCAAGAGCCATCAAAGAGCTTCCTCTCCTCTCCTTCCTACAACAGAGACAACCGCGTCTACCTTAGCAGGCAGCAGTGATTTGATAAGTGGCGACTCAAACACAGACCTCTCGGGACACTGACGCACTTTGCGTCCGAGGTTTTAGATAAAAAGGAGAGCTCAGAGGAGAGCAGGACAACAAAACATATTTTACTGCCTTTCATCTTAGCATTCATATTCTGCTTCAGACCTTTCATTACCGACCTCAAAACATACTTACATACTCGATGCTGAAACTTTCTGAACGCAAGCAGAGTGCTCTCAACAAGGATACCGAAGCCATTTGGAACATCAAAAATCTTCATGAAATCTTCGATGAAATCTGCTATAAAATGATTCTGTTAAATCAGTGGTTCCTACCCAGGTCCTGGCTCATTTTAGCGCTTTCCTTGCATTAACACACCCTCTTCACCTTGGTAAGTGGCTGATAATGAGTTGATTTGAGCTGGATTAGGAAAATTACTAAGGTATGGGCCCTGGGCCTCCAAAGTTGGGAACCTCAAAGTTAAAATACTGCACTTTTCATCCACTGAAACCCAGACAAAAAATTGTCAACGACATTCATTTGCCACTTTACTGGAAACACTTGCTTTATACATTTACTATGCCAGGGAAGACTCAACACCATACACGACCTGTGAGCTATCCTCTAGCAATTGCAATCAGTGGCTACTAGTGGCCAGTCTCTGATTGGAAAACTTGTAGACCACTCAGTTTAGCAGTGATGTATAAAAGCTCCAGTTATGCTGCTGTGCCTGATACTCTCATAGCCGAGCCACACAAACAATACCATAGCACCACTGTGTCAATGTCTCTGCTGGGCTGAGAACAGTCTACCAAATAATATCTGGTCAACAGTGGTCCTGTGGTCAGAAACTGACCAGTGATCAATGGGATTGATTCTGGAAGGCCTTGCTGCCAGAGCATGGATAGGTCAGTTCAGTGGGTTCAATCACATTATTATATCACTGTTCAACATTCAAAGGACAAGTTGCAGTCATTCAGGGTGACTCATATGTCCTATTACTGATGACTGCCTTCGCCATAATTGCTCCGGAAAGCTGTTTTTTCAGTTGCAAGTGTTTTATGGATTGCAGATAGCGGTGGAATCGTCGGGGGCTGGAAGAGACAACAAGGCCTAAACAATAGCGCACAAATCAGACTTCCGATTGCACTCATGTTGCGTCTCGCTCTGAGTAAATCTCTGCAAATGTAGGCATGCACTGAATGTTCCCAAGTGAATGAGATGCTTACAGTAAATGCCCTTCCAGAGCAGGGATGGAAATGAATAATGTGAACAATGCAGGGATTCTCTGCAGTCCCCGTCTCGGCTTGTCCCGCTGAGTTCTTGTCATTTTCATTCTGTGGCACCTGAAAGCTCAGGCTGTCATAACATGGAGCACTAAGACCCCCTTGTCGGAGAACTAAATGCCAGCACTTCTCAGATCAAACAGTGTTTTGATCAATTAAACAGGGCCTGTGAAATGCTAGCAGTGGGATTCTCCTGCCACACCGGATCGGCATGAGCCGAAGCTGGAGGAAGAGGAAGAGACATGGCGTTAGCTCCACGGATTCTCACAGTGGGTGCCGGCCACCCGGGGACATGGAAAAGAAATAAATGATGACCAAAATCCACACGCGTCAATACAGCTTCGACATTGCTCCATTTTAAGGAGCTTGAGACGACTTAAAAGATTCTACCGCAACTCGAGATTGATGCCGCTTAATGTCCCAGACCCACTTGGGCATGTTTGGTCAATGGAATCCATTCAGTTATTGACAGCTGGGATTTATGTTGAGGCACCGGTGACAGGAGGCTATGTACACACCGTAAGAACCTTAAAACTTTAGTGGATTAATGGAACCTCAGAGAGGAATTCCCACAGTTAGGAATATTTGTGAAATACCTCTTCACCCACCTCAGGCTTAACTTGTCCACCAACCTTAAATCACAGAAAATCTCAAAAACTCCAAGTGCCTGAACCATTCCAAGACAAATGAGCGTGCTGGTCCGGTTTCAGGAGTTCATGAGGTCTGTTCAGATGGTTCCGTGTTGGAGGTGTGAGAAGGCATCGCTGCGAACTGAAGCCAGACAGGCTGAGGTGCTGTTGACAGGGTTGTGCAACATCTCACAGAGCATTGCAGGAGCTAATGAGCAGAGGTGTCACAACATTTCAGTCTGTTGCGCTTCACATCTGACAGGCCCTCTGTTCTTCACGTGGTGTGGGGGGGTCAAATTCGCTCACTCTCATCACTGACTCCGAACCACAAGTGTGTGAATGTATAAGCTGCTGGGTGTGTGTGGTGGATTTGTGGGTGGTAGTTGGATTGACCAACAGAGAGAGAAAGAGAATGAGAGAGAGAGAGAGAGAGACACACACACAGAGAGAGACAGAG
This sequence comes from Hydrocynus forskahlii, assembly GCA_037974365.1. NCBI lineage: Eukaryota > Metazoa > Chordata > Actinopteri > Characiformes > Alestidae > Hydrocynus > Hydrocynus forskahlii. The sequence continues at coordinate 10,344,763 of JBBPCX010000038.1, forward strand.
AAAGGTACAAATTGACAGAAAGGATTTAGCCAGCAAAACTGAAAAAAGGAAACAAAAGGAAAGACTTACAATCTCTTAAATAGAGTGGCCTTAAATTTGCTAGAAAATGTACTGATGCTTTCGGAATGAAATATATTCACCTGTTCAAAATCATTTCTGTTGTAACAAAAACCCGTGTATAAAAAAAAATAACACTATAGGAGAAGGGAGAAATGTCCTCAACATTTTAAACTTTAATGTGTGTAACTATAACAGTAACAAGATTTTATTTCCGGTCAGTTTGGACCATTCCTATTGGTCCTTTTCTCATAAACTGTTCACACAATGTAAAGGGCAACTGGAGTTTTGGTGTAATAGTGACAAAATATTACTGCACATTTTTATCTGAAAATGATCTGGCAATATTTTGAATTACCATTGCCCAATATGGCCTCTCCTGGCTTGGAGAAAAGCGAGCTGGAAGGATGAATGCAAGCTTATAGGGTAGGAAGACATTCAGATCCCTAAATGGCCACTAAACCACCCCCACGTAAAACCCTGGTAGGGAGTCAAGCCGCACAGCCTGTGATAGCAGACGGGAAACAGCAGGCAATATTTTTGCTGGTTATTGAGGAAGAGGAAAATGCCCCACAGAACCCATCCTATCTGAGGCATTATAGAGCTAATCACTGACTTGGTTCATTTGAGGTGTGCTTAAAATGAGCTATCAGACAGCACTGAGTCGCTGCTGGGCCGGTAATGTAGAGCAGATCCCCTGAGGAGGCTGGAGGGGGTACACTTCCCCTGCCTTCACTACCTTGCATATTATTAATGATATACTTACAAGATGGAAAGTCAAACTATTTCTTCTTTCCCCCTGTCAAAATCAATTAAGATTTTAAGCAAAGGGAGGAAAACCTAGATTGGTTTCCAGAAGAGTCAACTTGCAATGCTATATGCTTATGTGGGCCCGTATACTTGGTTCATCCATCTTATTCACAAAAGGCTGGTTTAGCAATAGGTTCCCAGAAGCATATTTGATTCCACCTGGTTAATCAGTTGGTCTCACTTCTCAAATTGTTGAATAGAGGTGTGTGAGATGAGCTACTGTACTTTCTGGAAAGAAAATGTGCAGTACCACTGGCCATTTAGGCATAAGACTGGTGACCCCTAACCTAATAGTTTGAAAAAATGTAACTCATGCCTGTTTAACTCATGATGAAATAAATTGTAAATTATATTCTGTATCATTGCTGCGATCTAGGTACGCAGAAATCGAATCATACTTATAGGTCCCCTTATCTGACAGAGCATACAGCAGATCTAATCAGTCTTTTGGCATCTTTGGGATGTGCATTCTAAAAAGAGAGGCCTAAATATTTTAAAGTATTGGTTACAAGTGCAGTAGTGGACAACTTTGATTAAAAACGAGAATCTAAATCTAACGAGAATCTAAAATGAAGAAACATAATTCTGATTATTTATAAACGATAAATATTTTGTTTTAAAGGGTGTTGATAATGAGAACACAGTCTGTATAATGCTCTTTGGTCCAGCCCTATTAACAAGCACATCATTCCAATTAGCATTGTACAAACTGCATAACAGCTTCACATAGACTTGTGTATGCGGTTTCTGATGCTGTATGACATACTGTTGTTTTACGAAAATGAAAAAGTACAGACAAAATTGAGGCTTTCGAATGAGTGATCCTACTGTTCTTAGCTGTGTGACATACGTTTGTTGATTTTCTTACATAAGAAGAAGCTATGCAGTGTCAGAAACCACATAAGTGAGTCAGAATGCGTGTGATTATTAAGGCATGCGGTTTGGGCCTTACAAATTTGTTGAGTAGCCTCTATTGAAGCCTTGCAGCTTCAGTCTTCAATAATGATGGGCATAAATGTGTAACATTTTAGCTAAAAACAGTACTAGCAGCAGTACTGAAGCCTGAATTTTGTTGATGCCTCTGTCCATTTTTTCACCATCCCATTCCTTTAAGGCATCCTTTAGTTTTGAGTAAATTGGTCTGAATCTCAGTAGTGTATATTTTTCTCATTTTTCCAGCTTTTTCTTTCTGAGATGAGTGTCTGCGATTTACTGCAGGAAGGTGCAGCCCGCGGCGCCTCACACACGCCGTCACGTGACCGTGGGTCGCTTCTGCCGAGATAAGAGAGCCCCCACTGCCTCATTTCCAGCGCTCATCTCCAGGACAACACAGCCGCCTGCCAGGCTGATAAGGGGGCGTAAAAAAAAAAAAAAACAGGCACAGACTTCATAGGAAATCAATTTGTCCGCAGATATATGGTACGTGTCGCAGCTTTATGAATCATTCCTGCCCTGTGTGGAGAGAAGGCCACGCAGAGATGACAAAGCCAGAATCATCAGTGCTGGAATCTCACAGCAGAGGAGTGGAGAAATCCTGACAGTTCAAATAAGAGTTTTTATACAGAAGCTTTAAAGAATTTAGTGGCTTTTTAGAGAGCGGAGACTGTTTCTGGACCCCTTGATTCTCATGCAAAACTGCTGACCAAGCAGTCCTTTGGCCTTCTTTGTCACTGAGTGTTGAGCGCAGTTTGTTGATCTCACTGGCCAAACACACCTGGTTTGTCTGGTAATTGCCAGGTTTATTGGATGTGTTTGAGAAGGGCGTCTATCAAACTGAGCTGGACACTGGACCTCCAGGACTGGAGATATGAACCCCTGTCTCAGACAGTAATAAATAGAACATTATAAATAGAAATAGAAGGAGCATGGTGGTGCACTGTTGCCTCAGCAAGAATGAATGTGTCTATTGGTCCGCCCTGTGATGGACTGGTGACCTGTCCAGGTTGTTTCTCTGCTCACATTCAATAAAGTGTTGGGATAGGCTCCCGCACCCCTCCCCCACCACCCACACCCCATGACCTTGGTTAGAATAAGCAGCTCAGAAAATGGATGGACTCATAACTATGAATAGAAACTGGTTGTGCCATTTGAGAGCCTGGAGTCCACCTTTTCTGAAGCCTGATAAATTGATAAACGTTTGGCGAGCCTTGGTTTAGGAGGACGACTTCAGCCCAGATTGAGTGATGCACCTCACATTGTTTACACATGGGAGCCCTCACATTTAACAGAAAGGCCAGTGCAGAGGTGGAGATAACGATGTGTTTCCGGCCCACTGGAAAAGGGTCTCACTGCCTGTATCTCAATTATTTTTTTCATCCAAACTGTGCAGGATATTGCCTGGGATCCTGCAATCATGAAATTGAGCCTATTTATACTTCATGTGTCTTGGGCTGGTGTTTAAATGCGTTGGAGACAGACTGTTATCCAATTCTTCTGAAGCATCACCTGGTGGTTTGGACGTACTGGAGGTGTGGTTGAGCCAAGTGTAAATGTGTCTATTTCTTCAAAGCATGTAATCTTTGCTCCTACCAAACAAAATCAATCAGTCAATCAAAACCTAATGTCCTTTACACTCCAGATCCATAAAAACTGGAGCTGGTTTCTATGGAGAAACCAACTATTTATATATATATATATATATATATATA
>JBBPCX010000038.1:10355107-10379800 GCA_037974365.1 Hydrocynus forskahlii
AGAGAGAGAGAGAGAGAGAAGAGAGAGAGAGAGAAGAGAGAGAGAGAGAGAGAGAAATAGAGAGAGAGAGAGAGCATGTACACACATTTATATAATATTTTGGACAGTTTTTATATAATATTATTATATTGTATAATTTTTCTCTATTTCTTATGCTGCTTTCTTCTCTTGCTCTCTTGTACTGTCCACTTTTTATGTTGTAAAAATGCAAATATCCCACTTCTGGGACGAATAAAGGTTTATCTTCTCTTCTCTTCTCCTATCTTCTCTTATCTTCTTTTGTCTTACTTTGTCTTATCTTGTCTTATCCTTCCTTTATGTTGTGTAAATGACCACAACATAAATGTGGCTCTCCTGAGATTTACTGAAGATCAAACATGTGAGCCCATCGTATTTGGATTCCATGGATTCTCTGCCCAGAGTGTATCCATGTGTGCCTTCTCTTTTCTTCTTTTGCAGAGATCCATGGCTGTGAAGGTAAATATCACTCTTAAAATGTATACGCAGTAAAGTGTCATCACAGCAAACACAGGGCTCAGCAGTACGGTCCATGCAGACCCTCCTATCAGGCCAAAAAATCCTTTGTATGACACTGAAACCGCATGAACCCTGTTTTATGTGTGGTTGCACTCTAAAATGTGTCATGACGCCATTCATAACGCAATTAAAACACGAGCTGCACTATGAGTGCTGCGGTAAGGGCCACTGTAGTGACAGCCAGGCCTGGCAGAGCCGCCTTGTACTGCCAACCAGCTTTCGCCTGCCCGACACTCGTGATGAGCCTCGTATTGAACTGGTTTTCTCGTATAATATATTCTTCCACTTTTTTACAAAAGAAGCAGTCCTCTACAGCCCCATCTCAGTACTGAGTGTTTAAACCACCACAGAAACCTGAGAGCAAACCTGAGAACACATCAGGACTGTGTGTTTGCAATGGCTTGACTGGCAGTTTGCAGTGCTGATGCTAATTGCATTTCTGTTGAGAAGTGTTTAATAGATGAATGGGATGTGGATAAATCATGTCTGGACATGGATCTGAAAATGGCAAGTACAGATAGGCTCACTGTGTGCATACCTCTAACAGCCCAAGCTCTTCCACTCTCCTGAGCTTCATTCTGGACAAGAATACAAGCAAAGAACAATTAAGACCTATTTTTTGATCACAAGGATGCAAGGAACAAATGAAGGAGTTGTGGGCTGCCGGTGGAGCCAGTCAAATCCCTTAAAGAGCAGCGGTGCATGAGAAGAACAGGAGGGTTGGGTAGTCATCAATCACGTGATGCACTGAGGCAGAAGTGCAGAATCTCCTGCAGCAACCGGTCCCAGTGGAGGGACCCTCGCAGCTCCACAGTGCTGGAAACCAAGGGGTTACAGGCCAGAGATATTAATAGGGCTGCCTTCATGAATCTTTCAAACTCAATTAGGCGGACTGATGTCAGTGCAAAGTAGCCAGGCAGCACGCTGGTCAAGACGCGGAGGGATTGATTTTCACTTCTTCATCCAGAACGCATGAGCTCTCCAGACACTCAGGAGAATTCTGCTATGTGTTCATGTGCACAGAGGCCACTACTCACTCACTCACTCACTCTCTCTCTCTCTCTCTGTCTCTCTCTCCTTGTTTCTATTTTCCTCTCTATCACCTCTCTAATTTCCTTTCTTCACTCTTCCTCTCTCTTTCTCTCCCTCTCTTACTCTCTTTCTCTGTCTCACTCTCTCGCTGTCACTCCTTTTCTCTCTCTTTCTCTCTCTCCCTCTTCCTGTTTTCCTCTCTATCGCCACTCTTTTTTTTCTTCAGTTATCCTCTCTCTTTCTCTCCCTCTCTCTTCCACTTTCTCTGTCTCTCTTTCTGTTGCTCTTTCTCTCATCTATCCTGCTTATCTCCTCCCTCTTTTTTTCTCCTATTCTTCTTCTCTCTTCCTTCTCTCTCTTGCTATTTTTCCCTTTTTCCCTCTGTCTCTCCTCTCTTTCTGTCTCTGTTTCCTCCTCTTCCCCTAATCCCTTTTCTCTTTTTTCTCTCAGTCTCTTCTTCTCTCTTCTCTGTCTCTATTATCTTTCTTCCGCTCTCATTCTCTATTGCTTCTTCTTTCTATCCGTTTCTCATTTTTGCTTTCACACTGCATTTTTCTCTTTTTAAGTTCTGTTTGCTCTCTCTCTTCTCTTGTGCTCGCTCTCTCTTTTTCCTCTTCCTCTCTGTCCTCTCTCTCCCTCTCTCTTGGTTTAATCTTTGATTAATCTTTTCTTGCACAGAGTCATTCTAAGAGAAGAAGAGGTGTTGGTCCTGTGTGTAATCAGGTTGTGTTGGCTGGGGAGGGAGAGAGTGAGCCGTTAGAGGCGGAGAAAGGCGACGGAGCTCCGGCGGAGGCGATGAAGTGAATTTTAGCAGAGAAAAAAGCCGGAGAGCCACAGGGCTGCTTTCACCCCATCTCTGCAGCGCATTGCAATTTCCATACAACCTCGGTGCCAAATAACAACAAGCCGGCGGGAAAAGGGGTTGAGAGAGCAACAATGAGAAAGGGAATAGAGTTCTGGAGTGAAAACACAAAAAAAAGAGAGCACTGGAGATGAGAAATGCTTTTTCTTTCGTATTTGTTTGTTTCCTTGCGAGACACGGCAGTGTCGAAGGTGTTTCTTTCTCACCATCAGAGCTAAAGGTGATCTCAGCGCTCCTTCAGCTCCAGTAAAATATCTGCGAACAAACTCAGAAGAGTGCAACCGATATATTTCAAAACACAATTCTGCACCTGGAATCTGACTGGCTGAACCACAATCAAAGCTATTGGCAAATGCAGCTGAAGGCAAGTGTGCAAGGTTTAAAAAAATGTTATGGTATTCATGGAATAGAATGTAGAGCTCGGTGGAAGACTCACTCTACTGCAATAACATTCATAAAGGAATGTTTTTGTGAAAAATCAAATCTATACATTTTTGTTTTTTTAGTTCAGTGCTGGAGCTCTGGGATATACTCACCCAAATCGTTTCTGTGAAAATATATCCTCAACCTGCTCAAACTCCTGTTGTCTGTAGCAGGTTTGTTTATTTTATAGCTCCCAGTATGTAATACTGTGTCCTAAACCACATCCACAAGTCTGCACCACCTTAATGAAGACATCGATGTGGTTTTGAGTGGGAATATTGACTGCAAGTGTGTGTTAGAAACATTATCCTCATAGTGCAGGTTCTGAATTAAAGAAGCAAAATTTGCACTTCAGATATGTCTTGGCTTATTGACAATATCTGATGTAAATGGAAAATTGGGAAAACATTTTGCTAAACCAAGGAGGCATTTTGTTTTATTAGAACTTATGATGTTTATGCACCAAACAACTTGTGTGACTATTTTCCAGCCTTAGAATGAAATATATATAAAACAGAATTATAGGTGTATATATAAATAATCAGTTGTCTCATATTGGGCCGCATTAAAAAGCAGTGCAGGCTGAAATGCAAATGTGTTTTGTAACGTAAAAAAAATATTGCCTTTATTGTTTGCAGCTTGGTGATTCATATGGACTAGGGCACCAATGACACATTCAAAACTGTTTACATTCAATATTAAAGCCAGAAGATGAGGCCTAAGCTGGAATCAGATACTGTCCTGTTTTTAAATGACCAAATTAAACTTGTCCCTAAATCAAAAGGGTGTGTACTCATTCAATGTCTGACTTTTTGAATCGATCGCATAGTCAATGTCAACTGTGCAAAAAAGGTTAAAGTTTTATTCACCAACATTAAGATCTGGAAGGAGAGAGAGTCTGGGTGGCGGTAAGCAAGTGCCCAAATGGTTCTTCATTATATCTTTATGATGGTGAATTTTTCCCTCTTGGCTATTGCAGCCACCAAACAAACAAAACCATCTAAAAACTTGCGCTATTTCATCTTGGACCCAGAACAGATCGCTGCGAAATGGCCACGCACAAGAGCCAGTCATCTCCCCTGAAGGCTCAGTAAAACTGACGGATAGCATCTGCATTTTTCACTCAGTTGTCAGAGCGCTGGAGGGCCGTCGATTTTCTGCAGACATTCCTCCACAGAACGACAGCGGCCCTCAGGTAACCAGATCCAGCTCCCGCTCAAACAAAGCTGATTTGTTGACCTCAGCTCGATAAATAGTGACTGTGGGTTAATGTACCTTTCTCTGTGAAGTAACAAATACAGACAAACTCAGCTGGAGGAAGGAGAGCCTTCGGTTTTAATGGTCTACTCTTCACCTTCAGCACATCGCAGCGGCTGCTGCCTGCTTTGTTCACAATCAAGAAGAACCGGCCTGTCATCTCGACCACAGGCTGGCTTCCAGAGGAACAAAATAATGTTCCTTTAGGGTCTCAGTGCAGTAGAGAACAGGTGAAGAGAACACACATTATAGTTCCATTAAACAAGTGCAGTTTCAGCTATTAAACAATACATTGCCTCACACAGTACACTAGAGTACATGGGAACAGACAGTGAGAGACAGAGAGTGAAATACACAATCCCACCACCTGTGACTGGGTCCAAACCCATATCTCTCTTTCTGTTTGATTGACAGGCAGTGCGGTTGGCATGCAGTGTGTCTGGGGGTAACAAGGTTCTGTCCCTGTGGACCTTCTCTGCTTACCTCATAAATATTTCAGCCGTCCAGCAGAAACACACTCTATACATTATGCAGGGATCCTAAACGTCCCTTCCTAAAATAATTGCTGAGCACAACCTAAGCCCCCGGGACGTCCTCTGAGGATATGGCCTCTACCCTGCCCTTTAAAGACCCCTTAAAAAAATACTTTATTCTGTATTTTCTTCCAGTTTAGAAAGTAAAGAAAAATCCCCCAAAGAAACAAAGGAATGAAAGGAAAGGAAGAAAGGAAGAAAAAAATGTATGAGAAATATAAAACAAGAAAGAGAGAAGAAAAAGAAAAAGGAAGAAGTAAAAGAAAGAAAGAGAAGCAAAAAAGAAAAAGTTAAGGAAAGAAAGAAAGAAAAAGAGAGAAAGAAAGAAAGGTAAAATAACAAAAGAAATAAAGAAAAGGCTGAAAGAAATAAGATGTAAAAGAAAAAGAGAAGCGAAGAGATTAATAATAAAAGTAAAAAGAAAGAGAGAAAGAAAGAAACAAACAGAGGAAGGAGGAACAGGTGAAAGAAACAAAGAGGTGAAAGAAAGAAAGAAAGAAAGAAAGAAAGAAAGAAAGACAAAAGAGCGCAAAAAGTAAAGGAAGAACCTAAAGCTGTAAAAATAAATAAATTAAGAAATCAATACACAAAGGCAGAAAGAAAAAGATGGAGAAAGACAGAAAGAAGTAGAGAGAGAAAGAAGGGGTGGTGATTTAAAAGCGAACCCACTGCTCATTATACTTCACCCTTTTCTCCTTCATAAATGGATTTACTAGAAAGAGCAAGTGTTAAGTCAGAACAAATCTGGTCAAGAGTTTGCAGTAATACGCAATTAACCTGAGCGCCGTTAGCAGTAATTAATACCACACATGGCTCAGACACGCAATCACCACACTAAAGCTGCACCAACAGCCAGAAAAACTCATTACACGGGCTCCCAGGGGAAAGTTTTAAACCTACAAAACACTGTAATGATAACCATCATAAAAAAGTGAAGTCTTCTAAGTGTGAAGACAAACACGTGTGCGTGTGGGTGAACAGAATGTGACTGGAATCCATTAATACCCTGATGCCCTGTAGATGCCCTGATTTGGTACAATGTGATGTGAAAGTGCAGCAGTTAGCATACAGATGTCAACATTTATTGGCACGCAGATGGATCGAGCATCCATTCGGCCTATATTAGTTAACATAATTCAGGTATTGATTTTGCCGCTGGCGTGTGGCGAGATTGATAATGAGCCCCATGATAATCAGCATTAGTGCCCTCTGACACAGCACAGCACAGCTGTGACCCCAGCGACTTGAAAATCCGTCCACGACCGCACAGCAGCAGCCACGGCTCATTAAAGAGTCCATGTCCCGCAATTTTAATGTTTCCCTTGCAGTCAACTAATCACATTTTTACTTATTTTATTTTTGCATGGCTACTTTTGCAGTATCCATTAGAAGTACACATGCTGTTTTGTTTCTGTGCCTTTAAGACTGATATGTGGACAAAAGTATCTAGGCCCCTTACTTCCAGTGAAGGGCAATATTAATGCTCCAGCAAACCAAGACATTTTGGAAAACACCATGCCTCCAACTTTGTGGACAGTTTGAAGAAGAACCTTTTCTATTCCAGCGTGACTGTGCCCCAGTGCACAAAGCAAGCTCCATAAAGACATGGCTGGAGGAGTTCAGTGAGGAAGAACTTGACTGGCCCACACAGAGCCCTGACCTCAACCCACAGAACAAAATTATGTGGAAAGCCTCCCAAGAAGAGTGGAAGCTGTTATGGCTGAACAGTGGGACCAACTCCATATGAAAGTCTATGTGTTTGAATGTAATGTCATTAAATTCCCTTTTGGTGTAATGGTCCCAATACTTTTGTCCAGATAGTGTATGTAAATGACCTCCACTCTGATGGGCTACCCTGCACTGTGGCTCACTTAAAAGAAGTCCAGACTACAAGACTCCTTGTAACTTCAGTGAATGTCTGGGGCTACACAATGAATCTCATTGGTTTTAGTAACATCACAAAAATAATTTCAAAATTGACTGTTTTGGGGGCTTAGTTTCAATATATGGGATACATTTTGGTGCATTTTTCAAACTTATATTCTTATTATATTTTAAGTGGGAAAGCACTTCTCAGTCTTTTAAACTTCTTGCTTCTTGTGTACTGTGATGCAGACACAAAGATGAGGTGGCATACAGGTCTTCTGAATATTTCAGTAAATTTCAGTAAATTTCAATGTAAACACCTAAAGGCAGATCAGATCTGCACAAATATTACAAGTGTTTAAGGATAGGCCAATGGGCAAGGTTAGCACTTGTTGTTTCTAGAATCAACAAACCAGCTTGAAATGTCGTGTAAACATTTTATCAGCACAGATGTCCAACAGCTTTGATTTACAGCAATTTCACCTCTTATTTGAGAGGCTCCCACACCTGGTCTGAGTGCACATTTTAGTGTTTCCCTAACACACACACCTCAGCTCAAAGTAATTAACAAGCTAATTAGCTTGATCTGGCAGGAAAATGCTGAAACGGACAGGTGTACATCAAGACCATCAGGGCTGGGAACCTACAAACCGCTTTTAAACCCTCAGAGTTAGATGTACAGAACCATGCAAAAGTCTTAGGCATCCTCAAAAACAATATATAATATGACTTATATATAATATAAACATCCTAAATGAAACTAAAAAGAATAAATGCAAATAACATTATACAGTAAACAGTGATTTTATGTACAGTATATCAGTGTGTTCCTTGAAAGTCCAATATTACCATCAGAAACCTGGTTTGATTCAGTCAGTCCTTCATTAAGTCAAATCAGGAGCTGCTGATGGAATTTCACAAATCCAAACTACGGTTAGAGGAACCCAGGAGGAATCTGGAACCGAACCTTTGTTCCTTTTACCAGCTCACAAAATACTACTTTTTACAAACCAAACCAATCTTAATACTTTTTACTGCTTTATTGTTTGTTTGCATTTATTCTAATGTTAACTTTGCCAGCAGAGAGACACATTAATTATCACACACCGAGAAAAATTACTTTAAACTATTTGCCTAGTTGCCTCTTGCACAGTAGTGTATGTCAGAATGTGTGTTGCAAAATGGGCCTTGACAAGGCCACAACACACACTTACTATGTGTGTGTTGAACTGAATTAACATTCAATTCACTGAGGCTGTACTTCATCTCCAGACTGCTCATTGGAGTGCCTTCTAATTGCACAATAGAAATTCATGTGTTTTCAAACACAGTTCTTTCTTATAAAACAGTCTACTGGGATGTGATTCTCCTCTTGATCAAAAAACATCCATTTGGAGAACAATAACAGGCAAAGTCAAAGCCCTTCACACTTATTGAAAATTGAAATGGGGTACATTCACTGAAATAGTCTTACTCTGATAGTAAATATTCTGTTTGAGGTTTGTTCCTTCATGTAGCTGCTGACACTGCTGCCATTGTTAATGAGTAATTACACCCTGAAGTGGATTTGTTTTAATTAAGAACTGAAATATTGCACTGCCAAACCTTTTCAAACTGTCAAAAAACCGTAAGTATTGTGCACAATGTCTGCAGCGCCCCCTCTGGTCCAACTCTGCTACAGGCACACATGACAAAGCCACGTTTCGATGTGCAAATCAGTCTACCAATGTCACTGTCCCCCTGATGACGATGCCCACCTTGTGCTGCACTGAACAAATGAGTGTGAAATATAAGAATTGGACTCAAGAGCAAGGTTGCAAGTAAACCATTCTACTTCCTAATTATAGCTAAGTTTATCTGTGTAATAAACTTTAACAGAAAAGCACAAAAACAGATAATGGAATATGTTTTTCAAACTTTTCACCCGTTTGGATCCGAAGTGACCCCTGATGCAATTTCTGCTCATCTGTCTATGAAGTTCTAAGACGAGTTTAGATATGTGTAAGCTCAGATCACTCAAATTCCACTCACTCTATCTAGATGTGTGTATGTGTGTGTGTGCTTGTGTGTAATACCAGAGGAAAGCCAGCTTGTGACGGCATGCATGTGTTTCATCTGCTTAAATGTTAACAGGTCACACTGAAGTTCAATATTGCATCCATAAAGGCCTGTAGCGATTTCTACTATAAAAAGTAGGCCTTTAGTTCAAACAATGAATGTCAAAACAGGGTCTTGTAGACTGCTATGATAATGTGAATTTCTGTTCTTACTAGATTTCTAGTAGTATGTTTGTGCTATTGTAACAGATTAATATTTCCTCTTCCTTTTTTCTCTGATTTGGTCCCATCCATTATAAATCAAAACCTTGTTGATTCCACTGTCATTTCTTAACCACATCAGTGGTTATTCTAATGAGTAGGGCTTTCTGTCCAGCTCCTGAAGGCCTGACCAGTGGGCAGTAAGGCAATATGCTTGGCTGTGTGTACGTAGATATCACATGAAAAATTATTAGGATTGAAGAATTTTCTGTTGGCCTTTTCAATTTTTTTTTGTTTCTAATCTAAATCTAACCATGAAATCCAACACCTGTAGAGTTTAGATACAACAAGCAGAACAATTCTTTTAAATAAAAATTGAATAAAAACTGACATGTTTTGTTTTGGTTCACAGAAACCCTTAAGCATTCTTTAAAGGCCTCGAAGACCCTGAGGGTCCTGATGCACACAGTTCATAAAGTGTTCATATTTCCATTTCTTATTCAACAATTTTTAGTCAGTACATGTTCTATTTGCAGCCGACACTGGGTGCAAAAGTCTTGGCGCACCTTCCTCTATCTCTTATGTCTAGGAGATGCTAGTCTGGTCTGGTCTCTCCTAAAGCCCTGCTTCACTGCAAGGAGTGCACAGGGCTGGAACACATCCTGCTGTGGGAGAGAGGTGCTCTCTCTCCCTGCCACCTAACCTAGCACAGCTGTTCCCGTACCCGAGATGCAGACGTATCTCTAACTACTGAAACTAATCAGTGGCTTCATTTTGACAGGTTTGATGTATGAACCAGTGCTAACTGCTCCTCCGCAGCCACTTCAAAACTTCCGCACCGCCCATGCTCCTCATCAAGCCACGATGAGCTAACACTTAGGACCGGATTCGTGCCGGCAGTGCAACAAATTATCATCATATGGCAAAAGCAACTCCTTATATGGAAGTTCCCCTGGTTTGCGTTGATGCTCGAGGTGTCAGACGTCATGCTGAGCTTTGTGTAGTGTTCCTCTGTCACGTAGAACCAAAGTTATTGTAATTAAAAAAAACATAATAATAACCACTACTGGGGCTTTAAAAATGCCATTAAGAACAAAAATACCCAATTAGTCTTTTATTTTAAGTCTTAGAAACATATGGGAAAAAAAACACAAGATCTTTGAAGCCGTGAGAACTTTCAGGAGAGTCTCCACCCACAAGTGGGTGGGGAAAACCTGCAGAGGGGGTCAGAGAGGAGAAAGAGCTGCAAACAACGAGCGTGTAAGAGAACAAACACCGGTTTTAGACTGTTTTACACTGCACATATTTGTTGAAATCAGATTTTATGAAAATGCTCTGAGTTCTAAAGGTTAAATGTGCAGTTTTGAAAAGAATAGGGCTTGAGAAACTGCAACCATGTTAACTGTCACAGCTGAGAGAGCCATTAGAGTGCTGGCTGCAGTCGCGCTGCTGAACTGAAGCTGCTGCAGCGTTATCATCCCTAAACCGCACTGCATGCCCTGTGCCAAGAGCGGAGACAAAAGAGATGAAGCTGCAGTATCCCCTCACTGAGGCCTGGCTGTCATCATCGGCCCCATTGTCATCATTGATGTAATCACCATCATCAGCAGCAGCATTAGCATAAATGTGATCGTTATCCTCGGCAGAACAGAAGCTTAGCAATCAACCCTCAGTCACTTTCAGCCTCCTTCAAGAGCCCTTGACCCTTTGGGTTTGACCCTTTGGCCTTTGTTGGTTCAAGTTACTCACCAATCTCGCAGCTTTCTCCAGAGAAGCCCTGAGCACAGAGGCAGCTGTAGCCCTCGCCTTCCCTCAGGCAAGTGCTCCCATGCAGACACGGATTCAGCTGGCACGGGTCCTTTTCCACTGCTGAGGCAAAATATGTACATTAATTTTATACCACAATATTGTTTGCATGTAATTCCATAACTAATGGAATAGAAGTATGTTTATTTCATTATTTGTCACATACAGTTATACAAGTACAACATGTAGCGAGATGTGCCCGAGTCAACCCATAAGACTGAACTAAAGTTAAATCAAATAATTTAAATTAAATTAAAGAGACATGTGGAAAGGCTAAGCTAAGGTACTAAAATATAAAGAACAAGTAGATTTTTGTTATTTATGTTCACATACAGTATTCATACCAGAAGTTTTCCTATGTACATATTGGTAGGTTTGAGTCAAATACTGATAAAAACATGGCAAAATGTTACATGACAAAATGTTCTTCCTTTATATGATGGAATGATTTAGAATTGTTGTAGCTTTGCTGTAGCTGTCAGTGTTCACCAAGAAATCCCAGTGAAATGAAATTTTCCTCATAAAAACTGCAAGTGTGCCTGGACCCTAACAATAAATATACAGGGACAAAGACAAGGGGTAGATATACTGGGGCGAAATAACAGGGAACGCATGGGACAATCAAAAGGCATGGCGACAGACTAGACGTGGCTGAAAAACTAGTGGGAAAGAGAGTGAAAACAAGAGCACTTAATCAGAGACACAATGGAGAATGTACACAAGTAGGACAAATAGCCATAAGCAGGTACAAGGCAGGGCAGGATTACTTCAAACATCTCCATTCAGACACTTTGGCAATGGCCCCTTTAACTCAACTCCTTTCCTTCTTCCTCCAGAGAGGTTAGGCAGAACATTGGCTGGAGTAAAATGGATCAGCATGTGGAACCAGAACTGTCTGGGTGCTTCTGGGTTTACATCACACCTAAATACATGAAGCTCCGTGCTACTTTTAAAATTATAGACTCTCTGATTTTTATTGCAGTTCATGTGTTTCTGTGTTTAAAAAGGTTGTTTGTGACACAAACAAAGACATTTTTTTTAACTTTGATAGATTATATTTTTTACATGTTGTGATGATGCATCATCAGGCAAGCGCTCCTCCCTCGGCCACAGCGGAGGTAATGAAAAGCCAGCACTACACCACATTATGTGCCTCTGCCGGGCCGATTCAGCACCTGGGACAGCGACCATTCTGCTCTAAGGAGCGCTGCCATGCTGCACCGAAGTCAGTGACTAACACCGTGAGAAGCACTGCCAGAGCAAGCCACGACCCCTTTGACGCCGCACTCTCCCACACCTTCACATCACATTCACGTTTATAAATAAAGCAGTTTTTTTATGAGTCTGCTCATTCCAGACATTTGTATTCGTCCCCTTCATGACTGGCAGCACCTACAATATAAAATAAATTTACAAGCAGTCACGTTATTGATGCTAAGAGCAGTACAATGGAACAAGCCTGAAAGGGTTAAACAAAATCAAAGAGACATTTTATGATGTAGGTGCCATTGGTGACTAAAGAGGGTTAAATCTGAGAAGAACTTGAGAAGACCTAGATCTAAACCAGTTAATTATTGATAGGGATGTGAAAGTATTTTTGCGAGAGACTGCACACCTTTTTAAAAATCTGACATGCTCCTCATCTAAGCCCATGATCCCAAGAAGCCTTAGATGAAAGATTTAGTGTGCTACAGCAGCATAAAACATTGACAATAGGTACGCATAACTATACATGTATTTACATTTATGCAGACACACTTATTCAGGAGTCTTATTCAAAGATTCTTACTGGTATAGCAAGATGTACTTTACTCAGCAAGGATCAAACCCCAATCTGCTGCATGGAGGGCAGTGGTATTATCCACAAGTCAACATCAACCGTTGCGCATGAATTAAAAACACCACTATTTTCCTAATTTGACCCTTCAAACCATTCTTAGTTGTGCAGGCTGAAGCCCAGCCGCTCACACATGGTGTGTTGCAAGAATCAGATATTAAAGCTCTTTTATTCAAATACAGCTTTTAAATAACTTTCAAACCGATGCCTTTGGAAGATCATGCTGGAAAATGCTTGTGGGAAAACAGTGGAGAAATCCACAACTGTGGAGAAGTCCAGTTCCTGTCAAAACAAGATGTATAGTGGAATGCAGGTGAGGGGGGTACAGTTGTGGAGTTCAGTCAGATTTTCTATTAATCATTCTATTCATCTAAGATTAAGTTTTAGTTCTGCCAGTGAAACCAAGATCCTTGAGGAAAGAGCTGAATGGTCAGAACTGTCCAGTCCATACTTGCTTCTCTCTCTCTCTCTCTCTCTCTCTCTCTCTCTCTCTCTCTCTCTCTCTCTCTCTCTCTCTCTCTCTCTCTCTCTCTCATGCTCCAAGCTCTAATCTCCTCTTGATGATGACAGATGTAGGTTTCAGTACATTTAATGTTCTACAGCAGCATAAAACAGTAACATATAATGCCGCTATTTACATATACACACTGTGCAAAGACATCAGTCCAAAACATGATGTACAGAAGTGCTTGAAGATGAAAGTGTTATTTAGTGGTAACAGACAGAACACGGAGCACAGAATGACTAATGAACAAATAAGAGGTGCATTATTCATTAATGGATTATTGTTGGTACACAAAAAATGACCTATTGCTCACATATTGTGGAAGGATGGAGGGGTGGGGGTTCAAGTTCATGACTTTCAGCAGTGTAACAGATAGCAGGGGTTTGCTGCTGGCAACCTGTTCATCATGATAGATGTTTTGTGGGTAAGGACAATGTTGGCCCTCCACCCCCTCCACCCACCCAGGTCCCCTAAATGATCTAATCTTCGCCTCACGGTGCTTCACGCTGCCAACTATTTTTATGGCCCATTATGGTGCCGTCCTCGGTTAACAACCACACTCTATTCTCCTTAGCTATACCACCATGAAACTCAGGCTCCATGTTTTTGGAGGGGTTCGGCGATAAACGAGAGATTTAACAGATTAAGTCGTAATTACATTCGCTT
Organism: Hydrocynus forskahlii; assembly: GCA_037974365.1. NCBI lineage: Eukaryota > Metazoa > Chordata > Actinopteri > Characiformes > Alestidae > Hydrocynus > Hydrocynus forskahlii. The sequence goes on from JBBPCX010000038.1 coordinate 10,368,690, forward strand.
TCCGTCGGGGGGAAAACTTTTACAAGGACGGCGGACGCCTCGTTCCCGCTTTCGTCTTGCTCTGGGAAATTGATTAAGCGCTGTTTTATAATCCATTTCCAGCCCGGGACACAATCTGACAGTGAATCAGACACAGCACATCAGACACAGAGCCCACACTCCACTATGACTTTGGGCGCATGTAATGATGTACGGCAGCGAGACTAAAACTCAACACGGACATGAATTACTCTCCCACTCAGTATTTATTTCCTTGTGTTTTGCAAAAGTGTTCTCTTTAATCATGGGTATGCTACAAACCAGTCATTTACTATGACATTTGCAAATAGCTTTTTGTTTTAGAGCTGGCATTTCTTATCCCCTACCAAAACATTGCGTATTGGCTGACTTTTTGTCTTTAAAAACTTTAAAATGAGCTATTGTTAGGTGCTTAATTTGAACATGGCTGTCTAAATGTGCTCAAACTGCTTTGCCTCATCTAGTACAGCTGATTTAAAATATTAACTCATTAACAAGCTCCTCACTGGCTGGGTCAGGTGTGCAGAGTATCAAGAACACACAAATGTGCAGGGCATGGGGTCACCAGGACTGGGATTAGAAACCCCAGCTCTTAGAAAAAATGGCTCTAAATAATAAAAGAAAATATTCTTTGACTTGTAAATTGGTAGAAACCTTTTTGGTGCCCTATAGAACAATTTTATTTCTTTTCCTTCATTCCTTATAAAACCATATAAAGAACCATATAAAAGAGGATCTCTATCATAGTTAAAAAAATCACTCAACCAGACAGAGAATTTTCGATGGGTGCTTTAAATCATCATGTTCCAAATGTACTTGAAATTAAATCTTTTTTTTTTTTTTAACTATGGTTTTACTAAAGAGCTCTTGAAGAACTCATTTCTTAAGGGTGTAGACCAGTGGTCATCAATCTTTTCCACAAAGGTCCAGTGTGGCTTTAGGTTTTTATTCTAATCAAGCAGAAGTACATGTGATTGCACTTGTTTGATCAGTTGGTTTCAGTTTTAAGTTTTAAGTGCCTGCACTGAAAACCTTTGACCAGCTCTGCTTTTTACGTTTTCCTCTTTGTAAATTGCTTACTGACAAATTCAACAACGTAATCAAAGAAACCTACATAACGGGAAACAAACCACCTTAAGAAATAAGCACAGACGGACATGTGGGACATGTGTTGGAACATGAAATTTTTGTAGAATTCATGAATTTACTGTCTGTGGTTGTTTTTTTCTGATTGGGAACGCAACCTGCAGTGGTGATATATAGTGTCTGGGAAAATGTCAAACACATGTCCTTCCAGTGCCATTAGTGGACTTTGCAGGCAGAGATGATGGACAGTGCGGTAATGGGATGGGTGGACTGTTGGAGCTGTGGACAGCAGACATTGGAGCCGGTGACATGCTGAGATGAGACAGCTGTCTTAATACAGCCACCAACACACAAAAGCAGGCATAAATAAAACACATTTCTATTCCTGTTTGTCTTTCCTTTAGCTCATTAAAATCTTCCTCCAGAGTGTTTCTGCATGCATGTCCATTTTGTCCATATGTCACATTAAATGATCAGCATGTGGAATCAGATCTCTCAGTGTGCTAACATGTTTCGTGCCACTAAATAACAGACGCTAAATTGTTGGGTGCAATGTAATTTCTGTGCAGCTCGGACTAGTAATTATGAATATTATATCATATGATATAATAACATTAGAGTACTAAGGTGACTTGTGTGATAAAGATTATGAATTTTTAGCTTTGGATCACATACTTGGAATTTAAAAAGACAACAGTCTTGAGAAACCATGTCCCTAAAGGAAATAATACATTAAAAGCAATGACTGGTGCTCCAGAGTAGTGCATCTACATTAGTGTTGGCTTTTTCATCAGGACAAATTCCACACGTATCTGTGGTCCAGAGCTCAGGACACTCGGCAAGTAGAGACAGAATTCAGTGCCTTCACTCTCTGTTCATCACTGTCTATGGTGCTATCCAGCTGATTTAACAGAACTAGCAGTTAGTGTTCTCCTCCAAGCGTGTTGAGATGTTCAGCTATGCCTCTTTAGTGGTTCTTTAAAAAATGTGCAGCAATGTCTCAGAGGAAACATGTGCTGGCCTTCACACTCCCAATGTTGCATTCTGTGAGACCAAGTTAGTGAGTAGAACTGGTCTTGACTACACTCATCCAAATGGTCCAATTAGAACACTGAGATCAGCAGACCAGCTTCTTCTAGCTGTCCCTAAATCTAGACTGAAGCAAAGATGTGATTGGGCTTTTGCAATCATCGCCCCCAAGCTCTGGAATGAACTACCCCTCTACGAACAACAATCCCCCACACGGTCATCTTTTAAATCTTATTTTTATTCCCTGGCTTTTAACTCAGTTTTAGCACCCGTTTTATTGTTCAACTATACATTTTATTTCTCTGCCTCTCCTTTATATATATGATTTATTTCTATTTTCTGTTTTTCAGTGCCAATTGTTAGTTTTATTTTTGGCTTTGTGTTTGTTTATAGTTGGGCACTGTCCATGTGGGTATGTTTTATGTATTTTTATTTTGTTATCTTCTGTACATACAACTTATGGACCGTACCGTCAAGACCTTTGGTCGATTGTAGGGATGTTTTAAATGTGCTTTATAAATACATCTGAATCCGAACTACATCTGAAAAACATCAGAAATAGCTCATTTCCTTGCATCAGCTTTAAGGATGAAATGACGAACAATCCACTTTACTTAGTATCAAACGGTTCATTAAAGTAACATATTGCCCAAAGAATCACCACTGTCTACACTTAAATGACTAAATGGGACAATTTGAATGTTATGTTGTATGAAAAAAAAAAGTTTAATGGGAAAACTTCTTCAGTTCATTTTGACAGAAATAGGAATGCATAGGAATATACATTACATTTAAGCTGCCTTTTATCTTTACTCTGCCGAAACAAATTTTACTCTGATAATATGTGTCCCCATAACAATATGAATTTAATTCTCAGCATGTTTCTCAGTGAAATTACAGCAGAACATTTAACAATAAAGGCAGCATGGAGCTTCTTTCATGTAGTGACAGAAAAACGTTTTAGTTCCACATGCTGATTCAAAGGACACACAAACTACTCTTAAAGGTTTTATGTCACATAAACGCATTTTTTTTAATAAAAGAGGTTGGTGCAGTTCATCAGCACTGTTAAAGATTCAAAACATTTCATTCAAAACATGTGGTTCATATATGCAAATTCTGCAGACCTTTTTGTCATAAAAACACTCAGTTTCTGTCCAAACCGCTCTTTGAATAAAGCACAAAACAGTCAGAGGGTAACAAAGGGCAATCTACATGCATCAGTTTTAAATGTACAGTAACAAAACGACCGTTTCATTAGAGGAATGAAGAGATGTGGGAAAATGGTCATGTCAAAATGAATTATAACAGTTTTGGGTAAACTAAACCTTATACAAAAATTAACTGGTGTATTTAAAGGGAAAAAAAGAGAAAGTCTCTGAATATGATGCTGGTGAGATAGTATGTAAGGTTAAGGTCGGGTTAACAACTGAAACTGACTATTTAAAGTTCAGAGGTGTCCTGTACTGGGATGTAAGCTTTGGGAACGTCACTGAAAAAAAGCTGCAGCGGCCCCTTTTGGCTCCATTTATTTGACCCTTTGCTCAAAAGACCATCAGCCCATTGTGTATTCTCAGAGCAGGCCAAAGCTACTATGACGATTCTTTCTGCCCAGTTTAATGAGTTCTGCCCAGACTCCTCACTCTATCACTCTGCCCTCTCACAGCGCTTGACCACAGTGCCAGTGTTCAAGGACTTTTCATCATTGGCATGATAAAATAAACTCTTCAGTGTGTGCTTGAGCACTTCGTCTTTTCTCCAAATCCTGTCAAATGGATCATTCTCTAAGAGGATGGAGTGCTCTCTACATTAAGTCAGGCTAGTGCGGCTGCAGAGGAATAAGACATTGATTCAGTTCTCAAACAATTAGTCACGACTTACTGCTCACAAATGAGATTGTGCTTCGTCCTCCGGACCGTGGACGACGTAGGAAATGCATGCATGAGTCAAAGCTGCAGTGATACAGCACAGACAGGCTAGGCCACTGTATAGTATAAAACAGAAACATAATATGACAATTTATTATTATTAGTCATTGCATTGGCCAGTGTTAAGGATTTTTAGGCACTGGGCAAAATCCTTATAGACTAAAATATAAATGGGAATCCCATTGATTTTTCAACATTTCTGCTTAATTTAATGGTTGAGCTGCAGACAAAGTCATTCAGAGGTGAGATGTGAACTAGTAATTTGTCGAGAAATTTGCTGACTGATTTGTTTACAGTGGTCATGATAGGACCTAGGAGTCACAATATCTACAACGCATATCTAGCCAATTTATTTAACATACAATACCAAAAATGAACTTTAATGAATTTAGCAGTGTTTTATATTTTCTAGATTTTAGATATTGCTTGTTCTAGTAAGCCATAATATTAGGGTTTTCAGAATTGCTTAATTAAAAAATCAATCCATTCACAATTGCTTAATTTAAAAAAATGATTTTGCGAAACAAAAATGGTCCATCTGTTTTGCCATTATTCATACTCTAGCAGTTTTTCCAGGTAAGACTATTGAGAAATACATGTTTCTTGTCAGTTTTCCTGATACACATTTTGTTTAGAACTTTTTCATTTTTAGTTCCTCCTAGAAGCTGATTAAGTAATTAAGAGTGTGCAAGGCCACACTTATTTTTAAAACATTATAGTATTTTGGAAAGTCTATTTTGGAAAAACTACAAGACGTTTGGTACTGTTTGGTTCAATCGAATTTGATTTGACCTATTTTCAAATGATTAATAAATTGTGTTAAAATAATTGTTGAGATTCTTCAAGCACTAATATAGGTTAGTGCCAGCCCCATCACTGGTTATCATCTCTTTAAAATCAGTATAGGAGACTTTGTAAAATAGTAGGAAAGAGCTTGTTAAACAGCAGAAAGCTTAATGCTCGAGAAAAGCCACATAAGCTCCTAGTGTCTGTATGAGAAGACAGGCCGAAAGAAGTAAATGTACCTGACTGACTCAAAACAAACTGCAAACCAAGCAGGGAAGTACATCAAGAAACAGAAGGTCGCTGACTGAAACACAGCCCACCCATTGGGCTAAATTAGTGAAGAGATTTTGAGAAAGAAGTGTGTATTTGAGGGGCAGAGTGGATGCCTAGGCCTAAAAAGAGAGTAATGGAGAAGAAAAAAGAGAGGAGGAAAGGGAAAGAGGGGGCAATGGCAACTTTTTCATGGATTATGATTAATTACACACTCTTAAAATAATCCCCCTTCCTCATTCTGTCTCAGACTCTGCTCATCTGACTCTGTTACTGAGACGCACCGACACAAACTGCAGCACAGGAGCATTAGGTGCATGTTTCCACACTCTCTGTAATTTTAAGTTATTTAACTGCATGACATTACGCCCAAGCAGATTAACCCTTTGTCACCACAGACATAAAGTTAAAGCTGTTTCAGTGGCCCCTCAGATAAACTACAGATTTTTCTTTTTTCTTTAATGATGCTGGGGTGGTGATGGCCTGGTGGGTAGGATACTAGCCTTTGGACCAAGAGGTCAAGAGGTCAAAAATGCCATGAATATGTGAATGTGATATAGTGTATTTGGATGGAAATATGGTATATCAAGATTTTCTGATATCAAGAAAGCTGCAGCTGTGCTGACTGCTTCAAGTGTGGCTGGTTGTCTTTGTGGAAAGATGTGTATTATTTTCACAGCAGGCAGTTCTAATCCCTCCTCCTTTACCCCTTGTGTCGGTGCGTCTCATTGCTCACTAGCAGCTCAATACCGAATCATAACATTTCACATACAGGGAGCCAAGCTTATGTTAATGTCATACATATTATATGTCATACATTTTCACCTTAATAATGAAATATGTAGGTGATCAGAGTTTTGTAGTACCGACAATATCAGCAAAATGTTCCGAAAAGCATATTGTAAGATGTTGTGATGTAATAACTGAGTTAATAACAAATACTGTCATATTTCCTGTCCTGTGACAGAAAAATATTTCCATTGATAATATTCCATTCCATTCCACTGGCATGGCTATGAGGGGGACTGCACAAAAGGCTGGCTGAAATTCCAGTAAGGGGCTTTGGAGGGGTGATAAAATATGTCCAAACACTCAGCTCGGCCACAGCTCCTGCTTTATGTGTCAGCTGCTCTGAGCCAAGGAAGATGGGGTTGCTTGTTAAAATGCTACATTAAACTGCACCAAACCGAATTCACTAGAATAATGCAGCAAAAACACCAACAATAAAATACGAACACATTTTCTAAAACAAATTGAAAAATGCACAAAAAAGTAAATACACAAATGGTGCACAGACATTCTACAAGAGTATATAACTTGCCTTGCACTATAATGGACATGGTCCACTGAAGAAGCAGCGCTTGGGATGTTTCCCCAAATGGTAACCTTATAGTACTCGTTTAGTGTAACACAATTGTATTCCACCTAATTTTGCCTGTATTGATCCTTTCGTCATGAAATATTCACACTATCCATGGTGGGCTGGTGTGTCCAAATGGAACAAAAGTAAGGGACTGGAAAAAGATAGAGTTAAGCGGTTTTAATGACAGTGACCATGAGTGAATATGCAGCAGCACAAGCGAAAATATTGACAGAACTATTACACACAGATAAAACGAAAGAAAACAAGTTCCTCTTCAGCTACTTTAAGACACATTCCATCTCTCTTCTGTGCCTAAATGACTCTTTAAACGTGAGTGCCCATCTCGTATGATGCACTGGATCACGTTTCCAGCCGGCCTTTTGCTCCCGCTGCTCCAGAAGCCACAATTACAGCAGGAGGATAGCCAAATGAGCAGCCTGGGAATGGAAAACCTACTTCTACTGGAACACACACACGCACACATCACTCTCTCTTCTGAACATGCACAGGATGCAGGCGCTACTGTGGTTTAATGCTGGTGAGAAGCACTGCAGATTAGCTCGGGTGGAAAAGTGTGTCTTCATCAGCTGAGAGCCGACCGGGCTGCTCTGTGTCCCTTTAGTAAAAAGGTCAGTAGCTGGAAATGTGCTGAGTTTTAAGTTTAATTGTTAAACCACTGATAAAGATAACCAATGTCTTGATATTTATTTTTTTTAATGTAATATGTTTTACAAGACTATGAGTCTTGTTTTTCATTCTAAAACCTTCAGATGGTCAGGCTGGAAAAGTTCTATGGTGCATTTTGGGAATTGTCAGGGAACAAAAGTTCCAGTGCACTGAAACAATTCTGACTATCGGACACACTTGAAAATCACTGATTTCCATTTGATTACCTGAACTGCTGAAGATGGGATGACATGTATGTTGAAGAGGACAACATACAGCCTCTGCTGTTGAGGTTCTTAAAAACACATATACTATACAAAGGCATTCCGTCATAGAGAAAAGGCCTTGAACCAGAAAGATAATCAAGCACTCGAACGGTTCATTGAGTTTTCATGGTTCTACATACAGCCACCCTCACTAACAAACACAGGGCTTTAACGATGTATGTAAATATGTCAGAGCTATGAAGAAATGTCATAACAAATCTTTTCTTGAATCGTGTCAGCACTGCGAGTTTTAATAGCTCACATCTCTGAAGAACATCAAGCATAGCTCAGCAACGGAAGTGGACACACTGTTATCTATTAAATGTCACATACTGTGTTAACATAACCTGCGGTGAAGAACATACATATTAGCTTGAGAATCTCAGTAAACTATTTAATGTATTGGTGAGCTAGAGCAGTCTCAAAATTACAAGTTTTGCTTTTTGGGAAATGTTCCACCTCCAAGCTGAGGTACATATTGGACCGTGGTCCATGGGGAGGAGGCAGGCTTTTTTAAGTAGTATTAACTTTAAGTAGTCTAATCTGAATCAAAAAGTGCACAAGGGCGTCAAAAAGTTCGCCTTGTTGTCATGGCTATCAAATAAATAAGGTAGAGGTGAAATTAATAATGAGACAGAGATGGCAAGTGTGAGGAAATATACATGGCACATTTCACCCATTGAGGCTAAATTTTCCCAGATTATTATTATTATGAATTTGTTTATGTGTACTGTATGCTGTAATAGTATACATTTTCACAAAGTTGTAAACAAGTTCACAAATCAGTATTTTACTAATAGAATTTGAGTCTTCTGCTGGCAATATGCTAATTTCCGCCAGTGCATTGCGTAGTGCGCCTGCAGTGATAGGTGTAGCAAAAAAAAAAAAACTGTCAATTGATGACCAAATAAACATTCATCTCACATTTTCACTCTGCATGCTGCAGTTTTACAGTGACCCCTTCACAGAAGATTTCAGCTCAAAGCTCGCAAGTCAACATTTCTCAGGAAGCCTAATTAGCCTGTTAGTCGTTATCGGGTCAGTCTACTTGATTGTTACTCACTGTTAAACTAGTGATAATTACAACCAGTGTCTTCCTGGAGAAGACCTTCATTTTAGTATGTTTTACATCATAAACATGTTAAATGTTTTACAAGGCTAGGAAGCAGTTATTTGTGCATTTTAAAACTTTAAATTAACTGTAAGTAGTCTAATCTAAATCAAAAAGTGCACAAGGGCTTTGAAAAGTGCTGGGCCACTGTTATGGCAACCATTCACCACATAAACAAGGCGGAGGTGGAATTAATAATTAGAAGAGAGTGGCATGTGCAGGGCTGGGAGCAGTGACTCAAACGAACTTGGAGCCTGACTTAAACTTGAATTCGCCACATCTGGCTGCAGGACACCACTAGATTTTAGATTTAGATCTGCTGCTAGGATACAGTGTCTGTCATAAAACTGTATTCAGTCAAACTAGTACTGTAGCTGTGGACGGCACAAACTGTTGTCCTGTTGTTTTGCTGCTCTTGTGTTTTTCTTGCACTCTGTCTGTCTCTCTCTCTCTCTTTGCACTCTGTGTATTCCTGTCCTGGCTGTACTTGGAGTCTTGTGGTATTTCTGTTTTTGTTCTTGCGTTGTTCCATGGTCCTGACGGAACGCTGTTTATTTTCACTGTGCACTGTGATGGTTGAAATGACAGTAAGCCTGCTTATCTTGACTTGCCTGAAATTAGCTACAAGGTTTTTAAGTCTCACTCCCATAAATGAAAGATCACCTTCAGTAAGGCCTGATACAAGCTAAGTGGTAAACAAAGATCAGTCTCACTTTTTTGAATCCACGTGCTCCTAAATGAAACATGGATCGCGGATGTGGGTAAAATTAGCTGTGCCAAAAAACAGCGAGGGCAGTCAAATGAATGGGTGGTAATTATAGATAATAAGAACAAGCCTGAAAGCAGGTTAAACGAGTTACAGAGTGACTAATGACTCAGATGTACTTTGTTCTTGAACAGTTAATAATATATAATTCAAACAAAGGTTGATGGACAAAAAACCTCCACTAAGGTCATCTTGTGTGTCGTCATTCCCCCGAACCCCCGAGCCGAGCCCAGTCAGCGTTTGCAAAGGAGACAAAGATTTTTGCAGTGAAAAACAAAGTTTTGTGATGACAGGGCACTCAGTCCAACAGAGGTGCGTTTATTTTGTTTAAAGCATCAGAGCAACTGAAACCAATTCCCCGAATAATCCTCGGATCACACAGAGGAAAAATAAAGCATGCTCGCCTTAAAATATTCTTCCTATCAGCTTTAAAAAAACCAAGATTAAAGCCTTTTGAGTCACCCGCGCCGCAAGATTTACATAATTCTCAACATTCCCACTTCCAGACTCCTGACCCTGACATAAAACGGCACTATTAATAGGCCCAGCGGTGGGGATGTGCGGGAGTGTGGCTGCTCCGTGTGAGGCTTGAGCCGAGTAACCCGAGCTTCATATCTCTGGGACAGCATCTTCACTGGCAGGCGAGCAGGAGGAAGCAGAAACGGAGCAGCTTTCATCCGGCCTGGCTCCTCTGCTATTGTTAGCATCTGGAGGCTCTGACAGTCTGGCTAATGGGGGATGCTGGAAGGTTGGGCTGCTTTAAGCACAGAGAGAGGCCCCCCTGCATGTCTGCTCCCCTCCCCTCCCTTCTCCTCTGTCCTCTCAATCCATTTCCCGCAGAGGGAAAGTGTGTGAATGTGCCCCTCGCTCTAAGATTTACCCCTCTGGTTGCAAATTAGACAAGAGGGTGAGACTTAAGGGAATATTTGAGGGGACTCAAAGAATGTTCATGATCTGACAGTACTGACATTTTTCAGTTAATAAAATATTCAACATAAGCTTTCATATATATTTACAGTCATATTTAAATACATAACCTTTTTTATGGCAGTCTGCCTAAGTAATGTGCCTTGTCATACATTAAAGAGTAGATCTTTTTTAAGAGTTCAATATTAGGTCTGTCGCTCACTGTCAGAAACATTTTATCCAGTGGACTTTTTGGTGTGATAATAATGTACAACAAATGCACAGTAATACAGATCTTTTTGAATAGCGCAATATATTTACCACTACATTTTCCTGACCTTCATTCATTTGCTGCTAAATTACAATTTTCAGAATATTCAGAAACATTGCACATATATCTGAGTTACATGCATTAATACGTATATTTTAGTAGCATGTTTCCGCTGGAACAATAGTTCTGTTAAAATATATTCAAAAAGATATGCTAGAAATACAGTCATGTTCCAGAGTTTTAGCACCCCAGTTGTTTTGTTGTTCTTCTGAGCGAGAATAAGTACACATCCTCCACAGAGAACACACTACTGCACGTTTTAATGGAGAATTACAGTTTATTTGCTGAATGAACCATATTGGAGTAAAATAAAACATAAAATATGGTCTGTGCAAAAGTCTGTGGCACATTTTTCACATTTTACACATTTTTCACAAAAAGTTCAACTCAATGCATTTATTAGTGGACTGTATGCTTCCATTACTTGCTAGCTACAGTTGTGCTCATAAGTTTACAAACCCTGGCAGAATTTATGATTTCTTAACCATTTTTCAGAGAATATGAATGATTGTGGATGAGGCTCTTTATCTTCTCAGACGGTAAAGCTGCCCATTCTTCCTGGCAAAAAGCTCCAGTTCCTGTAAA
>JBBPCX010000038.1:10389227-10420750 GCA_037974365.1 Hydrocynus forskahlii
CAGGTGTGAAACACCCATCTAGTGAATATGAATGAATATGCATGTGAAAGAGCAGAGAAAAAGTACCTAGTCTCATTATTTTACAAATTGCATTGAAACTACATAACATTTCTGAATGCTGTCCTTCCATTTTTGTAGCCAACACATACATTTACAAGGTTCAGGCTTCAAAAATCTTAGTGAGACATATTCAGGGTGTGTTTTTTTTACTTTGTTTGAAGACCACTGAAACTATTTTTTTGTCATGTCATGTTTACACAATATAAAAAAATTCATTACATTCATTTTACTTGCATATTAGTATAGCTGAGGTTTTCCGGAATATAACAATAAATAAAAAGCTCAGCATGATGTCTGACACCTTGAGCATCAACACAAACCTGGGGAACTTCTGTATAAGGAGTTGTTTTACAATTTAAACATTAGACATCGGGTTCCTGTCACCACCACTGTGATCAGTTCTAAATTGATTAGTATCTTTAGGATGGAAAGTTTCACATCAAACCATTTAGTTCACATCCGACTTTAAAACTAGCTGGACCGACCTTTAAAGCTAGCCGGAGGTTTATAAATGTGCCAGAAATTCAAAATATTCATTAGTCATTAGGAGCCTGGGCAGCCTAGATTATAGGAGGAGCGTAGTAGCTAATCAGCGGAGGTTGCTAGACACCTAACGACCTAAAGTCCACCTGTTTCACGTTCTGTGTCAATGATGTATTAAATGTTGGCTTCGTATGTTGGTGTGCGTGGTCACCCTAACCTTACATGTAGTGTTGGTTCTGGGATGTGTCTGTATTCAGGAGGGTGCTTGTTTCCCAGTCTGCTAGTACCAAGGAGGGAAACCGTGATGGAGCTTCGAGTGGTTTCGCTACAACCTCAGTCTCATTGCTACAGTGGCAGTGTAGCTTCAAGTGGGGACTGTGTCTGTTCATGTGAAGTTTGAGTGCTTGTGTCTCCTCTCCTTTGTGTTACAGGTGGGACTGTAAGAAACCTCAATGCAGTGAATGGACTCCACAAATGTGGACAAAAACTGTATCGAGCCTCTGAAGGTAGAGGGCTTCTGACTAAAGGCTGGGCTGTTTTCTGTTAAGAGAGTTTTCCTGGAGTGAAGGGGGAGTCTGAGCTGTATTTACGTTCAAGTTTGTGTATGTATGTGTGCGCCAGCTCGGCGCACTCACAGTGACAAGAAACTTTATTAAAAGACACCTTTCTGTGACTCCTCTGGTATCTGTGTGTGCGTCCTTCCCAGACCCAGCCCTGACAGGAGGAGCCTGTTAGCTATGGTGCCGTGTTCGGTTTAACCAAAACTGGGCTCTTATGTAGGGCATGTTTATGCATTCAGATTAATTAGAAATTACTTAAATTTAGAAATGATTTCCACTGGTCCAGTCATCATGAAATGTTTACAGTGTATAGCGCAACTGATCTTAAAAAAACATGACAGATGACACATCAGAAGAATAACATATGATGTATGGCCCTGAAAAAATAATCTAAGAATACTGCACTCAGTTCTCTCACCCACCAACAGAAATCATCTTTGTGTTTCTTGTTGATTTTTTCCCTGTGTGGGTGTACGTACGCCATGAACTGTGTACCAGGAGTGCAGGAGATATGTGCCTGTTTACTCCTCGGAGAGTGCCGACTGGCCTGCTCGAGTGTTCACACAGCTCCGGGGCATGTCACCGGGACTGATAGAGCAGCAGAGGCGTGCAAGACCCAGCGCCACTTCAACCTATCACAGGGTGATGCCTATTCCTAATTAAAGGCGGGCCGGCATGGCAATGCTGTTATGACTGCGGTGAAAGCGGCCATTTTTCAAAAGGCCCTTCCGTGATGCCTAAAAGGCCTCTGGGGGAAAACAGAGAGCAGAAGCCTCTCCACCAGTGCATCATTGATTAAAGAGGCCTGACGAACTTCCACCTGCGCCATGGGGGAAAAAAAGAGGACAAACAGGGCTCTCCCTTCTTCGCTCAAAGCAACCGGGTTTTTCATTAACCGCCCATTTCCTTGTCAGGTCCTTTTTTAAGTTGTGGAGTGTCAGCTGTTTGAACCAGCGCAGAGCGAGGCTAGGCCAGAGACTGACTGAATACAGACTGTGAGGGATTCTTTCCAGTTGGCTGGTGTGCTGAAATATAATCAGCAGACAAGAGGAATTTTAGCACTAAGTCCGCTGCTGTGTTTCAAACTGTACCCATAGGGAAACACGAATACCAGACTGGTGCCTCCAAACAGCCATGTGTTTCAACATGGCCATGATTTACAGGGATTTACCACAAATAAGGGGTATCGTTATAAAACCCTTTAACTGGAAGTGTAAAAGTGTGCAATCAGTGTAAAATACAATGTAAAATCACTGCTTTCATGAAACACCAACAGTTAATATTAATATTTAATATTAATATTATACTAATATTAATACATTTTTAACCCTGTCCTGTTGGCAATCCATTTGAGAATTTGATGATGGCCCCTGAAAGCAATAGCTCAAATTTACCTAGTGTTCCGTTGTTCCCAGTGTAGTCAATCTGACGTATTTGGCATCCAAATTTTGCTTCTTTACAACTGCAGCCGTGAGGCTAATGTTGCTAACAAACACTAGGACTCAAAGGACACCCAAAAAGCCCAAACTGTTTTGGTAAAAATACTTTGTTCAGCCTGCTCAGACCATATTCAGCTCGTCAGCAAGGCAGTGCAAACTTGCTGTTGTGGTTTAAGCGTAGTTCTAGTTATAAAGCAAAACAATTAAAATGTAAATAAACAGGCTTTGTATGTGAAGTGTTTTGGTGTAATTTTTTTAGAAGCAGTGTTTGACTATTTGAATTCCATAAAATGTTTGTGTAACAAATAAAGTTATGAGGTTTTGATGTGATAGCGATGATATAACCATTTGATTCTTTGCTTATATAGCGATTTCACATTAGCTAAATAAGTTACATAATAGCAGACACACCCACACACACCCACACACCATCAGGCTAATTATGTCCTATATGCTTGCTTTGTAATCAGAGGTTGTAAGATTGTACAACTACTCAGAATGCATCATCACAGTGGTTATTAAGTGGGAGCAGGTTTTCAGTCAGGTTCATCTGACCGGTTCTTCTGGGAGTTTCTTTCTACCACAGAAAGCAACTGTGTTGACATTTATGATAAAAGAAAGACTCAAACATAGTATCTGCTTTCACTGCCATTACTTCGCTTGCTTATCCACCCGGCTGTAGTCTTTTAAAGTTCCCCAAGAGTCTCCCACCCAGGAAAAAAATCAATATAAACAAGCAGAGCCTGAGCTTATACACCCTGTACAATTTAAAAACATGGGCATAGACAAGTGAGTGAGACTGAAGTCAATTACTGCACATATCTACCAGCTTCCGTCAACATTGATCTGCTCGGGACTAAGATCTTTGCCTTAGCCTGCTTCTCTAATTGCACCGCCTCTGACCTTCTAATTACTGTGCTAGGGTTGCTTCAATCTGGTTCTTTGCACTTTCTTTGTTTACACTCATCCTCTGTGTTGCGAAGAGGGAGTGAGGGAATAGAAAACATTCATGGCATGAAAAATGAAGCCTTCTCTCGGTGAGGTGAAGCCACTTAAGATGAGACGCGGCACTCAGGAAAGGACAAGCTAATCATAACACTGTCACACACATGGGAACAAGTTCACACAGAACATAAGGGTGACAAAACAAAAGAGACTCACCTGATAAAGCTGGAGGGATGCTCGCCGAGTAGTCCACGGCTTCACTTGAGTTATCCACACCTACACTTTCTGTGGTGGGAGAGGGCTGGCTCTCGGTGGCCAGAGAGTCCTGTCCTGATGTCGTCCAGCCATGACCTACCAGAAATGACTCTGAACCCCCCGATCTGGACTCTGCCTGCTCGGAGGTTTCCTCTCTGTCCGGTCTGATCAGCTGAGGTGTGTTACTGGTGGTCTCAAATCTTACATTGGTCACAGTCGTGGTTGGCAAATGTGTCTGCGGTTCATGAGTCTCTTCTTGAACCACTGGTAGCCAGGTAAAGGACATGGTGGAATCTTGGCTGAATGTAATATCTCCAGCTGTGGTGGCATCCGTGGTTGGAATCGGGTTGTTAACTGTTGTCATTGACATGCTGCTTGCTGTTTCTTCTATAGCACTTGTGACTTCTGGAGTAAGTTCTGGGGTAGTGGCAACAAAATTAATTTGGGTTACAGTGCCGGGAGCGTTCAAGCTCTGCTTCCTTGTGACTAAAGGTACCCGGACCTTGCTAAAGGTGTTGTTTCCAGATTTTTCTGTTGGACGACGCACATAGAGGATTTCCCCCCTGGCCTCGGCAGCTGTGCTGTCTGAGTCATTGTGCTTGGGTTCAGAGATGCTGGCACCAGTGGGGGGTGGTCGAGTCGGCCCAGCTGGCAGGTCCACAAGCTTCCACTGGACTGTGGTTTGTAGAAGCACACTCTGGTCTTCAGAAGAAGTGTTGCCTTTCACTTGACTATTATTGCTAAACAAGTCCTTCCCTCCACTTCCATCAGTATCTTTCTCCTCCTCTGAAGTCCCTGTTTGTGGGGAGGACTGTGAAGGAGGTAGAAAACTCTCTTCAGTCAGATCTTTCCCTTCCCCAGAGAAGTTCTCATGATTATCTCTGGAGACTGGGATCGCCATGATCTCTAGTGCCCCTCTTTTTGCCTCCATAGGTCCACTGGTCTGGGTCAAGAGGACTCCACTACGGCCAGGGGGTCCGTATTCTCTCAAAGATTTTAGGGCCCATCTCTGCTGGCTGCCCAGTATGGGGGCAGAACCAAAACTGATCACAGAACCCAAGGGACTCACAGCAGTTGTGGGATCCACCGCTTCCATCGTGTCTGATGCAATTACCCCTGCAGGAAAGATACCATACTGTGATTAACATTGCGAGGGGGAGGAGATTCAAATGCATGTTTAATTACGAAGCCAAACATGCTGCACCTTCCAAAACTTCCATTATCTTTAATGTATGCTGTGCAGTACAGTAAACTCATTATCTATCCATCAGTCCCCGTACAAGATCCTGACATTTATACAGGAGCTATTTCAAGCTACATGATCTCACAGTATGCATTAACAATACATCTTTTATTGAGTCTGGTCTGCCACTGAAATGAAAAAGTTTGCACAGCTGAATTAACTTCTGCTTTGCTCGTCTTTCATTATATGGTGTGGACAGTGTTTTCTCTCTCTAGAAATATATTTTTTGTTACAGGCAAAATGCACCATTTTATTATAGTAGAGGAAATGAGTCAGGGTGTTTTCACACATCTTTACTGTTGGAACAACTCATTTAAAACATTTTGAACCATTTCTATGTAATCCAAACTTTGGTCTGCTGAAGTTTTGACACATTGTTAAAGGCAGCTGAATTTTTGAAATTATATGTAAAAAAGAAAAATGACAAAATTGAGGCACAAATTTTGTTTCAAGAGTGAAAGTACAGATGCTCTTTAATGTTACTGAACTACACTGTTCTAAAGGGGACCAGCTTCAAATTATCTGCAGTTTGTGTTCACAATGTAATCAAACTTTGAACTGAACAGTTTAGCTCAAGATATAACGGACAGGCTGAGTCAGGTTCAAAGCCATGATCTCAATTATTTTCACTGAACATGGTATTTTATTATATTGTATTTTACTAATCCTTGAGGTTCTTTAACAATAAGGCAAAACTGGGGCTGTTATCAGGCCAACACATGAGTCTGGTTCCTTTGTAGGTCCGTTTACAGGGATCTGAGTTCACATTTGGACACAAAACCATGACTCAGCTGCCCTCAGTAATAATTTTCCTAACTCTCCGCTTGCACAAACACAGAGGGATCTGTTTCTTGCACTAATGCTCATAGACCATGCCAAAATTTTAAAGTGTTTTCCCTTTCTTGCTGTCTGGCTTAGTAAATCCTATATTAATAATACATTTATATCTCTATAAAACACATAATCCTTTAGGACTTTCTATAGCAATGTATGCCAGAGAGATTTAGTGCATGTGTGTGTGTGTGTGTGTGTGTGTGTGTGTGTCTTTGTGTGTGTGTGTTTAGCTGCTCTGCTAATCACTGTGTGACAGCATTAAAAAGAAATGATGCTGCGTGGCCCAGAGTGTTGTCATTATAGTGTTTCCAGTGACTCAGCATGAATTAATGCCGTCCTGCAAAACACTACACAAATACTGCTGAAGCAATGTACAGTACACACAAGGGAATAACTTTCTTAGGGGCCACAGAGGGCAGCATGTAGTACTACAGGGAAATTACACACCACAGTATGACACCACTGTGCCCCGACAGCTTTTCTTTAGCTGCCCGTCTGGCTCTTTGACCTGACCCAGGACATCAGCCTCAGGTCAAGAATATTATGCGTGAGACTATGGGTGTGCCATTTATGTTGAATGAGGACAAGCATAGATAATTTATCTCGCTGCACAGGCAACTTGAGCTGCCTTGAAGGCAACATGACAACATGCTGCCCAAAGGTCACATGCAGGGATATTCGCAGGCCGTTCCGTTCATACGATGAAATATTGAACCAACGTTGAATTATTCAGTCCGCTGCAGTTACAGTGTCGCATAAACGTGATGCAATTTACACAGTCAAGTAATTGTCCAATTAAAGGCATGAATAACTAATTAAACACTTAAATTGTGGCTTCGAACACAGATTAATCACATCCATCTGAGTTCTGAGACCACCATATGACGCATCTGAGTTTAACGGATGGAAAGGGGTAAGAGAAAAAGGAAGCAAGATATAAGTAATTACTCTCGCCCTCTTACACGTATATTCTTGTGACACCATACATGCTCTACAGAAGCCTGGAGGCATACAAATCTGTAAGCACGGAAAGCCTTTTTCCCTTGAACATGCAGCTCTTGACCATTTTCAGTGCAATACAGAAGCAGCCATGGCTGGTCAAGGTGAAGTCATTGTGTTGCATGCGTGTTTGAACATTGCACATGGCTCTTTCTTCTGGAAGATGCTCATAGTGTTCTCCCTTTGAGAATTTGATCCATAATTCAAATCGCTAAGCGCTAGTGGAAAGGGCTTTTCATTTTCTGAGAAATCAGGGCCAAAGACAGCGTTCATGATGTGCAACTCTGTCTCAGTTGCCATTCAATCAAACGCAAAACAAGAGAAAGATGAAGCAGGAGCCAGTGGAGGATGAAATAGCCACCAAAGCCCAATTCGGCTGGCTAAACCACAACAGCTCTCCCTGCTGCTATCCTTTCTGACACTTCTTCACTTTGAGTGTGTGTGTGTGTGTGTGCAATAATCGCACCTTGCACATGGCCCTCTAATTGAAAGAGACCTGGAATGCTCCAGCTCAACCGATGGCTCGGCCATGGTGCATTAATTAGATCCGGATGTAAATAATGCATGCTGACTACAGCTAAATTTTCACCCAGCATTAAACTTTAATGTCCCTTCATTGAATATTGCTCACAGTGAGAGGATATTTGTATTGACTGCCGCCTCCAGTGGAAAGTTGTATCAAAATGTATTGAGCTAAAAACATTGGTTTCACACACTCCAGTCACAGCCTAAAGCTTAAAACGTTAACTTTTCTTTTTTAAAAGCTTGAGGGCTTGTGCTGTTAGTTTTCTAATAGAAGATGATACGCCACTTTGCCTGGGCGGCTACAGCAGGCATTGATTCCCTGTTAAAGGCCTGAGGCAAGAAAGAAGGGAATGTAACATACCTCAATACTGTGACCTCTTTATCACCCCCCTCCCACTCTCCTTCTCTAGGAGAATGAAGAGATTCTGAGGAGAAACCTCCTCCACCCTGCGTGGTTGGCCTCTCAGGGACATGTGCTGTTTGCCCCGTTCATCAGACTCAAATCAATTTACACTGAACAGCCACAACATTAAAATCACTGACAGGTGAAGCGATTAACATTGATTATTTTGATACAGTGGCACTTGTCAAGGGGTTCTTGAAGTTGATGTGGTGGAAGCAGGAGAAATGGACAGCCTTAGGGATTTCAGCTACTTCAAGACTACAAAACTATGATGGCTAGATGCATCTCCAACATGGCAGGGCTTGGAGGGCGTTCCTGGTATGGAAGAACAACTGGTGAACCAGTGACGGGTCAGAGTGCCCATGCTGACCTTTGTCCACAACTGAAAGTGTCCAGAATGGGCATATGAGTATCAGAACTGGATCATGGAGCAGAGGAGGAAGGTGGCGTCTTCTGATGTGTATTGCTTAGCTTGGGAAATGATGGAACAAGGATACACTATAACGCACCCCTAACATTCAATAGTGTTACTAGTAGTAAGTTATTTATCTATAGTATTTATACCCCAGCATTTGTGTATACTGATTCTGGCAGTTGGTTTTAATGTTACGATATCCACAGTACCACAGTATCTACACCTGCTTTCTTGAGAAGCCATCAATGATCTGTTCCAAAGTTAGTGCAAAAACCTGTCTGAACATCCAAGAGCTAAATTTGTGGAAATTCAGAAAAAAACAGGCGCAGTCAGTCAGGGGGTTATCTCGTGGCCCAATGCCCCACCAACTCCATCATCTTGCCACGCTAAGGCTGTTTTCTCACAGTGGAAGGATGTACATCTGTGCTGATTTTTTTTTCAGATATGAAGCAAGAGTGGAGCTTGATTTTCTCCTGTCTCTCGAAGATGAAAGCTTCTGTTTATTTCACTGGGAGAAAGAAATATAGTGCCACCAGGTCTTGCATGGTTATTTTGTAGTCCCATTTTCTCACTTTATCTTTTGAACAATTTTTTTAACACCTTCTTATACTCTCCTTTTCTTTTGCCTTTTCCATTTCTTATGGAAGCAGATTACCTTCTGCCTAATGTTCTTGTAAATATCTCCTTTATCCATTTTAGATGCGCTTGAGAAAGAAATGTGTGAGGCAGTGAAAGTGTGTGTGGAAAACCGCCTGTGTGAATGTCAATATGTTTTTGAAGGTTAACAAAGTGATACTTTAGGGAACAACTTTTGTTGGAAGGTAACTGATTGGTTCTAAGATGAGGAAGATAAAGAATTCCGGGGGGTTCCCACTGGATGCGATCTTTGCCAATCATGACGCCTTTTCTCTTTTGTTTTCAATGTGAGAGGTGTGTTTTGCGTACTGCCTTTGCAGGCTGAGCACCCTGCGCAACGGCATTTTGTGCAAGCCACTCCAGACACCCTGAGCTGAAACATGTTTTACAGCCAAGCACGCTGTGTCATCAGCGTTTTTTCTGTGCCGACCAATCAGATCGGTTAGAGTCATGGAGGGGAGATATGGAGCGTTTGCTAGTACAGTCAATTCTACAACTGCATGAATAGAAATTGTCAGGACATTAATAAAAAGAAGATGGCTTGGGGTTTTATCAGTGCAGCACTGGAGATTTCAGGTATGTTTTGTGTAGTTTTGTTATGTTATCTATAATAAGCCAGCAAGTGGTTTAGCTATCACTAGCTGTTGCTTAGCAACAAGGAGACGCTTAACCAAATGCAGTCTTTGAAAAATGCAGCAGTGTGGACCCCTCTTCCAAAAAAATATTGTGGTGTTCAGAAAAAGGCCATGTGAACCCTCCCTAAAGGAAAGACAACATGAAAACCAGAAGATTCAATATTATACTCAATGTAATGTTTGTGGGTTGTTTTTTTGCTTTTTCTGATGCTACTTGTTCTTAATGGCCAATATTGATTGGAAATTAATCGAAAAGGGAGGTTTCTGACTTTTGTGCTATTCCGTAAAAGAATATGGATGATCAATAGCTCTATTGCCATTACAATGCTTCCTGTTTTGGCATTATTGCTTTTTGTTGGTATGCATGGATTGGCACTGCTGCTGAATAGATATACCACAGGTTCCTCTGCTTTTTTTCCCCCTGTGGATTCCTCTTGTGTGGTTTAGTGCTGGCACTCTGCCTGACAAAACACTAATGCAGTACTACAACTTATACACTCTGCTCTCACATCCAGAGAACTTTAAAAAAGAAAGTGCTCTTACCGGTCGACGGCACTGCTTGTGAAACCGATGGTTCAGTTTGGGCTTTGCTGGGATTTTTCAGATCAGGTCCAGGGATGGCCAGAACCACCTCTTTCTCCTGCTCCAAAAGCCCTTCCTCTGAATTTGGTATGGAAGGGTTAGTTGAAGGTTCTGCGCTCTTGAGCTCCAAGATCGCATTATTAGCACTTCCTTTGCTCCCTTTAAGTCCACCACTTGGCTTTATCCTGGCTGGCTTGACTGCTTCTGATGTCTCCCTCATTAAGCTTGACTCTGTTGAAGGGGCCTCCAGCTCCCCGTTCCCTGTCCAGTACTTCCAAGGCTTCATGATGGAGTTGACAAAGTTGTATAGGACACTGTTGCTGGTCTGAGCCTGAGTGGAAGAGGATGGAGTGGTCAAGGAGGGGTCAGGGGACAGGTGGTGGCCCTCAGCCGCTTCACTCTCGTCATCCTCCTCTCTGGCTGAGCCCCCCTGGAGGTTAACCTGGTTCTCCAGAGCAGGAGGAGCTCCATCTTTAGTAGCATTCTCTCCCCAGCGCGCTGACCTCTCTCCAGGCTGGAGATGGATTACCACATGTTCCTCTGAGATCTCTGAGGACTCGTTGTCTGCGATGGAGTTGAACTCCTCCTTATCCAGGTCTACCAGGCCGGTCCAGGTGGAGGGCTGAGGGAAGGCTCCATTTTGCTGGAGCTGCTCCCAGTCATCTGTGGAGTTTGAGCCAGAGCGCTCCGAAGCCTGGAGAAGTGCCTTCGCTTCTGTCTCTGTAACACGTGAGTAGATCAAAACTAACACGGTTACTAGACTGCACACAATCCCAAAGGTGTTGACACTTAAAAGTAAAATGGACAATATATATTAAAAAGTAAAATGGACAATGAATATCTAAATAATAGCGAAATAACACTGTGGAAATTAATGGATAAGATCACAGTATGCTAGCAACTCAAGTTGTGCTTTAAAGGGTTAATAAAGTCCCTAATAAAATCCATATGTTTGTCTTATTGACAAACCTTTTCGTTTAAGCCATTCACCTGGTCTGTAGAGAAAGCAGCTTGTATAAGAATAATAAACTAACAGCTTAAAAGCTACCTAATTTTTGTAGAATCTGACATTTACAGTCCAAATTGAAGCCCCAGCACTAACAGTCAAGTTCACCACTGAAAATAATAGTTTTTACAGAATGGAAGAGCTCAACAGAAGACAACTTGTATGCTTGATTGATCCTTTGAACACCTGTAATGATGCATATTGATCTAAATGTGTTCTGCACTTTTACATACAGCCTATTATTTCTAAATCATGAATGAAGGCTTTATGTCAAACTGGTTTGCAGAGATTAGTGATTTCCCTCTACAAATTCAAGCCATGAAGGCTCGTGTTAACTGATAAGCTGAATCAGGTGTGTTTAATATGGCAGAATACTAAACTCTGCAGAACTGTGGCAACCAGATTATCCCCCCCTTGCCTGGGGTCATCTGTGATAGCAGGGCTATTCAGGATATTTGATCTGGACACTGTTTTCTACTACAGACTTTTTCAGAGATTGAGGAATATATTGAAGACTTTACCTCCTGCCTGTTTTACTAAGTGCTCAATAGAGGCAATTAATTTAAAACCGTACTTACTGTAAATTTTTTATTCTTTTGGGAAAATTATTTTTTTCATGAATGTGC
Organism: Hydrocynus forskahlii; assembly: GCA_037974365.1. Taxonomy (NCBI): domain Eukaryota; kingdom Metazoa; phylum Chordata; class Actinopteri; order Characiformes; family Alestidae; genus Hydrocynus; species Hydrocynus forskahlii. The sequence continues at coordinate 10,400,874 of JBBPCX010000038.1, forward strand.
TTTGCTTTGGAAATATATCATCCAGAAAAAAAGCCTAACTGGATAATATATTAATTCCAGTCAGTTTATAAAGTGGTTTGTAAAGCATATCATGGTCTCTTTTGTCTTAGCTTAACTTCTAAGGTAAAATACCTCCTACGAATCCCATTAACTTCCTGAGCAGCCCAGGATGGCTGTGTAGCCTTTTGATGTTTCTGCTCAACACAATGGCACACTAAAAATAACCAAAAATCTTGATTTCACATGATTTTTCTACAAGCAAAATGACAAAGAGGACACTGTCTCCCTAAAATAGATCAAACACAACCCACAGTCCTTGTCATGCACATCAAAAATGCACTTCATAACAGTCTGAGTCTATTTGTGACAGTAAAAAATGGACTATGCTGCTATAATAATGCTCCTGAGGTGAGAGAAATCTATAAGATCTCTCCAAACAAAAACAGTGTCTGAGATGTAGCCTATACATAGCAGTGGACCAAGCACTTCATGAATGTGATGAGAAAGAAGCTTTCTGACAGTGTACCTCTATAGCAATAGGCGTCAAAGAGGTTGGTGGTGTCAGGGAAGCCGGTGCGGTTCGGATTGTGGTAGAGGGTGCGGACCCCTGGCTCGTCCCCACCACAGTTACGTCGCGGTTGGTTGATGGGGTAGCGCACACTTCCGTCAGCCAGCCAGCCAGGGTCACAGCGGTCCAGCCCAGCCTGCCAGGCCAGGAAGAGCTGGCCCACCGTGGCCAACTGAGCGCCCAGTGTGTGGCAGTAAGTGGACGCCGTGGCCAGGCTCAGCCTCTCTGGCACACTGGTGTGGAACACCTCGCCTAGCAAAGAGAAGAGAGCAAGAGAGGAGGATTACAAGCGTGAAAATAAGAGGAAAGAGGGGAAGGAGATGGAGTGGTGGAACATCAACGAGAAAATAATGTATATTGAAAAAGAACAGTCTTCTTATACCATTCATAGCCCACTGGTCAAGATGTTTAGGTTAGAGCCATGAGGCTAATGTAGATAAGCTATACCCCACCAAATCGCAGTGTGCTGACGGCATGCTTTAATCTCCACACACTTGACTAAAATTTCCAGTCCTACATGATTAAGATGAATCTTAAATGGTGACTATTTGTGATTATTTTGATACAATATCTCTGTGAAGATCTGAGATCTTTTTTAAAACAATTGATTTTGACTGATTTTGAATGTTATATTAAGAGTCTAGTGCTCAAATTGATGTTGAATACTAGATGAGAACATGGACTGAAACAATCGGTTCCGATTTTGTGTAATATTTTGAGATATGCTGACACACACATCATGCACAAAGGGCTCTTTAATTAAAGCAGGAGAGGTCAAGATGGTTAGGTTAGAGCCATGGGGCTTATGTAGTTAACAAGTTATACTTCACCAATCAGCAGCAAAAAACTGCTTACATAATCATCACGCACTTGACCCAAACCGAACTTTCAAACACTGTATGACATGCTGTTCGCTTGAAATTCTAAAGGAACAGAAGAAGCAAATCTGACTCTTGAATTGTCTGTGCCTTTGTCCATTTTTATTGATGGACAAAAAGCCTGTGTGAGGAACTGCAAAGTCTTTTGTGTGATAAGCTGTCCAATCAGTCTTCTATTAGCTGGCAATTTCAGTCCTCCAGAACAAACCCAAAACAAGAGAACACCAGCACAAACATGTTCTGGCTTGAAAACCACATTTTAGAGTAAGTGAAAAAATTGTGCAATTTTAAAAAATTGGCCAACCCATCGCTTCAAAGTGAAATTTGAACTCACAGTTTAGTCAACATTTGCCAGTTAGTATGCCATGCTGAAATATTCAAACAACTGCTCCATGTCCAGACAGAGAACCCTTGCATCTTGCATTCTCAGAGGTTTGGTGAATCTGATAGGAACACTGAGTCCGGCAGGATAAAAAAATCTAATATCTCTTTAAGGATTTTTAATGAGAAATATTTTTAAAGTCAAATCCTGGTTTTGAGTATTATTTTTAAAGTCTAGATTGATGAGGACAATGGATCGAAGCAATCAGTTCTGCTTTTGTGTAATATTTTGATTTGATGCTGCCACACACATCATGCACAAAAGGCTCTATAAGCCTATGAGTCTTGCACATCACTGTGACCACAATGCACAAAGCTCTGAACGCTAAAGCGAAATAGCTTTATTATAATACACTCTGCATAAATCTGTGGAGGAGCTGTTTTTTGTTGGAAATAACCCGCAGACAATGTACTCGGGGGGTTTCTAGTAAACCCTGAACAGGACGATCTTGTACCCATTCTGGCATGAATAGTGGCACAGGGCTGAAAAGATAGTGACCTAGTTCAACGCACAGAACTGGGAGCTGGAACAGGACAGAAGGAGGTACATGAGACTAGTGTGTCTGGCCTTTAGCTCACACACCTTCACTAATAATAGGGAGCTGGCTCGAATTTCACATTTACGCAACTTACGCCAAACCCAGTCACTCAGCTTCTTTAGTTTTGCAATGGAGCTATGAGGCTAATATGGCTAACAAGTAATTTAGGCGGTCTATTTTCTGTCTTCTATGGACTTCCAGAAACACAAACTTGACATGTGCGTTATTTTGTTATTCATCTAGCTGAAATAGGGATAAGGTGGAAAACGTCCATAAAGGGTTCCAAAGAGTTGATCATTCCAGAAGTCCAAACAATAAAATAATTTTTAAACAATCAAAGAAAACCTTCAAAAGTAAGATTTAAGTGGCTTGACCTGAAGTGCCGTCTCATTGGCCTTTTTATATGCCTGCAGTCCCGCGGCCTTGCAGGGTTGATGTTGATGATGCACGAACAGAAATCACCGTAAGAAGATCTGTAGACCGCAAGTCTGCTGCTTAACTTATGAAATAAAGTATCCTGCTAAATACATCTCTAAAACACTCACTTGCCTTAAGCTATGTTGAATTGTTCATCTCTAACAGATTTGAGCATGTGGTTTTTGAAACTGTGTGATATATTATCTACCTACTGTTATCTACAGTGAGGGAAATCATTATTTGATTCCCTGCTGGAAGTTTGCTGACTTACAAAAAAATGAACAGTCTCTAATTTATGAGGTAGTTTCATTTTTATGGAGAGTGACAGAATATTAACCAAAAATTAAGAAAAAATGTTACATACAAGTTATAAATTGATTTGCATGTCATTGAGTGAAATAAGTATTTGATCCCCTACACCCCAGCTAGACTTCTGGCTCCCACAGACTGGCTGCATGGCCATATTGTACACAGATTACAATCAATCTATCAATTACAGATACTCCTGATCTTAACACAGAATCAGTTTCTTCCATTCCAACCTCTCCACCACCATGGGCAAGACCAAAGAGCTGTCAAAGGACATCAGGGACAAGATTGTAGAGCTGCACAAGGCTAGAATGTGTTACAAGACCATCAGCAAGAAGCTTGGTGAGAAGGTGATAACGGAAATTATTATTCGGAAATGGAAGAAAATAAAATGACCATCAATTGCCCTCAGTCTGGAGCTCCATGCAGTATCTTACCTCATGAGGTGAGGACGATCGTGAGAAAGGTGAGGGTTCAGCTACACAGGAGGAGCTTTTTAATGATCTGAAGGCAGTTGGGACCACAGTCACTAAGAACACCATCAGTAACCATCATAATGGACTGAAATCTTGCAGTGTCTGCAAAGTCCCCCTGTTCAAGAAGGCACATGTACAGCCAATCTTAAGCCAATCATTTTGCTTGGGGATGTTTTTCTTCTAAGGGTATAGGATGACTTCACCGCATCGAGGGGCCAATTGATGGGGCCATGAATTTTGGACAAGAACTTCCTTTCCTCAGCCAGAACACTGAAAATGGGTTGTGGGTTTTCCAGCATGATAACGAATCAAAACATACTGCCAAAGTAGCAAAGGAGTAGCTAAAGAAGAAGCACAGTAAGGTCCTGGAGTGGCCTAGCCAGTCTCCAGACCTCAATCCTATAGAAAATCTGTGGAGGAGCTGAAGCTTCGAGTTGCCAAGCAGCAGCCAAGCAACCTAAAGGATTTAGAGAGTTTCTGTAAAGAGGAGTGGGGCAGAATCCCTCCTGAGATGTGTGTAAACCCGGTGACGTACTACAAGAAACGTCACTTTCTCCACCCAGCTCTAAGTCGTGTTTTGCTTGGGTATAAAATACTTATTTCACTCAGTGAAGTGCAAATCAATGTATAACTTTCATGTAACATGTTTTTTTCTTGATTTTTGGTTGATGTGTTGATTGTCTCTCCATAAAAATGAAACTACCTCATTAATTAGACACTTCATTTTTTTGTAAGTCAGCAAACTCACAAATTCAGCAGGCGATCAAATAATTACAAAATAATAATCACTACAAAAATACTTTTCATAGATTAAAAACAGTAGTAGAAACCAACCTGATGTCATATTTTCTATCCATGCTTTTAGATATTAGTAAGTCGCAGGGTATCAAGGATAAGCCTACATGAAATTACTTAAGCAATGTGGTTTGAGAAAAGTGTGATGATTCAGATGTGTGGTTTGAGCAGTGCTAACCTGCTGGCTGTAAGCTTTCAGTCCTTGTTAGCTGCATTAGCCTTGGGAGGAAATTATGCAAATGTGCTTTTTTGCATTACCAAACTGTACTTTAAAATAGTTTTTTTTTTTTTTTACCTTGCAGGCTTTCAGCAAAGCAATAGGCATCAAACAGCTCTTCAGGGGCTCGAGCGCCATAGTTTCTCACGCCAGGTGAGTCTTCCCTGTCACCATAGCAGCCAGGACGTGGAGACTGGATGGGATACCTGTGGAGAGAGGGCCAATGGAAATAAGCAACTCCTTCCAATTAGAGGAGAGACTGAGATACAGACAGACACATAGAGAGACTCTCAAAACTCCAACTGTGAAATTTACTCGACAATGCACCAATTCAAATGAGGCTGAGGTGCAGGCTAAAGTCTGATTAAGAGATATTATACAGCACTCCTGGGTTTTAGAGAAGCTGAAGGGGGATCTCATGCATTTAGCAGCTATTCCAAAGCAGTCTCATCAAACCATTAAAACAACCCACATGTTTACTTCTGTTAAGAAATCTCCAGAGTCCCTGCACACTTGCTGCATTAACTGGACATTTGGGTAGTCACTGATTCGTTGCCAGGCTCCTCAAGAAATGGCTTAATTAGAGCTTTTCCAAGAAGCAGCACTTGGGTTTGCTTATCGAAAGCTGTGTTTTTCATCCCAATTACTGACTGACCATATGTGGTAGACGCGAGTGTCGCTATTAGGCGCGAGTGCCAGTCTGACAGTCAGCATGCATTTGTTAGAACTGGAAGTGGCAAGTTCTTCACGGTAGTGGAAACTTGTGGTGCTGAGATACAAACAGTGGAGACCAGAGAGCAACTCTGAATATTTACAGTTGTCTTCTGGGTCAGGCAGCAAATGGACTGACCTAATGGACCTGTTTGAGTTCAGGGTGTTCTCGCCTTTTATTTCATTTATTTTAGCCATATTGCCTTGATTGCAGAAAACTGAACAATACAAACCAAAGTACCACTTCACAATAAGACAACCCTTATAAAGGCTTTATAAATGATTTATAATCATGTTGTTAAGGTTGTAGACGGTTGATAAACCATTGATAGACAGTTATAAACAAGTTATAACAGTTGTCATTCATTGATGCAGCCTCACTTTTTGGCTGGATCCGGTGTTTGAATGGTAGTAGCATGTTAACAAAGACCCAGTGAAGCTGACAGTATAACATTCTGCCTGAGAAAGACAGAAGACGAGCTCAGCAGCTAGCAAGACCTGAGGTCTTGCCAAATAGTTAGACTGTATGACAACTGTTAGCTGTGTTAATGGCTGCTTATTAATGACTTATAAACTGTCTACAAACTAAGTAACAACTTGCTTATAAATAATTTATAAAACCCTTTATAAAGGTTGTCTTATTATAAAGTCGTACCCCAACCAATTAGATTCACATGCTAAGTAAACCAGCAGAACTTTTGATCTCACCTAACGGTCTGGTCAGACAGCCAGCCAGCGTCGCAGTTATCATAGCCGTCATCAAAAGTGGCCTGCAGCTGGCCTGGCGTGGCAATCACTGCAGAATTCTCCAAACACACCCGCTTAGCCTCAGGAAAGGAGAGGGCATAGCGGTCATGAGGGGCGCGATAGTGGAAGACCACCCCTGTGGATTGCATGAGGCAAAAAATGAAGAGGAATTAAGACACAGCTGATCATAACTTCAGTAGGTAACTGTAAACTGATTCAGTTCATGCATAATAATAATTTTAACATATAATATGAGGTTACTGCAATGATGAAACCTTTAAAAAAACAAGTGCAAAACCAGAAAACAAATGACATTTTATGCATGAAGCAATCAAAAGCTCAAAATATGAAATTAAACATTCTTCTGTTAACTTCAATTAAAACTTATTCTTGTTGTAAGTTAGCATTTTAGAGATCCACGGTTTTGTTAAGCAATGATAAACAACCTATCTAAACCTTTGACACTGCAAATGGTAATTGCAAAATCAGCAAAAACTGATATTTTACTCAAAGCATTTATGCTTCCAAAAAAGAATGTAGTTGATTAACTTGAAATTCATGTGTTAGTAGAGGAAGTGATTATTCATTTAAGGTTCATTTAGATGTGTACATGTTCAGATTAGTAAAATATACTAGCACAATTTAATCTTTCAGTGTACTCACTTTTGGCAGCTGTGTTATATAATGCATTTCTTCATGTGGAAATGATGTACACATTAAAATCAAGTACATCATTCAGTGGTAACGTTATCTTCGGAGCTACAGCACATAATATGTACATACATATATATGTGTGTATGTGTATGTGTGTGTGTGTGGGTGTGTGTGTGTATATATTATATATGTACATCTGGACAGTTGTTTTTGCCTGCCAATGTACAAATTAGACACTCTATTCTGCTCCCTCAAGGCATTTGTCTCCCGTATCCATCTCCACGCTTCCCCCTCTCTCTCCGTCCTCAGGGAACAAGACAAAGAGTGTGAATGTAGAGGGAGAGTGCAGCGAAGAGGAAAAAACTAAAACAGTGTGAAGTGTGTGCTGCTGTCCCGGTGCCCACACCCTGACCCACAGGCTCGTGGGCCTCCACTCCGCTGTGCAGAGAAATGAGAGCTGGGATTGTTTTTTGAAGTGTCCATCTGCTGTTCCCGCACCGTATCGGCTAGGCACACCCCCAACCCAGCTCAAAATCTCCTCTCTCAGCAATTCCCACCTCCAGTCCCAGGAGAACACACAAACATGAAAGGGCCGAATGGCAAGAAGGCCAAACCTGTGTCTCTAAGTGTCCCCTTCATCTTCAGGAGCTCAAAATATAGGGGAATTGAAGGAATTCAAGGCTGGAGTTTGGTGAAGGCTGGGGTGTAGGCGGTGAGAATTCAGGTGGAATGCTTGAAGCATTGCCTTGGAAAAAAAAGAAAGACCCTATTCCTCAGAGGGGGGGTGGGACGCCCACTCCCTTTCCCTTTGCTCTCCATGCCAGTTCCCAGTGATAGACTACTTCAAAGAGACAGTTGTGGTGGAAAGCAACCCTTTCATTCCCTCTCCCTCTTTCTTTTTTCCCATTTCTGAGTCTGGCTTCCTCTGTAGTTCCCTTTTCCTAGGAGGACAGGAGTGCTTCTGAGCTCAGAAAAGATGTTCACTGTCTATGACAAACATAGGGGGATACTTTATATGGGGCCTGTGGTCCGCTGAGAGATAGCACAGTCTTGTTAAAAAAGAGGGTCATGGTACATACAGCTTGCTTTTTGAAGTCATAATGCTAGCGAGCGTGTGGGCGGAAACCGAGTATGAGGCTCTTTTGACTGCCCTAATTAGCTCACAACAGAAGAATCTTCGCAAATATGTCTCTGAAGCAGACAAATAAGTTATTGTCTTGTTGGGTTTGTTTTAGCCAAAGATGTTAACATTAGCATTAACTAGCACATGTTGCTAACAAGGTGTAACTGAGATACATGCATCTTCAACCTCCAACCAAAAGAGAGATAATTGCAGAAAAGTAGCAATGATTTTTCAAAAAACCATATAATATTGATATCGCCAGGAGATACTCACTTTTCTTAATTAATGTTAAATCATCTTTAGTGCTCTGTGACTAGTAATTAATCCTAAGAACTGTCAGGATTAGAGCTAAAGTAATAACCCTTTTCTTTACGTGGAAGGAGCTTTATGCTGTTATTTGAGTCCTTGTATGGAGGGATCCCTTGAGCTCTTGAGCATCTTAAAATTTATGGAGATTTCTACTCATTGTTGAATTCTTAATACCTTGGGGTGTGTTAGGGGTCAGTTTAGCTCATCCCTGTGCTTTCTAAGGCTTAGCACTCTTATGTATTCCTAAAAAGAAAATATAGGCACTGGGCCGCTCATGCCAAGGTATTATGCAGAATAGTGATTAGGTAAGACCTGCCTTGTGAATTGCATACCGGCACTGTGCAAAAGACATCCTTTGCTTAGCCATTAAATACAAGTTCATTTTGCAGCATCATAAAAAAGACAGAACACATTAATTTAATTAAGACTTACTTTTAACAGTTTCAAATACTATTAATTTTTCTATGTCCTATGTCCACTATGGATACCAGTAAAACACCAACGCAAGAGCTTTTCTGCATGATAAACAAACCAAAATATCCACAAGCACGCATTCCTGTGCAAAAATCAGAGACCACTCTTTCATTTATTGAATTGTGTTCTGGTTATTTGTTTTACAGAACCAGTAAACAAACAGAAAACAGAAAAGCAGAATGGCTAAATATAATATCAATAGTTTGTAAAGTGTACACTTTACAAAATACTGATATTATATTTACTAAATATTATATTAGTATTTGTGTGTGACTTTATATCAGCTTCCATTCATTTCTGGAGACATGTTTTCAGGTTATCAGCAGAAACCTGCAGGGGTATTTTTCCACATTTCTTGTGAACCCCTCCTGAATCCAGTCTTAGAATTTGGTGGCATTGTTCTGCTTCTTAAAATCCAATTTAATCCCAATTATAATCTTACACTCATCAGCCCATTAAACTCTCCTCCACATTTCAGATGTGCAGTTTCAGTGTTTTCATGCATATTTTTCCCTTTTGTCTGTTACCTTTTCTCAGTAACAACTTTTTGATCAGCTTCACATCCTCAGTGTTGAGTGTCTTCTGACAGTGAAAAGCAGGACTGAAACACCTGTGGATATCTGATCTGAAGCAAGAGTGGAGTTTGATTTTCTCCCTTTTTTTCAAAGCAGAAAGCTACTGTTTGTCTGATGGGAGTTTTGGTGGTCTACCAGGTCTGGCACAGTTGTTAGGAATCCCATTTTAGGGTTAGGGTTAGGGTTAGGGTTATCTTCAGTTTGGGAAATGTGTGTTTTTTTTTCATTTCAATTTTAGAGGTCATTGAGAATTTTTGGAACTGCATTTATTGGGAGTATACAGCTGTAACGGGCTGGATGGAAGTTTAGAAGGATGAAATGGATTCTGATGAGATGTAGTCCATGTTAGAGATTTCTGTGGAATTGTCTGTTTAAAGTATTTTTATTATGCTATTATTTTGACACAAACGACAAAAGGGTGGTCTCTGAATTATGCATTGAACAGAAATTTCCAAGTATAGCTGAATATGCTGACTATGTATAACAAAGGGGATATTTCTATTTCTCTACTACTAAATTACTTATCTTTTTTGTACAGTAAGCCTATATTATAGATATACATAGCTCTTAATTAACATTCAAAATATGCTGGACTTACACAGCACTGCTGGAAACTGCAGAGGTGCACGAGACCTACACATAGGGTACTACAGTGTAATTATAGTCATTTTACTGATGGAATAATATCTAGTGGTCACAGCAACGATTGTAAGTTTATTATAGCTTAAGATCATGCTAAATGACAGTTAATTGCAATGCTGCTATGCTAAAAGCAAGCTTGTTTTTACAGGAAAGGGAGGATGAGACCAGGTAGGTCAGAGATTTCCGGCCCAGTGTGGCTGCTGCTCACTTTTTTCTTGACCTGAAGGCCCCTGTGGCAGACGGCTCACATCCTTTCATGGACATGGAAAGGTCTGGATGCATTAGCATTCCCCGGCGCTAGCTCACCTGTGACCTGGAGGGGCACTGTGTCTTGTTCATCGTTAATGCCCACCACTACCTCACAGCGGTACATGCCCGAGTCGCTGGATCTCAGGCCCGTCAGTGCCAGGCTGGCATTGTAGCGGTTGTCCGGGTAACCAGGCAGGGTCACGCGGCCCTGGAACGCCTTCTTCACCTTCACCACATTGTCTTTAGCTACCAGTATGGACTGCTCCCTCTGCAGGCCGTCCAGCCCACGCTGGCCCCACACCTTGGTCCACTTGATGCGGGGAGGCTCGTGAGAGGGGCTGGGGCGCAATGTGAAGACGCAGGGCAGCAGGGCCGTGCCCGACAGTGGCACCTGCACAGCCCGGTGGATCACCTTCCGCATGTTCACTACGGTGTCACACCGCACCATGCCTGTCAGGAGAAAGAAAAGACAAGATAGTTTGTGGGTCATTTGTGTCATTATTTTTATCTTAATGGAGGTAAACAGCTCAAAGGTTTGGGGTTTCTTACTCTTCCCATTTAACATCAGAAGACAAGCCGTGTGCTGCAAGTCTACAGTGCTTTGTTACGCTTGCTATTTCACACAAAATGTGACTCGTACTAGAAATGGATGTGTTCATGTAATCTGCATCTTGTTTTCCAAACAAACAAACTTTATTCATTAGGCATTACAGCAAAGCATAGGTTTTGATTACCTGGCAAAGTAAGGTGGACTTTCACTTTAAATGACATTTGCACTGCCTGTTTCTTGCATTATAAATTCCATTCAGCAGCAGCCTCTTTTAACAGCCCAGTCACTTGTTTACTATGTTTTCCCTTTATTGGTTATGTTTGGAGAAAAATGTTTTCCCCTATATCAGTCAAGTGTGCTTTTACTGTAACAGAGCTCTCTGCAGCTTGAGAAGTCCAGTTATCCATCACAAATGCAATGAATTACCCAGCTCTTTGCAAAGTTTTGCTTTTGTTTCTCTTTATCCATCTTTTACTCCATGAGTGTACTGAGATATGGTGTGCTTCCTTGATTCAAGCACAATTAACCTTGGTCAGAGTCTCATGGGCAAGTAGTGCAGTTATCTTGTCGGGTATAAATGAAAAAGTGTTTTTCACAAAAAAGCATAAGGTGATCATAAGTTCATATCTTATTGTAACAATAACAGAAATCCTGCCAGAATTGAAGATTCAAACTTTCAGTCCAGAAGATGTATTTTATTATGATTTATGATGAATAAATATCATCACACAGTTTTGTGTGACCAAAAATGAAACCCTTTTGCCATTTGACACTGAAATGAATGGAACACAGTCAGAAAGGTAGACTCCATTCGCTGGTTTTAAAACAGAATGCAAACTGAAAGTAAATGCAATTTATTGCATCATTAAATATGAGATTCACCATTAAAGCAACATTAAAGTGAAAAAAAAAATTAAACAGATATCGCCTAATGCTTGAGTATATTTTACAACACAGAGCAATATATCCATCAAAGTATCTTCCTTCAAGTTAGGAGCAGGTATTGTCATATGCATAATGATTTGAAGTACATGGGCCAAGAAAGTGTAAAGGCTGATTTATAGTCCTTTAAGAAATACTGAGGACATGTGTGATAGTGGCACTCTGGTTACATCTCTTCCAGCGAAGGCCGACACTTTTGAGGACACACACATACAGGACTACGGGCATCGTACATCCGCTACAGAATGACAACAGGAAGTTTTGCTGTCACTGTGCATCTGACAAGTTGGATGGCATATACTTACCTTAATTGGCTGCTATAAACTGCAGATTGCTTTGCAATCATGCTTATACTGAGCCTTACTGTTGGTTTTCAGATTCAACCCTAGTATTAATATGAATTTAAAACCCAGAGAACACAGTGTAACATGTAAAAATGCCTGTATATAATGCTAAAAATAAGCGTGATCTCCAGCAAAATTAGAAAGACATGATAAATAAAAATATAATAAAAGCTGAAAAACTGCTGATCAGATCAGTCTGAGAACATTATGGGTGCGATGCTTATATCTTGATGAACAGGACTGACATCCCTCAGTCTAGTACCCTCATGCTGCAACTGAAGCAGAACTACAGACAACAGCATGAACGAAGCAGGTCATACTGGTTAAATAGTTTGGTTGTGCCAGCTTGGTTGCGCTGGTTGAACAGATTGGTTGTCCTGGTTGCCAGCATGGCCCTGCTGGTCGACCAGCTTGATCATACTGGTTGACAGCTTTGGTTGCATTGGTTAGCCAGCGTGGTCATGCTAGTTGAACAGCTTTACTAGTTTCCAGCATGTTCATGCTGGTTGACCAGTTTGGTCACATTGGTTGACAGGCTTGGTTGCACTGGTTAACCAGCTTGATTGTGCTGTTTGAATAGTATGTTTAAGCTGGTAATACTGGTTGAAACTCAAACCTTAAGCTGTTTGTTGACCAGCATAGGGTATACTTTCCTTTTGTCTGTATTAATGTCCAGCTTGACCATCAAAGACCAGCTCAGACTGTCTGAAATACCAACACTAGCTGGTTATTCCTAGATTTTTCAGCAGAGATGAAAGTATGAACCCAGCGCCATAGTTAGCTCTAATAATAGATAATAATCACTGTATTAAATTATTGGTCATTGATTCAGAAAGACAGCAAGGACATAAACAGGCTCATAAAAGAGAAATAAAAGCTAATTTCCGGAAGATCAATGAGCCTTGATGAATTATGCATTATGTATTCTTTTCTTGCCAATGCTGCAATCCATAGGGTGCAGGATAAATCTGGCCAAGTGAAGTAAGTACACAACCCTGTGGAGTCATTAGTGTGGTAATGCTCCCCAGTGGCTGTAATATGAGGATATGAGGGGAAAAATTCATTAGGTATTGGAGGGGGGAAAAAGAATTTGAGCCATTGACAGAATCACCACACCTCAGGCCACCACAGAATCAGATTGTCAACTGGACTTAAAAGCAATCCTTATTATATACACTTTCAATTAGAGCTATCGCTGGGTATGGCTGGAGTCAGAAGCGCATTGATTAAGGCAACCACTGCGATTCATTATATCATCTAAGTGGAGCCAAGGGGAGAAAAGAAGCTCTGAAACCATTTTTTCCCCTCCTCCTCACACTGGAGAGTGGAAATGTAATTTTCAGGCAGACGGAGTGTGTGAATGATGCACTGTGTAAGAAAGGAAGGGGGGAGGCGGGGTGGAAAAATGCAGTGGCTACTGACTTTTAGAGCAAAAGTGTGAAAATTCATTCACTGATTTATTTTCATTAGATATGGTTTTGTTTGGGATCTCCAGTCTCTGCCAGCCCAGCTCTTATCACATTTGATTGAATGTAACGCAGACAGTTTCCTGAGAAATGGAACGGGAAATGTCATTAGTGGCTCTCTGCTCCTCTGTAATTAACCAGAGAGACTGCAAGAGCGACACACCACCAGACAGGTTGTTTGTCTTCTTCAGGCCATGCTTTTGTGTCCTTTCATTCCAGCCTGGTTCTGATCTCATGTTTTGCTGCATTCAAACTGTACACCCTTCAACCAAACATCCCACCTACAGATGCAAATGCAACTGGACACTGCAATTATATCAGTGCTCATTGGGCCATAGTAGATAAAAGAGTCTGACATGCTTGCGTGGAAGCCTGGTGTCAGCTTGGCCAGTTGGACTGACCAATGATCTGGGGCACAAATTTGTTGCTTAACATTAATTCACCCTGATGTGCACTCTTAAAAAAGGATTCCTGAAACGTTCTTGTCTAAAAAAGGCCTAATTTAATAACTTTTATGTGTCCGTTCCTTAAACTTTAAATAGGTGCTTCACACTCAAACATTCCATTAACAAAATGGTTCTTTGAAGAACCATCCACTGAAGGATTCTTTGAAGAACCAAAAGTGGCTCTCCTGTGGTTTTGCGTTAAGGAACCATTTTTGGTTCCATTCAGCAGTGGTAAACAAGATTGAATTCAGGAATTCTGGCCCATTTCATTTGGTCCATTCATCACAATCTTTTCATGCATGTAAAAGGGCATCTTGCATTTTCAAAGCACATATTTTTAAAAATGTAATTACTATCCTTTGAATATGATGGTGTGTGTACGTATTGAATTTTATTGTTTATAATCGTGTTGTATATGATTGAGGTGTTTAGGACTATGTATTATATGACTGTTGTGGATATGATTATGATTATTGTGCTGTATATGACTGTTTACTATGGTGTATATGACTGTAGTATATGACTGTGTAGTATATGACTGTTGTGTATGATTGTGTTGTACTGTATTGTTTATGACTGTGTTGTTGATGTATTAGTCATGTTCTAATAGACGCCTCAAAGACTGGACTGGTGGAAAATTGCCATAATCTGTTAATAAGATATTTATTAAACGTAAAAAGCTTGCTGCTTTATTACAGATAATTTATTTATATTATCAAGGCTTATCTGAACTCCACACAGCGTGCAGGCCAGGGAGCCGTCTGGAGCCGAAGGTAATTTATTCGGAATGCACCAGGCGTTAAGAACAAGAAAAACTTCAACCTACTCCATTATGTACCTGGGTACACTTAACATACGGCCTCAAACACAACACGATTTTGCCATTATTGCCAGTGTTTTGGTTCACTTTATTCTAATCGGATTTACTGCTGCTTAAAATGAGCTGCCTCCACCGCTGACTGGATGCGAGTTTTCCGCCCAGTTTGTCATTTTTTGAGCCTACTGCTATGAACGTGAGCAGCATTTCTCTGGTCTGTGTGGAGAAAAGTACACAGATACTGTACACCCTCATACAGAAGCTAAAGTTTTGCTAACATCTTAAGTCATAACATGAGGGTGTCCCATTCACCATCTCCTTATTCTGTTTGTTCCTTTCAACCTTAAATGGTACGTAAATGATATGCTTATGGGTAGTACGAGCCTTTTTGTGTTCATATTTTCAAAAATACCTAGAATTTTGGCCAGTTCCCACTCTCTCCATTACATTAACAAGTAAACCATTTTGGAAACCTTTTACCATCTGTCCATTATGAGGTTTTCTTACTTTTCAACATCCTTAACTTTGTAATTGGAAATAGCATCTGTGCTGAAAGAGTTTGTCTGCTGAGAGTTCAAGAAAAAATTTACTTATTTTAAAACAGTTTCCGTCCAAGCCAACATTATATTTCAGATTGTGGTGGATGTACATTAAGCAGTTTAGTCTTACCCACAGCATTAAAACCACCGACAGGTGAAGTGAGTAACGTTGATTATTTCATTACCGTGGCACATGTCAAGGAGTCGGATATTTTAAGCAGCAATTGAACAGTAAGTGTTTGAAGTTGGAGGACAGAAGAATGGGTGTGAGGATCTGAACCACTTTGACAAGGGCCAAATAGCGATGGCTAGACAACTGTGTCAGAGCATCTCCAAAACCGCACGTAGTGGGGGGGTTGCTGGTATGCAGAGGCCAGTACCTACCAAAAGTGGTCCAAGGAAGGACAACCAATGAACCGGTGTAAGGGTCTTGGGCTCAAATGGCCCACGATGTGCAAAGGGAGGTGAAGACTAATCCATCTGTTCGGATCCCACATCAGAACTACTGTAGCACAAACTGCTGAAAACGTTAATGCTGGCTTTGATAGAGAGATGTCAGCCCACACAGTGCGTCACAGCTTCCTGCGTATGTGGCTGAATAGCTGCAGACCAGTCAGAGAGTCCATGCTAACCCCCTCCACTGTCAAATGCACCTACAAGAGACACGTGCGCATCAGAACTGAATCAAAAATCACTGCATCATGGAAGAACATTGTAATGGGAGAGCAGTGGAAAATTTCAGGGGTGGTGTGTGTGTATATAAATCTTCCTTTAAAATCCAGCACTATAAGAATTTTTCTTCTGTAAGAGATTGACACTGATAGTCCCTTTCACCTGCTCTTGTATATCTCAGGTGGCAGGTGCTGGTCCAGAATTGGTATGTTATGTCAGCACTACAGCTGCAACAGCAGCATCACTCTTGGTAAAAGGCCCCCATTTCTGAGCAAGCGAAACATACTGCGTGGAAAGCTCTTACAACACGAACTCCAACCACACGAAAACAGGTCATATACGCGGGAGAGGTCCAGCGCCATATGTTAATATTCAACGGCAATTTTAAAGCACTCTGTGCATCACGATGAAAGTGAAGAAGAGCTGTGAAAAATATGTGCCAGGTATCTTCCGTACTGTAAAGCGGTGCTGCAGCGATAAGTGTTGTTTTGTAATGGCATGCATGATGACATTTCGTTAAAGCATGAAGGGGAGAGCGCAGCAGCACTCGGGGGGATAATGGCGTTGCTCATCACAGCGGTGATGATGGCTGCCCACTCCTCTAAGAGCGGCTGAAGTAGAACACTTCTCTGTCGTGTTTAGAGGAAGCGTTGGCAAAAGTACAGAGACCACCATGGAAAAAAGAAAGAATCTGACCTAGCACTGCAGATTAGGCTTGATTTAAAGCTTCACTATCATCTACACCTGTTTTTTCAATATTCAGAGAAATTATTTTCAGGTTTTGGATAAATAATCAGCATTATGTTCATGATAACATTCTGTTCAATAACTAAGTGCTTTCCCACAGCAATGTGCTTGTTGCTGCATTGCTATAAACATATTATATTGGGTTTCTTCTGGTGTCAAGAGAGTAAAACAGAACAAAACAGCCCAATAAAAACAAGATCTGGTTTATAATATGTCCTCTTGGTATAAAGCCACACTAGGAATTGTGTGATCATTAAGTTGATTAATACACTTATAATCTGACACTGTGATTTACTTAAAAATAATAATAGTATAATTCTGAATTGTACTAGTATTACCTTGAACTCTCTCCCTTGAATTCATAAGCAACACTTTTACATATCATGTAGAAAACAGTGGCAGAGTATCTTCCACGTATATCACTGTACCATGGAGTCAGATGATACATTTGCATAAATAAAGTTAATAAACGCCTGTTGCCTGAGACCTGGAGCATCAAACCACACTCACGGCAGCGCTGTTTTTCTAACCAGCTGCAGTAAAATCAGTTCTGTTGTGTTACACAGACACTGGTGTACTGTTACAGACACATAAGAGTGAGGGAGAGACATGCTGTTATATATATATATCACACCAGTCAGTGATGTTTAAGGGAAATTCCATCTTTTTGGGGGCATTTCTGTTTAATTAAAGGATAAAGAGAGAGAAACGTACAAAGTCAGAATTGATCAAAGTGGTGATGACAGGAACCAGGCACCTGAACAGCTTTTAAAAGCTGCATTACATTAAAGTATTTTTCAGGAAAAGTGAAGGGTTTGGCCTGAATAGTATTTTTAAATCCAGGAAAGTAAAACTAATCTAATTGTAATGAAGAGATACACGCAAGACCTGTGAAGATTTTCTAATCATTTGGATTTGTGGTGTAGCCATCCAGGTCGCTGGTTCCATTTACCTTCACTGTAAAGAAATCTGAATCATTAAGCTTCTACACAACGAACCCCTTCACACCACACCTGCTCTAATGACTTTGTATACATCACACCAACTGGGAACACTGGAAATATCCTTAACACTAGAAAAGCTGACTGTGTCAATTGACGCAAATCAAAGAAAATTACCACTATTTCTCCTTGAAGTTCTTCCTGAAAAAATCTGAAAAAAATTGACTTTTATTTTTTTATCATTCTTGACTAAAATGTGGTAACGCAAACTAAATTGCTGGTGAAATGGGTATGGAACAGCAATATATACCTAGAATGGCTGCAAGCGTCAATTGACGTAATGTCATTAGAATCAGAATCAGAATCGCGTCTATAGGCCAAGTATGTGAGAGAACACATACAAGGAATTTGATTTGAAGTATGCAAGCAAACACATACAAGGAATTTGATACAAGGAATATCCTGAGCAATATAATATACAATAATATACAATCTACATCATAATATACAATAATATGCTATATATGTTGTACATATATGTTCTACATATGTTCATGTGTATGTATGTACGTAGGTATATATACATACCTATGTACATACATACCCACACATATACACATTAAGTGTAAAAATGAACAATACAATATAATAAACATGCAAAAGAATTAGGCTACATAACTGAGTCACAGTGAATCAACTACAGTAAACTATCTGAAACTTATGTAAGATAACACAATACTGTAACTATGTCTTTGTTGTTTATTTACAATACAAAAGTGACCTATGAAATATAATATGTTTATAAATACTATACACATATTATCTGTACAAATAATACCTATATACATTTGTCAACATTTATCTTCATATTTATAAATATAAATCCATATTACGTATCCATGCAGGACTAAACGTCCGAACATACTGCAGCAGCGGTCATATCAAGAAGCGTCTTGTGCGAAACTGGGCACACACGCAGCCTTTCTAGGTATAGCCAGTTTTCAGCCTTTCTAGTGAAAGGTTGAAGGTTGGCAGCACTAATCTGTCCAAATAAAAATGTATCCTCTTCATCATCACTGTATTCTTCTTCTTCTTCTTCTTATTATTATTATTATTAAGACATTAAGCAAGAAGAGAGGACATTTCCAAGCACACACAGGCACACACACACACACTTGTTTGTATGTGTATGTGTGTGTGTGTGTCACACATAATCACACACAGACACAGACATACACAAACACTTCCAAATGTGTGTGTGTGTGAGTTTGTGTGTGTGGCGGTGAAAGGTATTACTCTTCTGGCCTATCACCCACATTCACACACCTTTTTCCCTCCCCCAGGGCAGCATCACTCATAATCATGTTTACCACACACTCCTCTGAAGCATATCACTCCTCGACCTGAAGCGAAGGGGAATGGGATCGGACAGACTTTCACACTGCAGAAATGTGCGCTTAAGAAAATGCAGGCAGTCTTTAATGGTGCGACTGTAACGCATAGCAACGACTGCCCCAAGTCTCCCCACATTCACTAATCCCTCACGCATTAACGCTGCTTGCACTGCCTGCACCAGAGAAACAAATGAATAAACAATGTAATAACTCCAGATACACTCGCAGTAAAAACACACACAATGACACTGTTTGCAAACCCATTTCCAACTTCAACACACAGCCTCCCCACTGGTGTTATTCTGCCGGCGCGGATCAGTTTGCAACATTAAATCAGGAGAAATCAATTGCAGATAGCTCCTTAAAAACCTAATTATGACTTAAAGGAAGCCGATAAAATTGCTCCTATTCCCTTATGGTTAAATAATGAATGTGTGCGCCATGCGGCCGTGTCACAGCAGATACGCCCAATCTGCATTTAGATGAAAATGTTTTTACAAGCAAAACCCCCTCGAGACCCTGCCTTTGTCTGAGGATCTGCCGATGCTTTTTAATCTTTCCTGCTCCAAATGAGTCCAATCAAAACAAACAGGCGAAAAATATTTGGGCGTTGAGAGAGAGGGGCTAAGGCAACCTGGTGTGGCGAGTGAGAGAGGGGAAAAGAGAGTGGGAGTGAGGGAGGGAGAGAGAGTGAGGACAGACAAAAACAACAGACAAAACCAATCATGGGAGCATTGTTGATGTATTGCAATTGTTGACTTTTGCCTTATTTGGTCGTCTCTTTTGAACACCTAAAATGCATTAAGTGCTGTCAGGAGCCTTTATGTGCCTGAGGCTGTACAGCAGCAACAGAAGACAACAGCACAGCACTGTCCTTAAAAAACATAACACACACATACACACACACACACACACACACACACACACAAACACACACACACACACACACACGAAT
>JBBPCX010000038.1:10452053-10472806 GCA_037974365.1 Hydrocynus forskahlii
TATCTATCTATCTATCTATCTATATATATATATATATATATATATATATATATATATATCAAGTTATCTATATTTGTAAACATGCTGTTAGAGCAGGTTGAGGCACGAGCTGTTTAAACTACACTAAGTTAACTAATTAAATGCTCTGTTCACTGTAAACTTGGCTAATATTAATAATTATTCACTTCCTCTGTCATTGGTTGGCATATTGTATAGTGTATTAATTTTGATGTGATGAACATCGATGGATACATTGCTCACAGGTAATTGTACTCTTCAGGGTCCGGGCAGGGTTAATAATGGGCACTGGTACTCTGGCTAATACTGAAAGAACATTTGAATGAAACAGAGCGCTCATGTTACAAGTCTACGCTTCTTTCACTTAAGGCTAAACGAGCTGTGTAACTGTGGTCAGAAGTGTAATCATGGCCAGCAGGTTTTAGCCTTGAGGAACAGAATGAGCCGTATAGCCCAGAATAGCACACACACAGAGAGAGTTCAAAGGGCTCGTGTTATTAATGACAGGCAAAAAACAGCCAAGACAGTTCTACTCACATCATTACTGCAAAGCAGTCCCACAACATGTGGGCTTGGTGATAATAGGCCTTAATCCTATTGTGAATTTAATTAATCTTCCTCAGCCATGCCACTAAGGTACATCATTAATATTTATGCATTATGAAACCTGTGATGAGTGAATGAAAAAATATAAATAAATAAACCATGTGCTTCTTGGACAAAGGACATGGGCCTAGGACTTTTGCCGGTGAGTCAAGTGCCTCATTTGGGTCAAGTGTGTGTTAGCATGTGTAAGTATTGACACCTTAGCTCTTGAGTATTTAGCTGTAATAGCGGACTGAGGGTGGGGGTGCAAGTGGGGTGGCGCAAATTGAGCTTTAACATCAGCAATGCTTCCGCAAAATGCACAGAAAGAGAAATTGCAGTGGTAACCTGAGGGCACGGCTCAGTTGATTGTGCTGCAAATGGAGCATGACTATTGTACTGATTGGTTACCTCTTCCTCTATTATCTCTTCTCTCTTGAAAACTGTCTTTCTTGCTCGTTGTCTTGTTTGACCACATTATCTTGTAGTGTTGCCTGATCATTTCAATCTTCCTATTAGGCAGTCAGTATACACACACACACACATACATAACAACAATAAGTCAAACATATCATTACTGTTGTACCAAACCATCCCCCACATGGTCTACTGGTAAACGCACCACACTGTGAGAAGCAAGGTCACAGATTCAAACAAAACTCTGAGTGGATTTTTTAGGCAGCTGGTGGCCTGGTGGTTAGGGAGTTGTCCCTGCGATCAGAAGGTTGTAGGTTCAAATCCTAGAACTGCCAGTGGCACCATTGAGGTACCCTTGAGAAAGATATCGCCCCCACACTGCTGGATGCCCACTGGTTCCCTCAGATGAATGGGTTAAATCCCGAGGACTCAAGCAATTAGGCAGTAAGTGAACAGACAGTTCTTGAAGTTGATGCTCTGGAAGCAGAAAAAAGGGCAATGTTCAAGATCTGAAAGACTTCGACAAGGGCCAAATTGGCTAGACGAATATTCAATTCAATTCAGTTTTATTTATACAGCGCTTTTTACAACCAGGTCATCACAAAGCAGCTTTACAGAGTCCAGGTCCGAGCCCCTAGTGACTAAGCCGAAGGCAACAGAGGAGAGGAAAAACTCCCTCAGATGGAGGAAGAAACCTCGGGAGGAACCAAGACTCAAAAGGGGAACCCGTCCTCCTCATATGTCAGAAGATCTTCAAAATGGCAGGCGTTGTGTGGTGTTCCAGGTATGCAGTGGTCAATACCTACCAACAGGGGTCCAAGGAAGGACAATTGGTGAACCAGCGTTAGGTTCATGACCACCCAAGGTTCATTGATACCTGTCGACAGTGAAAGAGTCTGTCTCACAGAAGCACAATTGCTGAAAAAGTTAACACTGCCTGAGACAGAGAGGAGTCACGCACACATAGCATATGGGGCTGATCCATGGAGGCTCCATCTCACAACCTACAGGACTTAAAGGATGTACTGCTCATTTTTAGTGCCAGATGCCACAGCACACCTTCAGAGCTCTTGCGGAGTTCATGCCTTGACGGGTCAGAGCTGTTCGGGCAATGCAAGGGGAACCAACACAACATTAGACAGGCAATCAGCAGACTAGACCTCGAAACAAGCACAATTATTGACTCAAAAATACTGATAAAACTGTCCACTTAATTAAATTTAGTACTGAGCGACATGATGTTTTCGGGAGTACTATAATGCGATCAGTACCATG
The DNA here is from genome assembly GCA_037974365.1 of Hydrocynus forskahlii. Lineage (NCBI taxonomy): Eukaryota > Metazoa > Chordata > Actinopteri > Characiformes > Alestidae > Hydrocynus > Hydrocynus forskahlii. The sequence goes on from JBBPCX010000038.1 coordinate 10,454,349, forward strand.
AAAATAGTGATTGTCAGTCACCAGTCCTGACCACCACTGGCACCACATCATGCAGCTGAAGAAACATTTCAGCTTTTCCTGAGGACGTTTTTAGTTTCTCTGTTTCAGAAATTGTTTTCTCTTTCTCTCTCTCTCTTTCTCTGCTTGACTCTCTACTTTCCTCTCTCTCTTTCCCTCCCTTTCTCTTTCTCTCTTTCCTCCTCTTTCTCTCTCTCTCTCTGCTTGACTCCCTACCTTCCTGTCTCCTTTCCTCTCTTGGTCTTTCTCTCTGTCTGTCTTTCTCTCTCTCTCTCGGTCTCTCTCTCTCTCTGCAGCATGTCTGAAAAGCGTGGCGACTTGATGGATACACTCTGCAAGACACTCACTCCAGGGCCCTTCACACAGCCAGCCACAGTTCACCAAACACACCGCAGACAGACGGAGAGAGGGAGGGAGAGTGAGAGAGAGAGAGACAGAGAGAGAGAGAGAGAGAAAAGGGAAGTATGAGAGATGCTTCAGATGTAAAGAGTAACATGTATTCTAGCAGGGTGAAAGAGAGATAAAGGTCAAGAGAGATAGCTATCTATGTGCTCTACACATCTATACCTCACTATCATGACCTCATGCTCCAGACCAGCTCCATTTGTCATCAGCTCACACTCAAAGATAATACCAAGCACATTTACTCACCCAGCCCCACGATAGACATCTCAGCCCTTTCTCTACTCAGATATGAGCACACACCCTCTGTCATTTTTACATGAAAAGACTCTGCAGCACACAGAAAAAGGCCTAAAAGAAAAGGTATCTCCGATTCTCGGATTTCAGCACAAACTCTATAGAAACCACGATGCTAAAAAGGGTTATTACGAGCGTCAGCATGGGAGAAATCAAGTACCTCAAGTACTTTTCATTTTTGGTAAATGAGCTCTGGAAGTGTGATGAACCTTTTTAAGGTTCATCACAGCTGGTGGTCTAGTGGTTTGGGTGTTGCCCTTGCAATCAGAAGGTTGTGGGTTTGAATCCCAGCACTACTAGTGACACTACTGAGGTACCCTTGAGAAAGGCACTGTCCCCACACACTGCTCCCCGGGCGTCCTTCATTGGTGGCAGCCCACTGCTTCACTTGGTGAATGGTTTAAAAACAGAGAAAGAATTTCACGCTGTGGTGTATTCATGGGTGACTATAAGGGGCCACTTTACTTTAAAATATTTGTGCACCAGTGAGCGCCGTTTTATCTTAATAATGTGATTTCTCAATGCTGTTACTGTATTTATTGTAAAGAACATGACCTAACAAGTTTACAGATCTCGTTTATGCTACAAAGTTATACTTCTCACACTACTCAACATTATTCTGATAAAACATCTATAGTGATGTGAATCGCTCAGCTCATATACTTGTTCAGGACATCAAAAATGAAATCAACACTTTATTGAGGAAAATGATCCAGTATTACATATCTGTCAGTGGCAAAAGAATATGAACCTCTAGGATTAGCAGGTAATTTGAAGGTGAAATTCTGGTGAAGGTGAATTCTGATTTATACCAGTAAATACTAAAGGAAAATGTCAGGACATCTGTTCGTGAACTGAATCTCAAGAGAAGTGAGTTATGCAGCAAGACAATGATCCTAAGCACACAAGTCGTTCTGTTCTGGAATCCATCAAGTCATTCTGTTCTGGGCTGGCCTAGTCAAAGTCCTGACCTTAATCCAATTGAGATGTTGTTAGAGGCCTGAAGCTAGCAGTTCGTGCGAGAAAACCCACCAGCATCCCAGAGCTGAAGCTGTTCTGCACCATTGTTTCAGAGGCGCGACTCTAGAACACACTGTCAGAGCCTGGCAGCATTCACGTCAAAGCCCAGACAAAGGATTCTGACCTTTCTCAAAGTCTGTAAATATCACAGTGGCAATCAGAACATCCAACATTGTCAAACAGCAGCCATTTCATTCATTATGTCACACACAGGGCGGGAACAAGATAATAAGTCATGTAGCAGCTGTGGGAAAGTATCTTTTTTCAATGCCTTCAGAAATTGATGGAAGATACAAGTACAATTTTACTCAACTTTCTGAAGGTTCAGAGGCCTGTAGAACATTTACATTCAAAAGGTTCTTCACATTCTCACACAATTTAAACAAAATTGTTCTTAAAACAGTCAACAGGAAGCACTTCAGGCTTTAGGAACAGGGTTCACAAGGTTACATGACATTAGTAGTGGTAGCTGGCTTTTTTCCATTTTTTGTCATTTCACTTAAGCAAGTGTTATGACAAATGTCTCTTGTTGAACAGAAACATTCATAATGGCTATTTGCTGTCATCCTCTGCACAGTTTTATTCCTGCAAGTTCAAGTATTTTAAAAATGGTGGCAGGGTATAGAGCTGAGAGGCCTTTGTTTCATTTGTTTAGTCATCACATATTCAAGGGGCATTCATTCATCTAATTATTTGCATCAGCAGCAGACTGTGCCCAGTCTCTGAGCTGCTTCGGGCTTTGTAGTCTGTGGCCTCATGAGGCAGTCAGAGGCCGCTGAGAGCTTCCGTCTCAGGTCTGGTCAGTAATCACAGAATCTGCTTCTACTGAGTAGACAGACTCTGTCAGTAATCAAAAAATGTACTTTTTTACAGCAAGTGACATCTTTGGTCTTTCCCAGTAGATATGTGTACACTATATGGTCAAAAGTATTGGGACGCATGTGTTTTTGAGGTTTTGGGCTAGGCTCCTTACTTCCAGTGAAGGGCAATCTTAATTCTTCAACATGCCAAGACATTTTGGTAAATGCCTTGCTTCCAACTTTGTGGACACAGTTTGGGGAAGAACATTTCTATTCCAGCATGACTGTGACCCAGTGCAAAAAGCAGTGTTCATAAAGACGTGGCTGGATGAGTTCGGTGTGGAAGAACTTGACTGGCCACACAGATCCCTGACCTCAACCCCATCCAACACCTTTGGGATGAACTGGAATTGAGATTGTGAGCCAGGTCTTCTTGTCCAACCTGACCTCATGAATGCACTACAGAATAAACTCCCACAAAAACACTCCAAAACCTTCTGGAAAGCCTACCAGGAAGAATGTAAGCTGTTACAGTTGCAAAGGGGAGACCAACTCCATATTGAAGTCTATTTATTTAAATGCAATGTCTTTAAAGTCCATGTTGGTATAATGGTCAGGCATCCCAGTACTTTTGTCCATACTGTGTATGTTTACATGCTGCTCGCATAACAATTTTTCCATAACCACCAATTGCAAGCAACCAGTTACTGACATCATGATTTTCTGACATTATAAGTTAATAAGGACATTCCCAAAGCACCATAATTCCCAGTTCCCACCCTACATGTGGCTGCCATGTGAATAAGGTGTGCTGATGGCCACTGTGACATTTACATACTTCAGGAAAGGTCATTTTCCTCTGCTTTTGTCTGAATACCATCACCGTGATTTCTACAGTCATTATACATTCTCAAAAATAAAGGTTCCTAAATTGCTTTGAGCTTGGATGTACAGCTCTATAAAAAGCCATGATTAGTGAAGAACTGTTACATTATTTGCAGGCTCTTTAAACATTCAAATAGTTCTTCATCTTCACACGTGTCATTCGTGTTTTAAAGAGTCTTACATTTTTTATGGTCTACTTATGCTTGTGTGTTTTTTATGTGCCGAAAAAAACCTTATCACAAGGCTATATTCTAATCTCTCTTAATTCATTATAATTAAACAGGCTGGTTTGTGTTACTGTGCCTTTAAACTGATATATGTAAAGTCATTGAAAAAGCAGTCCAGGCTGAAACACTATTTACTTTTGAATGGGCGAAGTTAAACTGCTTTAGGTTGAAAAAGCAGATATACATAAATTACTTAGTGCTTGTGACATCACAAAAACATTGAATTTAAATTTAAACTTGTGAAGCTAAGTTGCCAAACATAGACTGCATTGATTGGTGAGTGAATGGAAGATTTTTGAGAATTTAGTATTGTTAGCATACTAGATTTAACTGATTGTTAAGTGAATAAAATCTATTTTTGCATTACAGTGCACTTTAAATGCACTGGAAGGCTCTTTAGGGAACCAAGCATGAGTCCTGGTGGGCTGATGTGTTCAGCACAGTTAAGTCCAATCAAACACACCTGATTCACCTGTTAATTGCCAGGATAGTGGGCAGATTTGAGCCAAAAAATCATCAAACTGTGGTGAACACCAGACCTCCAGGACTGGAGCTGAACTAGTTTAGGAGTGTTATGGGAAATGTAGTGTCTAGTGAATTTGCAGCGTCAAAATGTTTGCATGACAGTTCTATGGCATCAATTCAGAAAACTTTTTGTCTTCTTCTTTTAAGGATGTACTGAAACAATGCTGGAAATAATGGTGAAAAACATGTTGTCAGAATAGGCACAATGTGTCAGTCGCACCGCATCATCCTTTCATATGATCGCAGCTGGAAATGTGTCAGATCACATCCAGCTAATCAGTGCAGTGTCTGCACGTCAGGGTTTCTGTGGCAGCCTTGGAAGCTGGATTGCTTACAGTAGTGAACATTTACATGCAATGAAATGGGAATTTCTGATTCTTGCCAGGGCATGTCAGATAGAAAACAGAATCTGCTTTAAAAGTAATATTTCTGATACCCAGTGTGATTTGATTTTCCTTTTGTTTCACATTCATTATCCTGAGAATCACACTTTGCTCTGATCATAAGTGAGTGATAAGTTTAGCAGTGACACGTGATGGAGTAGAAGACAAAAATTCATGTTTGTTGAAAAGTTCTGCTTGCTGGTCTGTCACAGCAGATCCATCATCTTGGATATTGTCACACCAGCCTGACAGGCAGTGATTGCCAATTGATATATCAACATTGAATAAAGTAATGTTGCATGTTGCCTGGAGCTCTACCCCAACTTCATTTGCAGTCGCTGATGTTGAGTCTTTTGGGCCCCAATGCAAACACAATTTAATGAACCCCCACACCACCCCCACAAAAATGACTTAGCTAGTTTAAAAAATATAATTTGCTCTTGAGGCGTGCCATTCCACCCACTAGCATCTAACATTACCCTAAATGTTTACCTTAGACTCCCTATTTAAGTTGCAATAATTACATATCATATTTACTTTTCTGACACACCACTGGCTAAGATAAGAAAGTTATATAGACTTGCAAGAGCCCTTTTAATTAACTGCATATTTTGATATATTTTTGAACCATGAATATGAAGAAGATAAACAGACATCAGGGTCTGTTATGGGTGGTCTCAGAATCTGTTGGTGGGGTCCAATAAAAACTGCACCAAAGTGCGATTGCCCCCCTGCTCCTCCAGTAGTTATTTCACTGGGTCGAGGTAACTTTTTGGGAAAAGTTTATCTAACATTCCGGGGACTTGAAGAAACCCAGACATTTGGATCAGGGAGCAATCAGAGATAATGTTCTTCAGCTGCTGTTGAACTTACTGGAGCAACATTTTAGGCAAATGTTCTTTTAACTCAAGAGCCTTAACCCTGCGAACTTGGAACATATTAGTAAAATCTGATGTCAACAAATATAAATAGTGTAAAACAGTCTAAAACCGGTGTTTATTCTCCTACACGCTTGCCGTTTGCTGCTCATTCTCTCGTCGCTCGACCGCTCCCGGACCCCCTCCCACTGTGGATTTTCCGCACCCACTTGTGGGCGGAGACTATCCTGAAAGTTCTCCTGGGTTCAAAGGTCTTGTGTTTTTTCTTTTTGTTTCCAAAACCAAAAAGAAAAGAAATCTTGACATTTTGGTTCTTTATGGGAATTTGCATGTGATGCCATTTTTAAAACCCCAGTAGTGCATCTACATAAACCGGAGATGTTTGTTTGGCCAAATGATGATGATTTTCCATTTGTTGCACTTCTAGCACTGTTCTGTGCTGCTGGTGCTCTAAGGGTTGAGGAAAGTGGACCTCAAGGAATTAACATTCCAACAAACAAAATGGAAAATTAGGGGATTTTTTTTTCAATTGTCAGCTGGTAAATGTCTGTAAATATATGTGAACAAGGACATGTGGCATTTAGGCTTGACAACACACGCAGCGAGAGACTGACACGGTAAATGTCTGTGCTGTCCTTCCTCCAGACACAAAACCCAATCACAAACGGTCACTGGAGAGACATTCGACACGCATGGAAATACCAGGTGTTAACAGCTGTACATCTCGCCATCCACCTGTGATCAGGTCATTTGAGACGGATGTTAATAGCAGGTACAAACAGGCCTGAGAAGCACTGAACACCATTCTTCTCTGTATTTAACACTGAACACTGGTTATTAGATCACCTAAGATGTATGCAAATGGCAGAATAATGTAAACTCTCATAACCAAAACCGCACCTCGAGATCCCCTTTTCCCTCCATCTCCTCTCCCCTTCTCTTGCTGGAGCTGCTAGACAGAAACAGCGCAGGGAAGCGCGTTAATCATCTTTCGCACTTAATCCCACCTCTACCTCCAGCTCCACGAGTATCTCGTCTGGAGGAAATGGAGTGCGATTTCTCTCCCCTTCAGCAGAACCTGAAAACAATCCAGCGCTAACAGGTGTGATGAATGCCATCCTGTCAGAGACGCCAACTGTTCCAGCTCCTTATGGGAGCGGCCCGATTTTTATTGATGCCTCAGAATGTGCCCAATTAATTCCTGTTAATGTTCCCTTCCACGGTTTCTCCTGACTGCTGCCTGGCTCACAGAGGGAGAGAGAAAGAGAGAAAAGAGAGAGAGAGAGTGAGAGACACAGAGAGAGAGGGAGAGAGAGAGAGAGAGAGAGAGAGAGAGAGAGAGAGTGCAAGAACCTGAGAAACCAAGAAGATGACAAAAAAGGTTTGATATAATCACAGAAGGAGGAAGCCCATGGAGCAGCTGATTGCTAAAGAAAGTAACTACACACACTATAAAATAGCTGGTTTCATTTTTCAAGTTCATAATCAAACCACACTTATGCACACACAGTTATTCACAGTTTCTCATCTATGTTTTAAGTAAAAATATTAAGAAGTTAAAAAACACAGAACAGTGCAGAATTAGTGTTCAAAACCCATAGAGAGGAGCACAGATTACATAAAGCATTCTCCAGTAAAGAGTGTCACAAAAACATCCGCTCCGTTAATGATGATATACAGTTATATGCAAACGTTTGGGCACCCCTAGCCAAATGACGTTTTGTAGTTAAAAATGCTAACATTTTTCTCTTATAGAGGATAAGTGCATAGAAAATACATATATTATATATAAAATATATAAAATGCACACTTTGCATACAACTGTAATTGCAGAAGCTGGATTTTTGAAACAGTTCTTTTCCAGGGCCACAGAGCTACACTTATTCCACACCACCCCATTACTTAATATAGTCTGAACCAAAAGTGGAAGGTAATGAATTAGATATTACAGTGCTTAAGAACATTTCTGTAACACATCTACTTGAATTATAATTAAATTATAGCATCTATTATTTTTTTGGCCATTACAACAACACCAACACCAACAACAGTAAAAAAAAATATAATAATAATAATAATAATAATAATATTTTTCTCAACTCTAATTAGATGTCTAGTTAACCTCTCTAGGTAAATAGAGACAATCTTCTTTTACTACTTTATTTTTATTTTGTTGTTATTTTTAGAATAACAAGCATGATACCCTAAAATTGGTTCTAATACACTTTAAAGACAAAGGTTTTGGGATGCCTGACCATTACACCAACAGGGACTTTAATGACTTTAACAGGGACTTCAAATACACAGACTTTCATATGGAGTTTGTCCCCCTTTGCAGAAGTTTTTGGAGTGTTTCTATGGGAATTTGTGTCCACTCATTCTGGAGTGCATTTATAAGGTCAGACACTGATGTTGGACGAAAAGGTCTGGCTCACAATCTCCATTCCAGTTCATCCAAAAGGTGCTGGATGGGGTTGAGGTCAGGGCTGTGTGCGGGCCAATCAAGTTCTTACACACCAAATTCATCCAGCCATGTCTTTATATACCTTGCTTTGTGCACTGGGCCACAGTCACGCTGGGATAGAAAAGGTTCTTCCCCAAACTCTGTCCACAAAGTTGAAAGCACGGTGCTGTCCAAAATGTCTTGGTCTGCTGAAGCATTAAGATTGCCCTTCACTGGAAGTAATGGGCCTAGCCCAACCCTGAATAACAGGTGTGTCCCAGTACTTTTGTCAGTTTAGTGTATAAATTCTGTTTTTAGTGTTTGTTAGCTATCTTGCTAATATGCTAGTGGTCTAATGTTCCAGCAATGGGTTAGCAGTTAGTATAAGCTACTGAAGTCCTCAGTAATATGTATTAGTATCAGTATTCATACAAGTGGCACAGTTTCCTCCTCAGATTTTAACATGTAATTACATGGAATTTTTGTAAACAGAAAGTTTGGTGGCGTTTGATGGTTACATCAGGATAAAGTTGCTGGGTTACATCAGGATACAGTTCCTGGAGTGACCACAAGCCCTACATAACAGCCAGATTCATTTTACAGAAATAAATGTTCATAAAAGGTTCTAGGCTTTTTCCCACAGGTCCTGGAGAAACTTTCACCCGGGCCATTTACTCACCCATTGTGAGGAGGTTCTTTAAACATTAAAAAGGTTCTTCATATTCAGCTCATTCTTTAAAGAACCACGCATTGAAGATTACATGAAATGTCTTTATACACTTACATTTACAGTATACACTTACGCTTACAGAGAGATATGGATACTCATCCGAGTGTTGATAAGGCTGAAAGCCTACATGCATTAAGTGGTTAAAACACACAGTGGAGTGGGGATTTAAGTTAGTGCCAAGGCTATGTGGTGGCTTTATGAGCTCATAACGGGCCGTTATTTATTTATTAGGCTGGCTGCCGGACTGCGTGCTGGATATACAGTGTATAATTAATGAAGGAGGGAACAGCTCTCCTCCCAACACGGCGACATATAATCCTGCTTAGAGCACAGAAGACGCGCCTACTCCCAGAGAGCTAATTAACCAGAGAGCTGGCCATCCCTACTGCGCTGGGGCTCCATGAGGGGCGGAGGGGAGAATAGGTTGAACAGGCCAGGGCGAGGATGTAGATTTGAGCTGTGACCCATTGGGATGAGCTTTGCATGAGAAATGCAGGGCAAGAATAGGCACCAAATACTAATGCTTAATGTCTAGAATCACTTAGCATATTAATCTTCTGGCATTTTAGATAAAATGGTTACAATACAGCATTAGTATCAATGTTTGAGCCACAAGTATTGAGTTATTCAATGGTATATACTAGGGGTGGGAATCTTTTAGGCACCTCACGATTTGATTCAATTACAATTCAGAGGGCTGCGATGCGACTATAAAACAATTATCGATGCATTTCTCCCTCCTCACCTTGGTACTTTCAAAGCAAAGCATTTGTAATGAACCAAAATGAATTTGCTTCCCATTTCTTTTATTATCAAAACAATCAGCTGTGTGATTGTTCAAACAGAAAAACAATGTACTGAAATCACGGCTTTGACACATAAATAATGCTTGAGGACCAGCTTATTTTGAACAACATAAACAACTGAACTTATTCAAAACTTAATAATGAAGAGTCCAAGACCTGTCACTTCAGCAAAGGTCTGAGTATAGAATATCTCTGAAGTACTTTGGCTTTTATGAAGTTGAATGGAACAAGACCTGGACAAGAGTCACACTATATGCAAGTTGTGTAAAACTAAATTGAAATATTTTGGAAACACGACAAATATGAGAAACCACAGCAAACGTTTTCACCCGAAGGCACAAGAAAAACAGCAAGCGATGTCAAAGTTTCCACCGAATTCGGAAAAGGCGAGCCGAATTACAAAGTACAAGCATCACTTGAGCTGCTAATATATCTCTGACAAAACAAAACAAAACAAAAAACAAATATATAAATAAATACATAAGATAGAACAGAAAATCTGTTCTATTTTATGTATTTATTTATAGAACTTTGACATCGCTTGCTCGATGGTCCTCTGGTTAGCGGTGGCAGCCACGGCTGTTTTTCTTGTGCCTCCGGGTGAAAACGTTCAATGTACTTTCTCATGTTTGTCGTATTTCAATTTAGTTTTACACAACTTGCATATAGTGTGACTCTTGTCCAGGTCTTGTTCCCTTCAACTTCATAAAAGCCAAAGTACTTCCAAACGCCTGCTTTAATGTTGACGGTGCTGGTCGTATATCTTGCTCCTTTATCTCGTGTCTTTGTTATGTGCACCCCAGAGACGGTCCGGGCGCTGCACCTCCGAGTTCCGCTTTTTTCGTTCCTCAACATTGCGTTATTGCATCAATTAACATTAACAAATCGATTTTTAACATTTTTAAATCGATTCAGAATCTTTCATTTCCACATCGCGATGCATCTATAAAATAGATTTCCCTTCCCTAGTATATACAATACACTGTTATTATCTACCATTATCCTTCCGCTCTTTCATAACACACAACCTTTCAGCCTTCATAATTACCTTTTGCTTTTCTTGTTGTTATTTTATATAAATCATATTAATCTTCTGGCATATTAAATGCATTTTAGATGGTTACACTATAGAATTGGTATCAATGTTTGATTCACTCTTTCAAGTGTTACGTTATTAAATGATACATACATATAATATTTTGTTATTATCTACCATTATGCACAGACTTTTAACCTTTATAATTACTTTTTAGCTATTTTATATACCATACAGTATGAATTTAACGAGTATAATATGAATATTAAATATTATGTAGTTATTGATAAATTGTGTAATTGTACATTTACATCATTTTCTGTTATCCTTAAACCTCCATCCATCCATCCATCTATCAATTTTCTGAGTTGCTTATCCTAACCAGTGTCTTGAGGGCAAAACTCTAGTCAAGTAGATTTATTGTCTTTTCAGCTACATACACAGTGAAACGAAAGAAAAAAAAAATTCTCTGGGGTTATGGTGCAACACAAGAACAAAAACAGAAACACCACATACAAACGTGCAGACAGGAAAAAATACACAGAATGCAAAGAGAGTAAGAGAGAAAGCGCAAGAAAAACACAAAAGCAACAAACAACAGGACAAGACAACACAGTCAAAGTTTGTATGAAAATAGGATTATGACAGATACTGTATTCTAGCAGTAAATAGCAGCAGCAGGACAGAGAATGTGCAGTAATAAATAAAGGGTGTTTACAGTGGCATTTGAAGTGCAAGTCGTTTGCTAAGTTCGGTGTGTATACCGTGCTGGACACTTTCATGGCACTCATGGGGCAAAAGGTGGAGAAACACCCAGGACAGGTAAACACAGGGCAGACACACACACACACACACACACACACACACACACACACACACACACACAGGGTCAATTTCTCATCTCTCATTTCGAGATGCTCATACACTACGTGTTCAAAAGTTGATACTTACTTATTTTTATATTTCATAAAATATAATAGAAATCATAACATAAATCACTTACATTTCATTCAATATTTCAAATATTTAGGGAACAAGATAATCAATCAATAAATAAGTCTTTTTATGTATTATTTGGAACTTTTTTCTCCATCCTGCCTTTATACGTTACTACAAAACCACTACTTTACCTTAGCACGTTATTTATGGAATAATTAACCAGTGTAATTTTTTATGCATTTTTATCAAGTCATCTGCCTTAAGATTTGATCACCACTTTTGAAATATGGGGCATTCTGCATATTCATTCTATTATAACTTCATTTGCAGTATTCTACAGCTTCCTCAGTCATTTACAATCTTCCGCAGCTCTGTTCATTTTTCAGCTAATTATTTAAACAATGCTCACAGACTGGAATATTAAAATCATTTTATAAATGTATCTGCAAACTAATTAAAACACATTAAAAAAACATCTGAACGATCATTTTGAACTGGAATGTGTGTATATCGGCAACATGGGCGAAGAACAAAATAAATGCACCAGTGACACAGCTTTGCCCTGACCTTTTAATATCAGCACCTGTCAAAGCAAAGCAAACGCATCATTTATCTGTCCGCAGATGTAAGGTGTCTAAACACCCTCCAGGAGCGAATTCTGGCAGGTTGACACATCTCAGCGACACACCAGCCTGGATTTAATCACACAGCAATGAAGGTGTGCTAGGAGTGGCACTAGTAAAATATTAGGTCCTGCTGCTGCAGTTTGCACATTAGCGACGAGTGGCCCTTTACAGCATTACTAATTAAAAATGCCTTTGCAATATTAATGGTGGCTCTTTGTCAAGAACGGGTGCTTGCGAGCGTCTAATACATAACAAGTGACACCGCCTTGATTTCAAGGAGCCATTGCTGAGGACAGTAGTCTGCCACCGTGATTATGAATGCTGGCACAATCAAGCAGCGTGATTGCGTTTCAGACGCTAAGCGACACTTTAAGTGCTGTTTTGACCTTCTTGGCTAGAATGAAACATTGGTGTTGAGAGGGGAGGAGACGCTAGTTGTGCTTTGTTGCTCTGCAATGTTGCAGATGTTAATAAAGTCAGTGATCAACAGAAAGTAAGCATACCTATTTGGCGGGCTTGATTATGAAGATGTGACAACACTGCTTGTAAGCTACAGTATATAGAGCTTCTGTTACATCTTTTATTAGGCCTAGATCTGGATGTTGGTGTGTTAATCTCTGCGGACTTCTTATATAGTCTTACGCCTTTTTATTCAGGGTCTATTTTTAATGGTCTTATCTTATCTACAGGTCTGGAAAATCCCACCACTTATAATTACACCATCCTTTACTGAGACACTACCAATTAACACAGTCACTAAACTAAAATGTAGTGAAATCAATCTCAAATCATAATAGTTTATGTCCTTGTTCATATTCAGCACAGTCCATTGTGTCATAACCTTCATAACCTCCAAAAGACAAGTACTCTTTCTCTGCAATCTTCGTCTGAGGTGTGGTGGCTTTTGCTTGCCCCTAAATGCTTTCTTATGTTTCACTGCATCACCTTTGACAAGAAACAGTGAAACATTTTACCAATCATGTCCCCCACCAGTCACCCATCATCAATTGGAAACACCAGTCTTCACCACACCAGATTTACTCTCTCACCTTTTCAGTGTCTATTTTTAATCCTTTGGTTACAAGGGTACAAAGATACACATAATTTTATGATGTCGCATTCTGATTTGATGTTCATATCTTGATTATACAGGGCATCGGCAGAAATAACTCCCACATTTCAAAGGGGAATTGAAAAAAAAATGCTACGAGGTATCACAAAAAACTTTTTATTTTTTTATTTCCCAAATGTAGATATAAAAAAGTTTTTTTACTTTAAGTTTTAAAAATTATGTTGTCCAAATGGTGGCCTTGGCGGCCGATACACATTTGGAGCCGTTCTTGGAAGTTTTCCATCACCAGCATGTCGGGCGAAATTCCTTCAATTTCTTCTTGAATAGCCTCCTTTAGTTGGTCCAAGGACCGAGGACGATGTTTGAAACCCTCAGCCCCCACAGAAAAAAGTCACAGGGACTTAAATCAGGCGAGCACCCTCTTGTGGAATTAGACGTGTGGAATTAAAGCGCCCTCTGTGTCGTAGCTACAGATTCGCCATTTTTGAAAAAAAAGCGTCCACTACAAAGCCTCGATGCTCACCCGACCACGGCATGGTGACGACTGAAAACTTTATTATGTACCGTACCAAACGGAACGAACCGCAGCCCTCTACCTGCTTTGGGGAACCCGCAGTGATTTTCCGAGTTATTTCTGCTGCAGCCTGTAGTTAAACACACAAACTGGTGCAACCATGAGCAAAACAAGCTCCAAAAATCACAAGCCCTAGAAATTAGGCCACTTCAGAAAAAGAAAAAGTTGAGTGTGGATGTGTGCATATCTTAAGCCCCCTCTCCTGCCCTGTGTACTCTGGGAGGATCCACCCAGATGGCTGGTTTTGATCCATGACCGCAGCTCTTATAAAGGACGGTCAATGAGGCACAGACAGAGGAGAGACTCCATGTGTTCCACACTGCACTATGAACAACTGTCACCATCATACACCACCTCTTCATTCTTGTACTTGCTGAAAAATATAGGGAAGGGCTCTTCAGTTCTAGTTCTGGAGGGCTGGTATCAAGCACAATTTAGTAATATCCTGCTGAAACACACCTGTTAGGAAACAAGTTGAGGGTGTGTTTGAGCAATGAAATAACCAAACTTTGTCAGTCACTGCTGTTCTAGGACTGGCACTGAGGAACCCTGGTATAGACAGAAAATGTTACTATAATGGCCATTATCACAGTAGAGAGGGCTACATAGTAGACTAAAGGGCTATACAGAAAAAAAAAAATTACTAACAAGTTTCAATGGCGTCTATTCTGACAAGTCAAAGATGTTTACAGTTTGCAAAATATAGTTCATCTCCAGCTGCTTTGGAGCCCTGCACACAAATTCTGTTATTACAGAACTATAACCATAGTGCCAGTGCACATAATATATACATACACAAATATATATATATAGAGCTGGTATGCAGCATGTCATAACCATACACCATCTCTTCATTCCAGCGCACCGATACGCAGCATGGAAACCTGATCCACTCCGCGGTGTCACGCTCATATGACCTGCTGACAAGCCCTCACAAACCAGCGGCAGTAATTGCCCTTCATTAACGCCCTTTTGTTGTTCTCGAGGGATATGGAAGGTAGGAGGGTGCTGCCTCCCTCTGATATTTTCCTGTCAAAACAATGAAGGTCATGGAAAATCAGGCCCAATTAAGACCTAGCCTGAGTGAGCCCGCAGGACTGAGGGGGGTTAGACTTGGCACGGGAAATAAGATACCATTAATTAAAGAGAGATAAGAAGGGAGGAGGGAGGGATCATATATCGATTAGCACAAATAATCCTTTAAGGAAGACGACAGAGAAAAAAAGAGCCATTAAACGCTGTCCCATCTACAATGGATGGGAATTAAATGTGAAAAGCATCCATCCACCTATTTTCTCGACCCAGACTCCACTATTGTGAGCCAGGAAATCAAGCGGGTCTCGGATCAGCGCTTAAGGGCCCAACGTCCACACGTAGCGGCCCAAAGTCTGACATCAGCTGCCATAAAGCATTCTGTCAGCAGAGCTCAGTGCTATCAATCTCTGCCAAAGCATTGGAATCAATAACAGCCGTGGAATGGCCTGCAGGAAAGCCCTTCATCTGCACGAACACATCCATCAAATCCTACCAAGCTGATTTCTATGTTTAGACCGTTTTCGTGTAACAGTTGGGTTGGGACTTGGATAGGCATTATGTCATTATGATGATAATATGTATATGGCCCTGAATAACAGCATCTGTAACTTTGTGTCTGAATGGTCTTATCTATCGTATCTAACAGTCTTATCCACAGGTCTGGAAAATCCCACCACTTAAAATTGCGTCACCATTTACGGAGACACTACAAAATAAAACCAAATCAAAATGGACGTTTATTTTTTGTCCTTGTTCATATTTAGCACTATCCATCCCGTCATAACATTCAAAAGACAAGTCTTGTTTCTCTGTAATCTTTAATTAAATTGTATTGACTTTTGCCTGCCTCTAAATGCTTTCTTTTGTTTCACCACTTTTACAAGGTGCAGGGAAAATTTCAATTAACCAAAAAAAATAAATAAAATAAAAGCATGTTTCCCTCCACCTCCCACCAGCCACCCATCATCAAATGGGAGCACCAGTCTTCAACTCCATTACCAGCTGAGAGAACACATATCCCAGCTATGCTAGTTGCAAGGCATTGCATTGCACCTCTCCTCACCGGATTTATTTCCTCACTTTCTTTTTTGTTTTTTTGGAACAGTTGTAAAGAAAAATCTGTAATTTCAGTTTGTTTGTGTTGCAACTGCTGTTCATGTTAATGGGGTCATTCAAAGGTCAGCAGTATTTGCAATGTTTTCAAATGTTTTCTACTATGCTGTGAAGCATAACTGAAAAAGGGTGGCATGCAACCACCCCCCACACCAGCCAGTCCTCCTCAAACACATTTAGCTAGTTGCACTTGCACATGGACTTATCTGAATGATAACTTCATGTTCTTTTCACCTTCTGCTTTTGTAGTAATAAAGTTTAAAGGTTAGACTACAAACCGGTGCTTTACCTTGACCACGTTTTAAAAAAGTTTCAGAAACTATAGAAAAAATACAATCATATTTGTATTTTAAACAATTTATTAAGCTATGATTTGTGCGTTTAGGTTCAGTCAAATGTCAGTAAGGTCCGGCAGACCGTATTTTAATAACCTGCCAGCAATTACTTCACTCTGACATATACCATGTTAAGAAAAAAATGTGTTCTGATTTTTGATTCAGGTCTGATTTTTTATTCACAGCGTTTCCCTGGAAAAGGACAAAAATTCATTGATTCAAAACAAGAAGTCTGTGGGCAGCAGATTTCTGAAAACATTCATGTAAAACAATAAACAACTTCAAAAAACAACTTATTTTTATGTTCTGGAATGCTTGAAAAAAAGGTATGTGTTAATTAAGTTATAATTTAGTATCATTTGTTCGGGCTGGTTTTCAGATGGAAGCATAGCAGTGTGGGTGAAGCTGGTGTCGATGGCGGATGAATACCAGACAATACTAAGAAAAGCAAAAGTAACTAGAGCTACTTTTTTCACTGGGCTGCATTACAGTCGCAGAACTGCAATGATCCTTCAAAAGAACAGTGTGGGTGACTTGGCCCAGAAAATAAGATTATTATAAGTAATAATTATATATTCAAAAATAATACAGATTAATTAAACAAATGCTCCAGAGGCACAATCGGTTAGCGCACGGTACTTATACGGCAGTACAAGCGAAGGCATGCCGAGTTTGAGCCTCACCTAGAACAGAGATTTTAGGCAGCTGGTGGCCTACTAGTGGTGAGGGACTTGCCCTACAATTGGAAGGCTGTGGGTTTGAATCCCAGGACTGCCAATGGTACCACTGAGGTACCCTTGAGCAAAGTACTGTTCCCACACACTGGGCACCATTGTCTTCACTCAGGTGAGTGGGCTGTAAAGTATCAATATTACCCCTGTAAAGACTGTACTATAATACATGCATGCGCATTTTCTTTGGTATGTGCTGTCGATTTCTTTGGTAAAGCAGGTAAATACAGTAATAATTTCATTTAATTTACAGTAATACAAATACAGAAATACAAAACGAAAAACACGAGAATACTCGAGACGCTCCACGGGGGAAATTCTGGGCTGCAGCTCAGAGGGATGCGACAAAGGGCAGCAGCCAATCAGCAGCAAGAAATAAATAGTGTTCTCGGATTGGCTACTTTCAAACCTCCTGCCTCTCAGTACAGCGGTATTTCACCATCTTTGTGTTTCTCTCAAAAACGTTTATATAGAAATGTAGCTGAATTTACATTAATATTTATGTTACAAAATTAGTAAATTATATTTTCTTAATAATTTAACACTCAAATGCAAGAAAATTTATATCTTGCCATGAAAAAACCTTTGATGTCCGGGCCTCGTCCTCCACGCCCCCTCGTCCTTGTGCTGGGTGGCTAAAAAAACTGCGGTTTCGGCGAATTTGTGGTAGTTTCCACGAACAAGTATTACTTTGGTTCTATGAAAAAATCCACAAATAACTGAATCAGCAGATAAGCTGGGGTTTATTGTATATCTCATCAACTGGCCATTGGTATCTTGTATTTCTTTTAATTAAGTCTGAAGTTCTGTCCATTTCTGAATGGCGTCAGAATCTATGGGCACCAGACGTACAGTATAGATGCAGAAGATGGAGATAAAATACAATAAAAAAGATAAATACTTCATGTGATCTCTCTGACCCATTTTACCAACTTTGGGGTATCTCATCTACATTCATTTGGAGGGACAAGTGCATTCATATCTAGTCAGACACCATCAGGTTCCACTGGACACTACTCAAGCCTGCATGTATGACAAATCTCCAGTGCCTTGGAGAAGTATTGAGGCAACATTAGTTAAACCGTGACAGCTTCAGGATATCCTCTTTCTCTCCAATAAATCTAAACTCTCTTATATTAAACCTGACAGCATTGTGGATCATTCTCTTACCACGCGAAATCATCCAGAAATACACCTCATCCACAACCATTCACTTCATCATATCCCAGATGACACAGCCCTGCATACCTAATAATGGGTCAGCCAGTTCAGAATGTGCAGTAATTTGTCACATGGATATATATATGGGTTTGAAATTGGTTTGTGTGCCTATTCTGGCTGCTTTTTCTCCTCTCTTTCTTTATTCTAATGGTTTTGTTCGCAACACTGCTTTATGGCATATGTCTGTGAGACAAATCAGGTTTTCACATGAAAATATATCACAGGCCCTGTGTTGGAACAGTGTTCAGCATTCAAATCTTTGGAATTTGCCATATTAACCATACATTTGCTGTATTAACCATCTTTGTTACTTTATATGGCTGCTGTCTGAAAACGTCTTTGTCCCTTTGTCGGGGATATAT
>JBBPCX010000038.1:10472906-10488453 GCA_037974365.1 Hydrocynus forskahlii
ACACACAATGGTTTAGCCTAAAATCAACATATAATAAGTATTAATTAAGGACTTTATAATAAATAACAATGTAATAATGTAAACTGATGTAACAAGATTTTAGTCTGTATCATTTTAGACCAGTTATAAAAAGTGAAAATTCTGTCATACGTGAACACCCCACAGCACACAGTGTGAACAGCACAAAAGTCTTCCTCTGCATTTAACCCAGTCACCAAGTGAAGCAGCGGGCAGCCAGGAACACAGCACCCAGGGAGCAGTGTGTGCTTGTTCAGGGTACCTCAGAGGTGCTTAACAGTCTTGGGAATCGAACCCACAACTTCCTGATTGCAGGGCAAACGCCCTAACCACTAGACCACCAGCTGCCACAAAATCACCGGTTCACATATATAAGTATAAACAAGTTACTAAAATCTACATTAAGTATTCATTAATGATTCTATATATAATAAAGTAAAAACATAACAAACTAATATAATGAACAAATTTAGAGATAAACGGTTATCCACTATGGATTGAAATATTCAGAACCAGTCACCAGAAATTTTAGATGTATTTTGTATATTTCAGAAGTGTAAAGAAGAGATTTAATGATTAAAAAATGGGCCACATGAGTCAGTTCTTCTCTGAAGCTATGTTATGTGTCCTCTTGAAAGAGTCAATCCTGTCTGGTGAGGATTACACCAATCTTTTGAGATCCTCTCCGTTTAAGCCCACTCCTCTACTAACTGTATGCTTCACGTCCAAGCAGAACCCAACACAGACACTCCCAGAACCCAGGTTGGCCTCTGAAGAACACGTGAAATCATGAAACCCTGAAACAGGCACAAATGGGCTGACTGTGCTGCACCTTGCTCATGGAAAAGTGGGCTAAAATGGAGAGGAACTCAAGAGACTGGTATAATCCTTACCTGACAGGATTGTCACTATCATGAAGGCAAGGGTTTATTTAAGCAAGCATTAAAAACTCATGCATCTAACATTTCTTCTCTACTTTTGGTATTAGTTCTGAATGTTATTTTTATAATTCTTCATGTTCTTCAGCTTTATTCATCATTCTGAACATTCACACAGCTTGTTAATATCCAGTTAATGATTTGAAATTTGTGAAGTAGCATGGAATTAGGCTATTAGCACTGTTTCATTGTCTTGTTTGCAACCAAAGAGTTTTTATATTGTCAAAATATGTCAAAATATAACTGAAAAAAATGTGATGCACTTGTTTTTAAATGTGTCCATTATTTCCACATGAACGTTATAGTCCTGTACTTGCATTGTACAATTACTGTGCACGTGTAATATATTTTATGCGGGAGGGACAACAGTTAATGTAACAAAAAAAGTCACTTTGGACCATTTCTATCTGTCCATTTGTCACAACAGTGTAACAGGTAGGGGACAAAAGATGTTATGAACTTTTCTATCGCAAGGCCTTGTTGTCAGGAAACAGGAAAGTAACAATAATGTTTGGTACCATTCGTGTGGAATTCTCTCCAGTGCTCATTATTTCTATTGATGTGAAAAATTAAAGTGTCACATGAGGATCCAGCACAACACAGCACAGAGTGTGAACAATGTGAAATTTGTCTCTGCGTTTGACCCATTAATTAAGTGAAGCAGTGGGCAGCCAGTAACTTCCTCAAGGGTACCTCAGTGGTGCCACTGGTAGTCTTGGGATTCAAACTCACAGCCTTCTGATCACAGGGGCAACTCCCTAACCACCAGGCCACCAGATCTCATATGGCATAAAATGTCTTGGTCTCACAGAGGCTCTACGAAGGAGACGGAAAAACAGAGGAAAATCTGCGGGATGGCCCAGATCTCCATTTCTTACTTTTGTAACTTGGGGTGTACTCGGCTGGATTGTTTTATACCGTGCCTGGGAACTACTAAGCCCACTCCTCACTCCCCCACCGACCTGTGCTCCAGACCCAGACATACTTACGTCATCACATCACTCACTGCTTTATTTTTTCCCCCAAGGAAGCTGTCACATTTACAGAGTGCATCCCAGGCCTTCGGTGACTGAACTCAACATTTTTTCAGCTCATCACGACATTCTTTCAATAGTCCTTTGATATCCAGGAGTGCTGCACTGAGTATAACTGAACCATGCCCAAGCCTACATCCTCAACTGGGTCCAGGCTTGGTTCAGCAACCACACAAGTAAAAAAACAAACTGGGCTTTGGGGGTCAAAAGTTCTTGGACATGGTATGGATCACCTACTGTGAGTACACCCATAATTACCCAGTCGGTTTTGTGGTTTTAATTCATTTCAGCCTCAAAATGCTCTGCATGCACATTTACATGGACCATCTGATGTAAACTGTTGTTTATCACGCTAAATGCTAATTAGTCAGCTGTCTGCTCTTCAAATGGTGACTGCAGTGGGGATTTTGGAGCAATAAATAGACTCTGGACTGAAAAAAAAGGTCTGTGAAGTTAATGGTATCCTGTCTTTAGAAGTATGTCGTTTTAAAGTTTGTTTTGAAGCATTTAGAAGCTAGTAAACAAGATATCCACACAAGTCTATTTTTCGTAGTCCCTAATTCTGCTCACTGCAATAAAGAGACCACCATATTGTTCCTATACACAGACATTTTCAGCTTTATTGATTGTTTCTACTAATGAGAACCCACCTGCAGGGTAACAGGGAGCAAGCAGCAATACTATTAGACAACACACTCCAAAAAGTCTCTGAAAAAACTTAATGTAATACCCGGTGCACTCTGTTTTAAAAACCAATTAAAAAGTGTTCATGAAAAGATTTGGGTGGGTAACCTTGGTCCCAGAGTTTGGCTGTGGAAGATTAAAACCATGACATAGACAAATTTAAGAGGCTGGTAATTACAGAGAGGTTTGGGGTGGAGGGTGGGGGGTGGTGTGAGTGCAGGGTAGCCTTTAAGCCCAACAATGGACACAAAGAGCCACTCTCTCACACTGAGGACCACTTAGCAAAAAATCAAGTGCACAGGATACTGTTATGAAGTATTGGTCAACCCCCTGAAATGCTAGATTGATAATACATTATATTTCCACTGTCCTCTTTAGCGCCACCTATTTTATAGGTCTACTGCATAGGTGTGCAGTTAAAGACTGTAGGTCTCTCAGCTGCCCTCTACATTCACATCAATCAATTGCTGACCACAGGAACCTGTTGACCCAATGTTATTTGAATGGTGGACCATTCAAAGGTATCAAGCAATTCTTGAGATTGGTCCAGCACTCCAGGCAGAAGGGCTCTGTGGTCAGAAGCTGATCAATAATGAACTGATTCATCTCATACTGAACATCAGCACGGTTTACAAGACATCATGAAATCAGGTTCATAGCAGTCGATGTTCTGGGTTAACTCAAGTGTTAACCTTTAAAAGGTGATATTTATCTAGATTTGTTGTGCTTAATTACACGGTGTATTACATATTAGTTATACTTACATTAACTACATTCTGTATCAACCTAATTGCATTTATTGTGTTGTTTTTGACCCAGTCGGTGATGAATTTTGGAATTCTGCCAGTTTGAATCGGCCAGTCATTTTCATTTTGGGCTTTTTCTGCTTGTTTTCTTGTCTAGGAACAAAACCGTGCACTGTTTTTCGCTTAGGCCGAATATGACAGTAGCAATGTAACATTCAAATCATAACAATATATCTATTTTTCCTACTCCCAAAATCTTTGGTATCAACTAAGAGTTTGTACGTTTGACAGAATGTCTCTACTTTTGGTCAATGGGCAATAACCGTGACCTTGAAGAGTTGACGGTAGTTTGAAGGTTGTAGAAATCAAATCTTTCAGAGGGGTTAAACTACCATTACTAAACTACTCCATTGTGCGATCGTAAAGTGTTAGGCCCTTCAAGTATCTGTCAAAAGGCCCGATCTTTCCACACAAACACTTCTCCAGCACCGTGGCTGCTCTGAATCCCTAATCACCACTCATCACCGATCACTAACAGCCACAGACCTCCAGAAAACATTCCTCACCATCTTTCAAGCTGATTTCTCTTCTGTCTTCCCCCACTATATTTATTCTACAGGATGACAGTTAATTACAGAGGGGAATTGGTTACAACCCCACCTGTTAAGTCTTCATGTGGCAAACTAAATGGAAAAGCAATTTCGTGGCTTGGAGGAAGATTCACCCGCAGAGCTTCTTTGTCGAGCTGCTAAGTGCTAATTGTTAAAAAGACCGCTGCCTAAGATGGGGAAATGCGGAACTCGCCTAAACAAATGCCGCTGCCTTCTCTGAGAGCATCTGAGCGCCATCAGTGTTCAAGAAAAATGCAGCTTCTCTGAGAGCATGTTGTTCTTGATGTGCTTTTCTTCTCTAAGTGTGCCCTCAGTAAACGTTCGACAGGCCTGTTGACCTGAAGATGCCTCTGCCCCGAACACAGTGAGTCTGGACACAAACAGTTTCCTGTTTGTGACGACAGAGCCGTGGCCTGTTTACCCAGGAAATAATGTTTTTCCCAAGCTAAGCCTTCTCCTAACGTGACGGCGGTAGAAAAATACACAGCCCACCCTTATCAGAACACGTTCACGTTGCTCCTCACCATAAATCACTCACTACTCTAGAGCAGCACCTCATTGAGGAGCTCACACCATGGGAAAGTGAAATTGAGGAGGTGAATGTATAAATAATGTTTCAAACCATACTATTCTGTCTCCAGTTCATATGGAACATAGCTGGAAACTACCAAAAAAAGATCATGAATCCGTCATGGTTACGATGTCACAAGTATCAGTGCATTTTGCCATTCATCCTGCAGCAGTTTGTCCCCACTTAACTGTGAGAACAAAATCTAATTTCTGTAAATATAAACGGTGTAAAATAGTCTAAAACTGGTGTTTGTTCTCCGGCACGCAAGCTATTTGCAGCGCTTTTGCGCGGCCGCTCTCTCTCTGTGGGTTTTTCCCCTCCCACTTGTGGGTGGAGACTATCCTGCAAGTTCTCAGGGATTCAAAGATCTTGTGGTTTTTTCTGTTTGCTTCTAAGACCTAAAATTTTAAAAATGGGCACTTTATGTTCAATTCCGTGTGATGATGCCATTTTAAAGCCCCAGTAGCGTTTTTTGTATTATTACTAATGCTGGGCAACCATTACATTTTTCACTGTGATTAATCGCGTGGTTTTCTGTGATTAATCACATTGTTATAAGCAAAATTAAATCATTAATTCAAACGTAGTGTATGGTGCACTTTTATTTTTAAAGCACTGCTGTGATGATAGGTATGACTGAATATTCCAATACCCATAATTCTGTGATGGGGAGTAGCGCATTATGGGAAAAAGCTGAGGCTAGTGGTGTGTGCGTTTGGGAATGAGCATGTG
This sequence comes from Hydrocynus forskahlii, assembly GCA_037974365.1. Lineage (NCBI taxonomy): Eukaryota > Metazoa > Chordata > Actinopteri > Characiformes > Alestidae > Hydrocynus > Hydrocynus forskahlii. Next base: position 10,478,241 of record JBBPCX010000038.1, read on the forward strand.
AGGGCGCTCTGTTTCAGAATTCCATTAAAGAGTTTATTTGGACCAATTAAAGTCATCATAGTGTGTTCTTGACTACTGCTATATGAGCAAAAGTGCAAGAACATTTGGTTTTAACGAATAAAGCAGCTGTAAAGGGAGACTAACTCCAGATGAAAGACTATGTATCTGAATGCAGTGTCATTAAAGGTGTAATGGTCAGACATCCCAATACTTACGCTCCACGCACCCAAGAGACAAAAAAGCAACAAACTTTCAAAATAAAAGGATAAAAAAAAACTTTGTTAATGTGCGATAAAATAATTGTCAGCATTAAGTAAATAATGCTTTATCACGAAAATAACACATTAACATTTTTTCACAATAACTTTGGATATTGTTTGTTAGTGACCTAAGAATGTCAAACAAAGCTCAGCATGACGTCTGACACCTCGAGCGTCAACAGAAACCAAAGGCAACTTGCGCTTCCGGTATGTATCTCTGCCGCTCATGTTCTAAGGGTTATACGGAGGGGTTCTACCTGATCTGCTTTTTGTAAGAGGCATCATGAAGGACAGCCATTCAGAACAGAGACCTTTTACATCAGCACCTTCTCTTCATGGACTCCCAGTTATAGACAGCTGGTGTTTAAATTCAGGCTTTTGGTGTTGGGTTCAGTACTTAAAAGCGCGTTTACTTAAAAGTTGATCGTAACTTATTTTCTAAACACTCAGATTATTGGACTATTACTGCACTATTGAGGATAAAGAGAGGCTGGATAATGGCCTGCATGGTGGCCGAGGGGCTTATTGTGATCTGTGGGGGGGTCACTCTGCTGTGATCCAGTTGAGTGAGGAGCATAGAGGCTCGAGCATAAGCTCCTCGCCTGTTACGTCCCATTTAGCCGGACTTTGTCCAGAACCTCAGAACTGGACCTGCTGTAGTGAAGGGAAACGTGCTTCATACAGAGCTCCGCTAAGCTCTACATTTCTTCAGTTCGTCCCCACAGATTCCAGAAAAGACCACCCACAGAATGCACAGCATTTACCAGCAGGTGTGCTCATCTGTGACTGAAACATTTCTTTCATGTTTGTAGTAAATGTAAATGAGGTGTGTGCTCCATGTTCTCAACTCTGATAGTTACATGACTTACATAGTTTGCACTGGCTCCCAGTTCAGTACTGAAATGATTTCAAAACGTGTACAAGTCACTCAATAGTTTGGGCCCTAAGTACATCTCTGATATGTTTGATGTATGAAATCCCAGTGGGTCTCTTATCAGAACCGTAGCTTTTAAAAGCTTCTAAAAATTGCACTATTCCCCTCCACCTTCTTTTAAATAACTGCACTTCCATTGCACTTTTAATCTTCTTTTATTTTCTACATTTCTATTTTCTACATACTTCATACTATTTTCAAACTTCATATGTTGATTCTATTCCTGTAAAACACATTCAGTGATCTTTGTGTATAATAATGGGCTATACACATAAACTTGACTTGACATAGTAGTTATGGAATAATAACTCATTAAGGGACAGTATTCTATTTTTTCTAATGTTTTATTGTTTGCAAGTATTTTGTGTTGGTTTAATGGATTGTGAAAACTGAAAAACATTCCATTTTCACAAACCATTTTCGAACATCTCTTTGTCATTTAGCTGTTTCTGTTTAATGTAGAGAATGAGAGGGGCAGAACAGCTGTAGGTTAAATAGGCAGATGTATTTAAATGAGTTGATTGATGTGACATCACAAGTACAACTCATTCTAAATCCATTCTATTCATGGTTTGAAATGTTTACATACACTCTTACAACATACAACATACAACCTCCACAACAACCCTTAAGTAGGTATATGCATTATTTGAAGATTATTAAAAATAATCAGAAGGTTCTTTACATTTACAAATGTTCTCTTAAAATGGGTTCTTTAAAGAACCAAAAATGGTTCTGGTATGGCATCAACCTATGTTCCACCAGAACGGGTTTGTTGTGTGATGCCACAGAAGAACCATCTTTAGTTCTCTAAAGAATGTTTTAATAGACGGTTCGAAAAAATAATATATTTTCTGCAAATTAGATTTGTGAAAAACCTTTTTAAATGTTAAAGAACCTCCACATAAAGCACAGGTTCTTGGACGAATCCTCATACTAGTAGAGGCTCTTTAAACTTCAAAAAGGTTCTTCACAAGTCTTCTTCACAAAAAACATTCTTTTATGAACTATGCATTTTTGGAGAACCAAAAGTGGGCCTAGTATGGCATCAGCCAAAAAACAATTTGCTGCACTATTTAAAAATGTGAGCCAGAATGGGTTCTTTTTGTGATGCCACAGGAGAACCATTTTCAGTTCTGTTAAGAACTTTTGAATGGATGGTTCATAAAATAAAAAAATGTGTGAATGAGAAAAAAAAAACCTTTATCATTGTTTCAAATAATGTACAAAGTTTGTTTTGCTCACATTCAAAATCTAATTTATAAACCTGGTTCTTTATGGAACTAAATGGTTCTTTTTTTGCATCTTTTTGGAACATTTTTTAACAGACTGTACATATTTCTTTTCCTAAAGGGCCTTTAACGATTAATAACTGAATTAAAAGTCCAGGATTCAAGGAGTTAAATCAAATTCACAGCCATAAAACACCCATAATGGAATACAATAAAACAAAATGCTCTCATTTCTGAAACCTTCCATTTTACAACAACACCATCAAGGCAGAAGTCCCAGTAATATTAATCATCACGTTAATGAACAATCCAAATGATCTACGGAGAGAGGCCTCATTGTCACTGGAACTAATATCTCTCAACAAAATATTACATTCATATTCAGAGAGACGGCGAATGGAAAGTGAAAGATGCCCTGTGAGAAATAGGGGGATTTGAAGAAATGAATTACATTACGTTACCTCCTGTCTCCTTATAAACCTTAATGATTTTTCCTTCCCTCTCTCAGGGTATGGACGGTAGTTACGAGATTACTGGGCTGGTTTTTAATACATATGAGACAGAACAGAGGATTAATAAGAAAGCTCTTTCTTGGGGGGGCGAGGGGGATTTGGCTTGTTGGAGAGGTGCAGGGATGAGTAATTTACAGTGTATCCGATTCTGCTTTGGACCCTCTGTTTGTGAGTCAGCCCTCCTCAGGCACACCGAACTTGTGATCGTCGATGGTGCGAGGAAACGTTTGAATGTTTAATGCTGCGGCTTCATATATGCGTGTTTTGATGCCAACAGAAATGTAAAAATGCTCACAATGATAAAAACAACCACCCTACCCCCTCCCTCTCCCACCTCCACCAGACTTTTCAGTCCAACACTTCAGCTGTCATAAGAAACACCAGCCAAATGATGAGCCATAACAGTTGACGGGCCAAGGTTTCCCTGAACAAATGCCATTTTTCTTCTACTCTAGTGCAGATGTAGCTCATTTAATAGCAACCTGCAGCTGTGACTGGGGGGCGGCCAGGGTGACAGCAGCACAGGCTTGGGAACTGTCCAGTGCTGAAAACCAGCCACACACTCAAAACCCTGCAGAGATGAATTCTTTATTTAGGCTCCATCCACTCCAGTTACCCCTGTGTACGCTGCTGAACGCCTTCTGCTTATGGCTTATGGGTTTAGCAAAGACACCTTCTATAAATGCACTATTTAAAACAACAACAAAAACAGCAAAACATTTTCTCTGAAGTGAAAAAAGGGACATTAAGAACTGTTTCAAGTTTGAACATAACTTCTATTTACATAAAATGTGTTACATCAATTATTGCCCGAAGTAAGTGGAGAATGCAAAAGTTTTGACGCCCAGATCAAGCACACATTTTGTGAAGTACCCATCCTCTACTGCTTCTTCTGCTCCTTTTAAAGAAACGATTGCTGTCATTTTTGGAGAATTAAACATAAATAGGGCCAGTCCAAATGTCATGGCATCGTACACAGCCTTAATTTTGTTTTAAAATCCCAGCTTTATTACACCCTAGTGTAGGTTGTTCAGTACCAGCATGGACTACAGCAAACATGAATAGGAATATTGCAATAAAAAGGGCCATATGTAAATGTTTCCTGTTGAGGCTGTCTTACGTTTTGCACACAGCTGTTTGCGTGAATTTGCTGCATTTTATGGAAGCGGTGAACATATTTAAATAAACCCCACAAAAATGTCCAAGAGTTTTATTACACTCTCCTATAACTCATAACTGATATCTCAGCCTGTTTGCTTTGTAGTCCATGCAGTTACTAAAAAGCTCACCTTAGGATGTAACAAAGCTGTGATTTACCGGGGTTAAATAAATTGAAGGCATCACTCTTTTCAATATGTCTTCCTTTTTACAGCAGAGTGCAATATATTCAAATAAGAATATGATTTTCTGTGTGATGCAGCCCATTATAGAGGGGCAATTAATGTATTATTGTGTGTAATTGCATTAAAACATAGAAATAATACAGGCACACAAAAGTAATAACTCTCGACTGAAGGGTCAACACTGGATAAATGAGTGTCTACAGCTCAGTTTCCCTTCATCTCTACATTTTATATTAGTTTAGTTTATATTAGTCTCATAGTACTGTAAGGCTATGATTAACATGATAAACAAAAAAAAACAACAACAATAACAACAAAACTTTTACTTTTTCAGCCACGGTGAAATGCATTGAAATAAGAAGACCATGGATCTTTTTCTTCACGATGCACCCCATTATTCTGCCCCTATTACAAATATAGCAAAACACACACCAAGCATCATCATTCATTTATGATATTTAATATAAAGAAATGCCTGTTCTGAATAATGAAGTCTTTCTCAGCACTGCTCTGTGATGAATATTCATGACCTCACTGCCGTTCTGCACAGGAGGATCCACACACACACACACACACACACACATACACACACATACACACACACACACACACTACATGTTCAGAGGATATTTCATTGACTATAATATTACAACATTGTAGCACTGCTGCACCTACATCTTTAACCGCAGTAACCCAAAGGTGAACTTTCTGTTCTTTTATTGTTTCCTTAAAAAAAATAATTTGTGCTAAAAAAGGCACATTTCCTTGTCAAGACCAGCAAATTGTCCCCAGTTCTATTACAAGGACATTTGGGAAACAAGGAAACACACAAACATACACACACATACACATACACACACATATATACACACTCTCACACACATATATACATACACAAAGCCTTGAAAGACACAGGTAGAGTGCCAAGCCATGGCCCGAGTATTTCAACATCAACACTATTTTATCCGAAGCCTTTACCAGGAACACCTCTCTTGAATTTTTTCTCACATAAAATAAGCTTTTTGAGTAATTTTAGTTGTTCACACAGAAGATTTGGCCCATTAAGCTCAATGCATGCTAATTTACGACAAGGACATTATCTCCTGGAGACTAAAGGCACTGGGTTGTTTGGATGCTTTTCAAGTACAAATTCAATTCCACCTGTCAGTGTCCCTCTCCTTACAAGTGTTGATGCTAAGCTTTGCGCAGCCAGGTGGAAACGGGTTATTGAAATAGAGGAAAATCAATCAGGGCCCTGCTAAAAACAGCACAAAAGCACAGGATTGGTACAGCAAGGCAATTTTCTTCTCTCTTTTCCTAATGACCGTATGAAGGTGCTCTGTTGGCATTTATGCGTGTTGAAGAAGCGGTTTAGCTAAAGAAGTAAAGTGTAGGGAAAAAAATGCACTGATGCACTACAGAGCCACTAAAAGGCTCCAGAGTCATTGGTGCTCAGAGAGAGACACAGAAAGAGTGAGCGAGAGAGGGAGGTGGAGAGAGAAAGAAAGAGGGAGGGGATAGGGAGAGAGAGGGGGGATGAGGGGAGAAAGAGAGAGAAAGAGAAGAGAGAGAGGAGAGAGAGTGAGGGGGGGAGAAAGTGAGGAGAGATAGGGAGAGGGAGAAAGAGAGAAGGAAAGAGATAGAGAGAGAGAGAGAGAGAAAGCAAGGGGAGAGAGAAGGTGAGAGAAAGAAGGGAGAGAGCGGTAGGGGGAGCAAGAGAGAGGGGAGAGAGAGTGAGAGAGAGAGAGAAAGAGAGGCGAGAGATGGTGGAGAGAGAAAGGGAGGCGAGAGGGGGAGGGAGGAGAAAGAGAGAGGAGAGAGTGAGAAAGAGAGAGAGAGAGAAAGAAGAGAGTGAGAGTCGGTGGAGAGAGAAAGAGAGGAGAGATAGAGAGGGAGGAGAAAGAGAGAAGGAGGAGAGAGAGAGAAAAAGGGAGAGAGGAGGTGAGAGAGAGGAGAGAGCGGGAGAGGGGAGAAATAAAGAGAGAGAGGGAGGGGGGAAGGGAGAGAGAAGAAGGAGAGTGGGGAGAGAGAAATAAAGAGTGGGGAAGGGAGAGAGAGAAAGGGAGGAGAGAGAAAGAAGGAGAAAGGGAGAAAGAGGAAAGAGAGAGAGAGGGAAAGAGGGGAGAGGGAGAGAGAGGGAGATGGAGAAAGGGGGAGAAAGAGAAAGAGAAAGGGGAGAGAGGGAGAGAAGGGGAGAGACAGACAGGGAGACAGAGATTTGAGAACGGTCTTTGAAGCCTTGAATCTGAATATGAAAGTGCACTGCTGACAGGGCCGTTAAGGCTGCCGCGTGTGTTGTTTAGGACGACTGACAGTGGGGCTCTGATGTCACAGCAGAGTTCAGGCTGAGATTTAGCAGACACACATATTTATTTAAGTGATGTCAAAAAGTTGAGATCATCAAACAGATGATGAATAATGTACACACAGTGAGACAGTGCTTCATAAGACCGGGAGGAAAGGAAGGAAAGAGAGAAAAGGAGAGAGAGTGAGGGACTGAGAGAAAACAAAGAGAGGGAAAGAAAGAAAGAAAGAAAGAAAGAAAGAAAGTACTGACTGGGGGAATGAGAAAAAGATGGATGAAAGAAAATGAGATTAAAGGAGAGACAGAGAAAAAACAAAAACAGAGAAAGAATAAAGCAAAGCAAACAAGACAGAGGGAGAGGTAAAGAGTGAGACAACCTGAGAGAGAGAGACAGCGAGATAGGGAGAGATAGAGAAAGAAAGAGAGATGGAGACAGAATGAAAGACTGATAGAGAACAAAATGAGGCAGGGAGAGAGAAATGGAAAGAAACAAAGACAGAAAGGAAAGAAAAAAGAAAGACAGACAGACAGGCAGAGAGGAAGAGAGAGATGAAACACCAGTGCAGGTAAAATGTAAGTAAAAGCAGGTAAGAAAGGAGGCTGAGACAGAATGTGTATGTGTGTGTGTGTGCGTGTGAGAGTGTGTGCGCGTCTGGGGAGAGAGAATAAGATTGGTGGTGAGGGTGGGGGCTGTACTCAGAGGCAGAGAAAGACAGAAAGACAGAAGAAGGGAGAGAAGACATGAGAAGCAGTGAAAGAATCGGCAACCAATTTGCTATGAACAGATGCTTGAAATTTCCCCAGGGCTGCTAAAAACACAAAGCTCTGCCATTCTCTATTCCAGCAGCTCTTTGTCAAATAACACACACACACACACACACACACACACACACATACATACACAGCACACGGCACAAGCGATTCTATTGACCTATCCATGCTTCACCCAGAAATCCATTCTTTCATAGCTACTGTTGCTAGTTTAGACAAGCTTTACAGAACAGCTGCAGACTCCATTCAACTAAACGAGAAACTGCAGCACAGAACTCAACATCTATCACAGCACCCGCATGTTAATAAAGGAGGAAAATTTCACCAACTTTTTTAATTTTCTGCATCATTAAACTGTTAAGATGTGAACAAACTCAAAGCACTTTTCTAAAGAAACTTACTGAAAACTGGTCACAGTGGTGGTGATAGGAACCAGACGTCTGAAGAAGGGTTAAGTCTAAAACCAATTTTGTTCCATATTAGTCCCAAAATGAGACTTAATTTTTCAGTTTTACCACTATTTTACCATGATTAACATTATTTTACAAAACTCTAGTTTACAATACATGTAGGCTCACTGGAGGTTTTGAATGATAACTAAACTGTTATGAAATTGTAACACCCTGGTTCCATTCTACACCACTTTAAATAAGTCTGTCTGTATTTTTTTTTTTTTACAATGAACCATTTTACATCAAAACACTCTGAATGACTTTATTTTCATCTCAGCAACTGAATTATTCAGAAATGTCACACGTTAAACTGGTGGGGTTTTTTTGTTCTGTAGGCCAGTCAACCTAATGCTGATTTAGTGCCCTTTCTTCCCATTTGATCCTGGTGTTTCACTGCATAACGCGAAATAACTTGAAATGTTAGTTTCAATTAGTAAAATGTTAGTTTAAACAACATAAGAAAACTAATGATGATTTTTTTTTTGCCATGCTAGTGTTAGCTAGTTTAGTCTATCAAAATGAATAATATGCTAAACATAGGAATTTTGACAAAAAAATGCTAATTCACATTAGCTATAGCTATACACAAGATAAGCAGTCCCTAGCGAGTATGTAGTATTTAATTTATTTTATTAATATTCCATTTCTTTTTTATGTAAAATGGTTGGGCTAGAAATGAGGAGTTGAGCTTAAGGTCCCCAAAATGTTCAGTCATTTTTTTCGTTTTTTTTTTTTTTTTCCGCTAAAGTTAAAGAAAAGCTTGCTCGACCTAGCAACAGTTGCTAAGAAAGAACCTATTTGTGGGCTGAACCCTCCTCCCTGGCAGACGGATGGGTCTTTCTCTTTCTTTCATCAGCTCTTGAGACTCTCAGGCGGAGACGAGAGCCACACAGAGCCACCGGGGTGCCAGCAGGGATCAGTCCTCTCTGCCTATGCGGTGACAGCAAAAAGACTGACAGCTCTCAGTGCCTGTCAAACTCAACACAAGCCAGCAGCTCCAAACCTGACGGTGTCCAGACAGGACCCAGCACTCGTGGACAGCAGTGTGGGGTCCTGCCTCTGACGGTGGTGTAAGAAGCTGGAATAGACTTCTCCTGATCTCCATCCACAAACACAAGTGGCAGCCAGGTCTACAAGGCTGGGCACTTATTGTACACCAGAACAGGGGACCACCAGTGGCTGGGGACCACCAGGAACATTTTCAGTGAGGAAAAAGTCTTCAAAGCAACATGAGAGTTCAATGTTCTCCATCAGATCCACCTCTTACACGCAGCACAACTAAAACACATTAAGAAGCCCAAATTGTGCAGAAGTCAATCACACATCACATGACCACAGCAAAACTGAGAGGAGAGAGGGGAAAAGATGGGAAAGGGTGGGACAACTGATGTCTGGGTCTTAGTTTTGGACTCTGAAGCTGAAAAGAGCCTCCTGAGCTGCACCTGGATCAGACGCAGGCGAGGTCCTTCACTCTACAGCCTGCAGCGCCGTGGAGCGGAGAGGAGAGGGGATTAGTGCAGGTGGGCTTCAGCAGGCTTTTGTCCTGCCGGAGACCCTGACTGTCCTCTCGCGCTCCACGGAGCAGCACTGTCTGAGGGACACGGGCGCGAGGAGGATGAGGGGGATGAAGAAGATGATGATGATGTGGAGGAGGATGAGATGATGAAGAACAGTAAAAGCCCCTCAGGTCTCACCTTGTCCGCGCGCTGCCTCCCGTCTCAGAGACTGTGGATGATTCTCTGAGCAGCTCGAGCTGAAAGCAGCATGAAAAAAAGAAAAACGAAGCAGAGGCACGAGAGTGTGGTGATCCGCTCGCGCTCGCGAACCGGAGAGCGAAAGCGAGCGAGAGAGAGGAAGAGGGAGAGAGCGAGCGAGAGAGAGAGAGAGAGAGAGAGAGAGGAGGGAGGGAGGGATGGAGGGGGGAGACAGAGAAGCGACGCTAATCCCCCCCAGGTCGCGAGGAGGACGGTGAACAAAAGCGCGCGTGGAGCCTTGGAGACTTCACTCACCTCCAGCACAACCCCAACACACACACATTTTAGCCCCCAAAACACACACACATTATACCCCCCCCCCAAACACACACACATATTCTACTCCCCAAATACACAGGGTATAAACCCCAAACACACAAACACATTATACACCCCCAAACTCACACATTATACCCCCCCAAACACACCCACACACAAACACATTGTACCCCACCAAACACATACACACACACACACACGCACACACACACACATTATACCCCCCAAACACACACACAAGATATCCCCCAAACACACACACACACACACACACATTATAACCCCCCAACACACATACACATATGATACCCCCCAAACACTCACATGATACCCCCCAAAACACACACACACATACACACACATTATGCCCC
>JBBPCX010000038.1:10498451-10508592 GCA_037974365.1 Hydrocynus forskahlii
TTCCCCCCCCCCCCCCCCCCCCATCCTGTTTGGCCCCAGGGGTGGTTCGGAGGCTTGTGCTGGTCTGTGATTTCTTGGTGGGGGATGGAGGGGCCACTCAGTTACTGATTCAGATTTTAGACCCTGGTGCTGAGGTCTTTTCAAATATAAATGTTCTTTGGACTAATGCCACAGAAGAACCATCATATATACATACATATACATACATACATGTGTGTGTGTGTGTGTGTGTGTGTGTCTATAATGTGTGTGTGTCTGTGTGCGTGTGGATATAAATATGTGTTTAAGTGTTTATTTAAAGAATCTTGACATGGAAAAAACTGGAATTACATGAAATCTGTCAAAGGTGTCCTAGAAGCAAATGTCCAAGCCTATAACCATTTATTTAAAGAGTCTGGGTCTTTATTTTAATTTTAAACAGTAACCCCAATGCTGGCGAGCCATACTCTTAAAAATAAACCTCCCAGAATGTGTTCTTGGCATGATGCCATAGAAGAACAATGAACAACCACCTTTCAGTGTATTAAGAACATTTTAAAGGAATCAGGAACCTCCACATACTGTTAAAGATCTAGGAGGAACTTTTAAATTAATGTTGAACCTTTATGAAAATGTTCTTTATATGTTTTGAATGGTTCTTTACAATCAACCATGTAATTTAAAAGAATGTTCTTTCAGGAATTAAATGGTTCTTCTGAGACATCTGTCAATACTGTTTTTTTTTTTTAAGAGTGCAAGGAATTTTTATTCAAAGTAATTTAAGAGCTTTACTATTTTCATTTATCACAAATGTTTCACATGGTTTAAAGGGCTGCAATATGTGAGAAAAAATGGAGATACGTGGTTTTCTTTGGACAGCGACCTGTCCTGACATGCCTTATTCAATACTATGCTGTTCAGTTCAATTCTATTCAATTTGATACAATTAAATTAAATCCAATTCATTTCCATTCAGTTTCATTCCATTTGGTCCAAGTCACACTGCCCTTTGTGATTTTGATCTGGAGTCATTTTCCTACAGCAGGTTTAAAGAAGAAGTTACTTGCACTCCCTAATGAGCATCAACAAGGGAGAAAGTGTCAGGAAAAACTCCCAAAGCTTGAGGGAGAAGCACAGAGAGGAACCAACACAAACCCAATATCCCCGGGGGCTCACCAGAAAATAAATACAGTTACTACTTTTCACATGGAGTCCCAAAATACGCCATTAGCAAGACTAAATAGAAAGACTCGGACCATTAGGAGGAGCGATCTCTAAGGTAAACCAGAGATCAAATATATAAAAGATGTGGAAGTCAGCATGTCAAGTTAGATGTATACAGGACATTAGAGATGAGAACGTGGTGGGCAAGAAGTTCAGTGGGATTTCAACTTTAGAGATTACATTAAAAAATGTCGACTGAACTTAATTGCCACATATTTACTTGTATCAAACAACGTAGAATCAGGAAAGATGAACTCTGAGCATAAAACAAATGGAATTATTGCCAACACATTTTCAGTTTGTAAGTCAATAAACCCTCATTGATTGATTTCTTTTCTTTTATACCCAGCATTTCTGTATAAAGCATAGTGTATTTTCATAGAGTTTTTTTCTACAGATTTTTATTTAGATTTTGTTTAGACTTTTTAATATTTTTTATATTGCTCTGTGTCTCTGTGTGTATGTGCAGTCATTACATAAGCAATTTCCTCCAGGATCAAACAAGGTCTTCTGATTCTGATTTGTTTGAGGGTAGCAGGGGTTTGAAGCCAACGATTTGACTCATTAGCCAAAAAAAAGGAGCTCTGACTGATGTACAACAGTAATTCTGGGGAAAGCTCTGTGGAAGAAAACTTTGGTTCATGATTTGTTTTATTTATATTGGTGACTTGTGGATATTGAATGGACAGGCATACGTAAAGCCTCACGGCTTTGTAGGTTATAATTGCCAGCATCTAATGGTTCATGTCCACACATGGGACGGTATATTGACAGGAATGTTCTCCAAATCCAAGACATCATCACTCTCCTCTTCCCTCCGTGGAAGGTGGAACATTATTACCTCTCTAATATCCAAACAAGTCATTTCAGTGTACGCAGATCTGCTGGAAACAGCTCAGAGGTCGACCTGCCTGCTTGCTTTACGGCGGAATAATGATGTCCCTGGAGATGCAGTGAGCCTATTCAGGGGGGCCGTGATGTGGCCCACTGACATACATTTCAAATGACACATAAACGCCCACATGCCCGGCTCAGTCCCATTTACGAGAGTCATCTCAATTGCACGCCTGTTTACAGTCGCATCAGAGGTGAAAAAGAGTCGAACATTCACCCCAACAGACTGCATTTGTCTACTGTATATGAATATACTGTGTGGATTTGAGGTTTACACTTCATTAGCATACAGCCTAATTGCGTTTACAAGAACTCTGTCCGAGGTGTTGAAACGCAGCGGCACTGTAGGCCCATTAAATTTTGGCCATCACGCGTCTCTATCGGTGCTCATTAGGGACACAGCGGTTTCTCGTTACAGTTTACTTGAATGAGATTGGATGCGAAGGCATCATAAGCTGTGAATACTTATTGCTGAATATCGTGGTTGCTAGGACTGAGTGGGAAGGAACTTAAGTATTAATTGCCACTGCAACAGCTACACAGCTGCACAGAAATGCATCTCAGCAAACCTCACCATTAACACGTTTTCTTTAAAAGGGCCTTCATAAAAGACATTTTCTGCACTTCATTCTTAATGCATGTTTATGTACCAAAAAACTGCCAAAATTCCTTGTAAAACAGGACTCTTTTTATCTTTGGAAATTAAACAGCCTTTTAGTTAATGTGCCTTTAAGACTGATCTATGGAAATGAGCTCTATTCTGATTGTGTCTCTCATTAGAAGCAGTCCAGGCTTCTTCTATAACCCTATAAGTCATAATTGGGCACTGATGAATTGTTTTATAGACTGACAGATTTGTGAATGCATTGGTTTTTGTAACATCACAAAAATATTATATTATGTTCAAAAAAGGTTGCTTTTGCACAATTTTAGCATATAAGCACTGCACGGTCAGAAAAAGAATTACATATTACAGAGGTTTTAATATACTATAAATTATTTTATTTGAAAGAAACTACTTATTTATTTTGTTACAGTATGGGTCAGTTAAGAATGGCTGCATGATTGCAGAGTTCGGGCCTGTGGTTACTGCATATGCCACTTCATGATGGACTGCACCTTCACAAATGTAGACTCACAGTGCAGGACTCCATCAAAACAACACAATGTCAAGGTACATTAACCAAGGCACTATACAAACCGAACCACACATCCATTACTCTGATGACAAAGTGAATGATTAAACATCAATAGCACTTCACAACACCGCTCATAAATGGACAACAGAACACAGAGGACCATTGTTGTCTCCATAGCTAAGGCTTTATGTTATTCACCAAACAAAGCATTCTACACTAATTTTTCTTAGTAGACACAGCATAACTCCAGTCCAGTGATTTATGAACAGCACCAAAATGTCTCCCCGAGGAAAACCACACCTGATCAAAATTCAGAGAGGAACGGGATATGGGGATCCTAAAATGAGTGCAAGTCTAGCAACAAAAAGGTCTTTGCTTTCATCTAGGAGTATCGATTACAACTGCAGACATCACTCACATATAAAAAAAATATCTAGATTCATTTTTCATCCTTTTCCAATATTTTCAGTGTATGTACAAGACACTGCCATATGCCATGATTGCAAAAGTACCACAGGACTGTAAAAAACAAGATGAAAAATGTATATTTACACAGAAAGTGGCATATAAACAGTTACCGCTTAATGCATTAGCACCATTTTTTGTCCATTAGCACCAATTTAGTTGCTGTAGGTTTACAAATGGCAAACAGTTTCATCCATCATTTAATGTGTAATTCACTTATTTAAGAATTAGGGAATTACATACGAATGCTTTCTTTCACAGCAAATTAATTTCTTTTTGCTAATGAAATCTACCAGGAAGGATATGTAATAAAATATCAAACTTCAAATAATCGTTTCTGATCTTATTCTGAATATCAGCATTTATGATCTAATAAATTATAAGTAAGATAAGTTAAGTTACAATCAATCTGTACACTCAAAAACTTAAAAACGTGAGAATTTACTTAGAACAAATTGGTTTCCCAACATTTTTCAAAGAAATATTTACATTTTCAGCGAAATATTTTGTTAGTTACTAATTACGCTGCCAAGGTGGACAATTCTAGCTAAATAAACCCAGGAAGATTTTAAGTCATGAGACTTCTGTCTTGATGATTCTACATTTCTGCTGTCCTAACAGTATGACGTTTGACTCACATACAAAATAAACATTCATTCATTCATTCATTTTCTGTAACCACTTAATCCTGACTACAGTCGTGGGTACCCGGAGCCTCTCCTCGGGCCAGTGGGCACAAGGCAGGGACTCACCCTGGGTGGGCCGCAAGCCCACCGCAGCAAAATTAACATTCAAAATTACTGATACACACAAACTACAATCATCACTTCTCATCATTTTTAATGAGATTTTGCTGGCATTCTCAAAAGCTTGCCTAACCTAGCGACAGTTGCTATGAAAGAGTGCATTTGCAGGCAGAACATGTTTTTTTTGTGAAAAGCTTATATATTACCTATAGAAAAATGAGATCTGATGTCAAGTATTAAGTTGAGAGTCAGCAGTGAGCTTCAGGGATTGACTGCAATTCACACATTTTTAATGCATTATTCTATTATTGATATGATGGTGCAACCACACATATCTCTGGAGGCTGCAGTATCCAGCCTCTCTCCAGCCTTTGCACCACTGTCATGATTCGAGGGTCCTTCTGGCAGTGGTCCAGTCTCTCAGCACTGCTCACTGACCCACAGATGACTGACACAAGCGCTTAAAGTCAATTGGCTGTCCTCTCCTGGACTCTTGTCATTACCGTGCATGTGAAAGGGGGGCTGAATTATGCAAGGATGAGAATGAGAGCTTGGGGGGGTTGGGTGTAGACAAAGCTGAGGTAATGATGCCGTGACTGGGTGCTTGGTTAAAGGGACAATCAAGTGTGGAGAAAAGTGGAACGTCAGCAAGGGATCTAAATGAGAGTGAAACAAAGTCGCTCAGGTGGGGGGCTCGCTGATCTATAATGCATGAAGAGTGAAGAACAAAGCTAAGATGGGCCCTTCGTCTAGTGAAAAATGACACAGGATTCACAGCACTGATGACACACTCCTCTGGATCGGTTCTGTACTGATTAAATGTACAGCTGGAAATGCAGAACTGAAGGTACTAGGTGTAAAAGAACCATAATCTATTTGGCTTGATCTGAAAGACAGCTAAACTGTCTTATTATTATCATTATTGGATTTCTGGATGGACAAGTAAAATTGACTTCAGGGCTATACATAATTCTTTAAGCAGGCAGCACTGGAACTTGAAAAGTTGCAAAAAATGTATAACATGCTACGGCACTTGAAATGAAAATGACAGTAATTATTATACAAAGTAAGGATTCAGTTATCTAAAACTGGGTAAATACAAAGTAACAAAAACAAGTTAATATTTTGAATTTTATTTTGTAAAATACAGGTCATTCATTTTCTCCAATTTTCTTCAAATTCCCTACAAGGGGGCACGGCTATCATTTTTCTACATCATTGAGAAAGAAGAAACCCAAACCAGCAGGAGCTCATGAAAACATTTGTCTTTTTACTTGCATTGAAACAGTTAAATATATTTTACAATATGTAGGCTAAAGATATGAAGGCAGTAGGCATAGCAGGGGATGTCTCAGCTTCTAAATCCACTCAATTTGTCCTCCAGCTCAATGCTGGATTTACAGGAGGCATAAGAGTCGCAAACTAGGCAACCTCTGGGCATTTTGTTATTCCTATTCAGTCTTCAAATTTCCTGATGGACTACAACTACCACAAAACTGACTATGCTTGAGGAGATGTCCTGGGCAGTGGGGAAACTTTGTCAAAACTTTGACACAGTACATGCCAAATCGTAAGAATATTCCATGAATAATTGACCACATATACTTGGCTACAACTTCTGTGAGCACTGGGGTAAAGCATTTGGATGAATATATCTACACTCCATGCGCACAAAGATTTTTTTTTGTCCATGTATGACAGTGATCTGATTTGTATTCAACACTAATTTCTCCTAGCTCTCCTTTCTCCTGTAGCCATGAATATAAGGTGAAAACTGAGTCGAGTTGTATTTCAGATTTTTCTCACGACTTCTTGCGACTGGCTTTATACTGAAAGCTTTATCCACATCTTCTCAAGCCATAACACTCCTTGCAATTTGAACTAATTGGTAATTACACAGGTGACAAAGTAGGTAAGTAAGGTGTAATGATGTGGTTGTGAAGCAAATCCAAAAGCGTTAGGGTTGATTAAGCACGGGTCCAAGTAATGGTCCCATAAGGCTGCAGTGGCTTCCTAGTATTAGTCCAAGTAGGTCAACAAACTGGAGCACAGACCTGAGAAGGCAGACTCCAGAAGTTTATTTATTTTTTTAACTCATGCTTGCTTGGGATCATCTTTAGTCGTCGTGTCTGCTTATAGCTCTGGTAGAAGTTCTGCTACTGACTCTTTTAGATTAAATCTACAGTGTCTGAGTATAGAAATCACTTCTTTTTGGCAAATGTTCTGACAGTGTCCCAAGTGATGATGGCAGACCAGTGGCAACAAATGCTGAAATGTAAGCACCCTTATGACTATTAGGATTATGATTATTGTTACGACTATTATGATTGCTACATTTGATTGGCTCCTGTCACACAAAGGTAGAGGAAAAATATTCTCAATCCATTTTCTTGGCAATAACATATAAGTAACATTAAATGGTCACAAGGCATAAAACCCCTCACTTCTGTGAAATGTTCCATTTGTCTGAAACCCTGCAAGATGATCAAAGAAAGCAGTCCAGGTGTTGAAATGCCCTCAGTGCATGCAGTAGTTATCTCCCCATAAACAAATAAGTGCTGGTAGGCAAGCAAAAATAAAAAACTACATGAGTAAACAAACAAGCTGACCCACAACCAAAAAAGAAAAAAACAGCACAATGTGCTCTTGTCAAGACCCTTGGTGGTGTTGGGCTCTATAAATATAACTTTGTGCTAATGAGGTATGAATGTTTGCTTTTATCAGTATGAGCAGGGGCATCGGGGATAAGCTGTTTCATTATGTTGGAACAGGCGAGCCTTCCTGACACACATCTAAATGACTCTATAAGAAACAGCAACTTTTAGTGCAAGTACTGGTGTGTGGAAAATGCACTACAGCGGCTGTAATTGTGAGTAGGGAAGGAGCCTTCGGAGGAGGCTATTTTCTTGTGCTATGTTTATGTATTTTGAAGCAGAGTCAAATGTAACTAGGTAAATAGTTTCAAGTGCTTCAGATGTTCTCATTCATCCATCTTATTTGGGATTTTTTAGAGCAATCAAGACAGATATTTCCCCAGGCACTCAGTGAAGACTATCTTCATCTTTCATCATTTTTTGATTGCTAAGTTTCTGAATATGAATCAAAACACTTTATTTGAATCGCCCTATTAGTGGCTTTAATACAGCAACATATTTACGTGTATACCCACGTTGCTGTTTGAGTCAGTCAGACTAAACTACAGTGTCCACATGGTGGGACGAGTTTCAACACAGTGTTACAACTAAGCTACCCAAAGTAAGCCCATAAGGACATGTTCCTCCCATACACCATCAAAACAATTTCTTTATTAAATATTCACTTTAGATTCACTATAGTTATATATATGCCAGTTATGTATATCCGTTCTTATACTTTGTGGTAAGAAATACATTTGCCACAGTGTTTGACACAAAGATTCAGTAATCATATTTACATATTTTTGTGTTTAGGGTGAAAAGTTTGTTTCGAACAGGGCAAAACTGTATTGGATTAATTATGCTTGCATGAATTCACCCAACTTTTCTAGTGACTGTTACAACTAGTCCCACCTGTGAGGTAAGTGCTAACGTTTCCACTCGTGCCACTTTTGCCTGAATTGTTCACAATAAGTAGGTGCTCAAAGTCTTTGTTTTCATTTGGAGCAGAGAGGAGTAGGTCATTTGTATAAACAATGGTAGATCTTGTTTAAATATTTCAAAAAATTAGCAAAAAACCAAAACGTGTGTTTGGTTGCGACTTGCTTAGCCTTATTTCACCATTTTGTTGGAAATAAAAAAGATAAATAAATCAATGAGTTAGATGTCTTTGTGCTTCAGTGACTGCATTTCTATGTTGAATTAAATGTCTGTATTTATGAACATAAGGTGAACCTCTTAAGGGATATACAAACCCATCAATCCATCTATCCATTATCTGAACCTTAACCAGTGTTGTAGGGGGTGCTGGAGCATGTCCCAAGGGTCATTGGGCGAAAAGCAGAGGAACACCTTGGAAAGGTCACAGTCTATCACAGGGCAGACAAACCGACACATTCACTCACTCACGTGGTGGTGGCCTAGTGGGTAGGATACTTGCCTCTGGACCAGGAGTCATGGTTTGAATCCTACCTTCAGCATACCACCTCTGGGGTCCTGAGCAAGACCCTTAGCCCCAAGTTGTCACATCGAGGGGCAATTTAGGAGCAAGTTGTCACATCGAGGGGCATGTTTTTGGAATGTGGAAGGAAACAGGAGATCCTGTCGGAATCCCACATCGAAACCAACACAAACAGAAGCTGGTTCACTGGGGGTTAGGGAGTTGCCCCTGTGATCGGAAGGTTGTGGGCTTGAATCCCAGGACTGCAAGTGCCACACCTGAGATACCCTTGAGCAAGGTACAGTCTTCACCCCAGGTTTGGTGACTGTCCACGGCTTCACTCAGGTTAAATGCAGAGAAAGAATTTGCTGTGTGCTGTGCTGTGGTGTATTCATAGGATCTGAATACACCACACACCACACGGGATCTGAATACATCTAATTTTTCCTGTGAGGCAATGACCGTGCACCACAGTGCCACCCATGTACAAACCAGAGTAAACAGGAACATAATGGAACGTTTCATTTTTTTCATATTTCTGGTCAAGAATTAACATTTGAAGTAAAAATCAGGCTATATGTTAACTTTAGCTACCTAATGGCCGCTATATTCTTCAACTCATGTTTAATTTGGGATGGTTTGTGATTACTCTAGCTTCAAAAATTCAGAAACTGGATAGTGAAGTGCATAAGGACAAAGGACATGGTGCCTGCATTGAAACAAAGGAATGGTGAACTCCTTTCAGGACAGGGGAGGCTAAGAGAAACTGAAGCCAGGCAGCCACGGATGCTAATTTAATACAGGTGCAGAGAGCAGCTTCCTGAAACAAATAGAAACACAATCCAGTCTTGTGTCAACCTCGAATACACGAACTGACAGATACTGTTCAATCCTGCTCCACAAACTTAATTCCTTACCATCGCTCCAGGCTGAGACAGTGTTAGGATCAAAGAGTGTCCTTGGGGCTGGATTGTATTACACACAGACATCTCTCTCTCTCTCTCTCTCACACACAAACACAGACACAAACACACACACACACACACACACACACACACACACACACATGGTTATTGTACCCACTATCAATCTGACAAAGATCTAACCTTATATTTTAAAAACACACAAATTTATTTTTAGCTTTCCCAAGTATTTCTAGACAGATATAGGATTGGTATCATAGACAGACAGAGGAGAACTTTTGCTTTGTTCTGAAGAAAACTGGTTCTTAAATTGACATCCAGAAATGTTAAAGGAGCTCCGGGAAGAACAACAAGCATAAACAAACACAGGCACCACTGAATCCTGGACAGAAGTGTCCTTGAACACAAGCGCTAAAGGTTTTTGATGGGATGCAACATCAACGGTGTAATCCTGATGTAGTCTCTATGCTTCTATCAGTCTCTGTTTTCATCAGCTCACACTACCTTCCATTAGCATCTGACAGAAATATTACTACAGGAAAATGGAAAATCACCCTGCGTCTGTGTGTTGGGGGCTATTGCCACCCTGAGGACAATGACTGCCAAAACCACACTCACAAACACACACACACACACACACACACACACACATGCACACACACACACACACACACACACACACACACACACACACACA
>JBBPCX010000038.1:10529639-10545814 GCA_037974365.1 Hydrocynus forskahlii
TCTGTTATGTCTATTAGGGAAATAGAGCTGATGCTTGTAAAGAAAACAGCATTATTTGCTTTGTGGTATTTTATCAAATCAAAATGTTCATATTTTCAATTTTCCAATTACAGAAATTTGGCCATCCAAAGGGTTGGACTCGACTGGACTTGACACTGAAAATCTCATCCAGAGGGTCAATCTCTGCTGTCAGTCTCTAGACCAGTAGTTCTCTGTCCTGGTCCGGGACCCCCCCTTGCCCCAGATCGAAATAATTAACCAGTTAACAAGTTTTTCCTGGCCTGAAGTGGTGGGCTAAGAAAAAGGGGCCTCTAAGACCAGGTCTAGCAACACCTGAACCAAGGCTGGGAGACACTGTTTTTGACTGTTTGTCTTAAAAATGCATCCTTACACAACATACACATGAACAGACTGACTGTATATTGCTTTGCATAGTGGAAAAATGTCAAACCTGTGACGAAAAAGTAGTTTGAAATCAATTTCACAAGACAAGTCAAGTTTACTTCTATAGCCGATTATCATACACAAAGGTCATCCAGTGTGCTTTACGGGAAGAGAATACAAATATTAAACACGGAAATAGGAGGAAACACACAGAATACATACAAAATACATAGAAAATAAAAAATAATTAGAAGTGCAATAAAGGCGTTAGAAAATAAAACGGAGGCAGAGGAGAAGAGTATGTTAACACAGGGTCAACGTTACAGTGAAGTTACCTGGACAAGAATCAAACCAATCAGCTTGTATGTCGCTGATTTTAGGTAAGGCTATGCAAAATATTTAAATGGATGAGCTGAGATAAGAAAAAGAAATAAAATCATAAGTAGGGTAAAGTATGTACATGTATGCATGGGGTGTAGTGTAGGCACCAGTGATGAGTGTAAGTACCAGTAATTGCACACTGGGGAAAAAAGTGACGTGTAAGTAACAGAAATTACATGTTGGGGGTTAAGGTAAGTAGTTTTGTACACTGACGTAAAGTGACAGTGGGTGTAGCAGTAGAGTCTATAACAATACAGCACATATTGCACATTTACTGAAGAGAACGAGAGTGTAAACAGTACCGAACAGCAGTCCTGGTTAATGGCCTATGCAGTGAACGGTAAGCAGTACAGGCAGAATAGGAAACAGCACAGATTGCTGTAATGCAGCCTGTCAGCAAGCTCTGGGTTGCAGAAGTTCGAGGTGATGTTAAAATTTATGCCAGAAGTTCTTCAGGCAGTAGAGCTGCTGGTGAGGTTTCCTGACCACAGTGTCTGTGTGAAGGTTCAAGAAGGTTCCTCTCTGATGTTCACACGGAGGAACCTGAAGCTGCTGACCCTTCCTACCCTAGCGTCCCCGATGTGGAGGTCTTTGTGCCCAACACTGCCCCCTGTGCTATAGACAATGACGTGTGCTGGTTTAAAAAAAAAAAGGCTAACAAGGAAAAAATAGGCTAACTGGGAACAGATATTGTTGCTTTATTTCGCCTTAGAATGAATCTAATGCCACCCCAGACTTTTCAATACTTTTCAAAACGTACATTTTAAAAAACTTTTTAATACTTTTCAAGGATCCGCGGGGACCCTGCATTGTCAATTATACTAAATGTTGTCTTGTCTGGTTGTTTTGTGGCTCTTGTGGGTTTTTTTCTTGCACTCTCTTTTGTCCTGTCTGCACTTGTGGTGTTTCTGTTTCTGTTCTTGTGTTGCTCCGTTGTTCTGGAGGCACATTGTTTCGTTTCACTGTGTTCTGTATGTATATGGTTGAGATGACAATAAACCTACTAGACCACATTTGTGGTCCACAAGAAAACATATTCTTCACACCAGTAAGCCTAGAAGTGATTGCATGGAATCAACTCTTAGAACTCTGTGAGGCCGTAGGTTTGAATTCCAGGACTGTTGGTGGCACCACTGAGGTGCCCTTTGAGCCAGGTACCGCCCCCACACTGCTCCTCGGGCAGCGGGGTTGGCTGCCCACTGCTTCACTCGATGAATGGATTAAATACAGAGAAGAATTTCACACTGTTCACACTGCATGTTGTGTTGGGCAGTGTTCATGTACACTAAACAGACAAAAGTATTGGGACGCCTGACCATTACACCAACAACACCAACAGATACTGCATTCAAATACATAGACTTTAATATGGGTTTGGTCCACACTTTCTTTTAGGAAGGCTTTACACAAGATTTTCGAGTTTCTGTGGGAATTTGTGCCCATTCAGTCTGTAGAGCATTTATGAGGTCAGGGAGTGATGTTTGACGAGAAGGCCTGGCTCACAATTTCCGTTCCAGTTAATTAAGATTGAGTTTCACTGGAATTCAATATTTTAGATCTGTCCCAAAACTTTTGTTCATATAGAGTGTTACAAACGGACACTTTACAAAGGGACTCATGTTAGTGTAGAAGAGCAATGCTTCTCCCTAGTGGTCTCTACTATAAAGTGCAGTTGCCCAAAATGTCGTAAAACCCCACTCCACGGCTCGTCTTCGTTTTGCCCACAGTTGAAAGTTCACAGTGAGCATGGCTGTGTCTCTTATTTGTTGTAACACACAGAGCAGGTGAGGAAACACGTCTTTTATCTGTAAGAACTGCGTTCTTGTTTCAAGCAATGCCTTTACTTACACAAGGTGCTCATTTGTGATCTGGCTGGTGCTGATGTTTCTGATGTTCATCATGTCCCTCGTGGGTTCTTGTCCTGCAGGGTGAGCTCAGTGCTGAACAGAGATGTCAAACAGTTTGGGAAAAAGTTCATGTTCGATTCTAATGAAGAGACTTGCTGGAACTCTGACCAGGTGCTTCAGAATTGTCTGAACTGTTCTTCAGCTGGAACCGCGTGGAAATGCCTTTGGTCTTTTAAGCTGAAGTACTTTAGCGAGAATGTTATTATAAACAAGGACAAAACAAGTAAAAGCTGAAATTTGAGATGTACAACAAACTCCTAATCGGTAATTTCCCCTTGATCTTGAAAATATACACTATATGGTCGAAAGTATTGGGACACGTCTTAGTTATTGAATTCAGGTGGCCGCTTACTTCCAGTGTAGGGCAAACGTAATGCTTCTAACTTTATTGACACTGTTTGGGGAAGAACCTTTTCTATTCTAGCATGACTGTGTCCCAGTGCAGAAAGCAAGCTCCATAAAGACGTGGTTGGATGAGTTCAGTGTGGAAGAACTTTACTGACCCGCACAGAGCCCGGACCTCAACCCCATTCAACACCTTTGGTATGAACTAGAACAGAGATTGTGATCCAGGCCTTCTCGTTCAACATCAGTGCCTGACCTCAAATGCTCCACAGTACGAATGGGCACAAATTCCCACAGAAACTCCAAAATCTTGTGGAAAGCCTTCCATGAAGAATGGAAGCTGTTATAGCTGCAAAGGGGGACCAACTACATATTAAAGTCTGTGTATTTGAATGCAGTGTCATTAAAGTCCCAACTGGTGTAGTGGTCAGGTGTTCCAATACTTTTGTCCATATAGCGTATTTTAGTAAGAGATCTTTTTTTTTCCCACAGAAGGAGTTCATGGCTTTTTGCAGTTATATTCTATGTTACTAATACGAGAGCTAAATTCGATCAGTTTTCAGGGCTAAAAATGAGATGTTATCTAATTGCTTTCTTACTGAAACTGAGTTACGCACATTCAGTTCTCAATATAAAGCTCTGAAGTCGAACTTGTTTTAGACTTGCAATGGTAAACGAGCAGTTTTACTAGTTTATATTTGAATTTCTGAATCACAAACTGTGGATTTAAAGACTTTCTGTAAAGTCTTTGTGTCTGTGACAGGGGGATCAGCAGTGGGTGCTTCTGGAGTTTCCTGTTCCGGTGAAGGTGTCTGAGCTCAAGCTGCAGTTCCAGGGAGGATTTTCAGGAAAATCTTGCAAGTTACAAGGTTTCTGACCAGATCTATGCAACAGAATACACACATAACCTGCTACAGGACCCTCAGTCCACATTTTGATTCTGTGCCACATTTCAGCCTGGAGATCGAGGAGCTGCAGACTGATTATAGCTGGAGGTGCCTAAGAGAAGTTGGCAGTGTAGCCTAAAGCCATTTTCAGGCTTGAATGATTAGTGTTTAAATGAAGTAATAACTCAAGTTCAAGAAAAGTAGCTAAAACAGTTCCCTGTTGAACCACACTGAGATCCAGCATCTATCAGTGTGGGAGCTCAGATTTGTTCTTTTCAAGATAATTTCAGTGTAAAATAAAATACTAAAACACAAAAGGGGGAAATGTGAACAACAGCAGAAGCAACAGAATGACATCAGACCCAGAAAATGACGTACAATCATCACAACCATACTTAAGTATATGTACAATATCATACATTTAGAATACGCAAAAAGGATTTAATCAAATTCATATTTAAATACATGTTTGAAGTACTGCCCATCCCTGGTCACTGAAGAATGAATTGAACCCCTGTCCTGGATTTTTAATCACCACCAGCAGTACATGTGGAAATATCCATAAATATACATTGCCATAATAGCAGTGTTAATGTTCTATCTTTCTCTGTCACAGGTTGTAGTAAAGAGGGTAATCTTGAACACATTGTGGACTTTTATCCAGAAGACAACAACTATCTACAGATATCCTTTTAAAAATGGTCTACTCTTTGGCCCTTTTATGGCATCTGCATGCTTGTGTGCATGAAAACCAAACATAATTCATTTTTATGTGACCATTTTCCATTAGAAACTCTTTATGCATTAGAATTAAACAGGCTGTTTTGATAGCCGCGATTGTAATACATAGATGTACATATGATCTGTCCTGTATTGTGTCTCATTAAAAAAAGCAGTTCAGCTGAAAAACTGCAACTCCTACATGAATTGGCAGGGTTAAACTACAGAAGTTGCTTAGTTTCTATATGTGGACAATATAGACTGGGGTGTGCATTTTAAAACATTAACATTGTTAACATACCACATTATAATTAGAAAGATTTGCTTTTACATGACATGAGCAATTTAATGTTCAAATGTCCAAAATTCTCTTTGTCATTTATATTGATATTATTCTTGCATCCAATTGCCCACATATCTATTTTTTTAAATACATAAATGATGTTTCACTTCTTGCCAAAATAAACATTTCAGTGATGAATCTGGACATTCTTGTAGGTATACGCAGATGCTCAAAAAAGCCTGTGTTGACGTAATGCAAAAAAGTGCATGTCTATCACTCCTCCCATGCTTACAGTATGTCCTTAACTCCTCACCCACAGCTTTCCCATTCAGGATGCCCCGCTAGTGCAGAGGCTTAAAATAGTCTTCGAAAACAGTACAGACTTTTTTGGACGAATAATTGTTTACTCTTTAGACATCCTGGGAGAACGTTCTTTGTGATTGTTGGAGAGTATAACAAATGAAAGGAGACCCTAAGAAAGCTTGCTGTGACAGATGGACTTCATGGACAACTTGTCGCTGCGTGAACAGCAAGGAAGGACTTGTATATTTGTGGTCAAATCTACACAACCATTCGCCATTGAACTTCACGTGTGTCTTAAAGCAACCCATGTAAGACTGACTGTAAGGTCATTTTTATTAAAAAAGTAAAAAAGTTTACAAGGAGAGGGATCAAAAGAGAGAAAGAAATGTCCTGTTTTAAATGTGATCTGCTTCAGTTCCGCATCAGTTTCAGAATATGATCCTCCAGCAGCTTTTGCACTGAAAAAGTAAATATGGTTGTTAGACTGTACATCCAAAAATATGCAGACACCTAACTGGTGTATTCAGCTACTTCAGGGTTAACCTATTGATGTTCCATTAGTCAAAGCATAAATGGTTCCATTAGAAAACCGTTTAACCAATAGAACGGGACACTCTCAAGCTGCTGCGTGAGCCCCTGCCACATGCACAATGCCAAACGTTGACTAGAGAGGTATAAAGCCCCCCAAAGCCCCCGCAGTGTTGGGCTGTGGAGCAATAGCGCCCCAGCCAACACCTCTGGTATGTGTTTGCATGGCAGGTGTGATCCAGAATTCATCATCCAACATTAGTGCCTAATTGGCTCTCGTAGCTGAATGCAATCACGTACTCACAGCAATATTCATGCATCTAGTGTAAAGAAAACCCAGAAGAGTAGAGGCTGTTACTGTAGCAACAGGGGGACAAACTCCCCTATTAATAGCCTTGATTTTGGAAGAAATGCTGAATGAGCAGGTGTCTGTGTTTAAAGCAGTATAACAGGCTAAAAGATCTGAGTTGTAACAATTTTAGAGCGAAAGTTATTCCTATAATACTTGCTTTTTTTGTAGCCAAGGGCAACAGCGAGGGCCACTGGACTGTATCCAGAATCTGCTTCAAATGTTATATCAGCACCATGACCTAAACACAGAGTTAAGCACATTGCATTAACGTGTAATAAAAGAAAGCCAATACAACAATATTACAACATAAATATAAACCCACCTAACAGAGCTTCTACACATTTCATGTGATTCCCACGAACTGCATAAAGAAGAGGAGTACCTCCATTCTGTAAAAAACAGTGCGTGTTAATTTGTTACAAGGGTTTGCTGCTATACATTGCAGCGCTGTTTTTTGCAGTGTAAATACTAGGGGTGTACAGATAGAAGAATTGTGGGTGAATATCCAATATTTAACACAAAATTCGGGACCAAATCTACCTGGATTAACGTTATGGAGGAATATAGCATTTACTTTTGCAGGGTCACGAGGGCAGAGAAATGAATAAAATGCAAATATTTTAGCACAGTAGAGTGCAATATATAAATATTGTTTTTGAAATATGTGTCAAAGCTATATGTTGGAAGCCAATAATAATTTTCAGGAATTGTCTGCAGATGTTGCTATAATCCACGTATCGTTGTACATCCCTAGGAAACACTTACCCAGTCATATGAATCCACGTCAACTTCATGTTTCAGAAGGATATTGACGATATCTGCGAATCCCCCAGCACTGGCCAAAGACAAGGCACTTTCTCGCTCCCGAGCAAAAGTTTTTGGGTCAGCTCCCTTATTTAAAAAAACCAGAAGGATTTCGGAGTTAGGTCTAAAAAAATAAACCCAACGAAGAGGGCCAAAGGTTATTTCTCACCTTCTCAAGTAGAAACTGGACCATTTCGATCTCTCCGAACGCTGCTGCCCACATCAGCGGAGTGAAGCCTCGTTCATCCTGACTGTTCAGTAGGGAAATGTCTGCAAGAACAACCATGCGGCTTATCTTTAAATACGAAGAATTACAGTGCAGTTTGGTTATCAGAGACCACTGAAGCAGGCCTGCTTACCAGAGGCCAGATGAAGATTCACTTGCGACACTTCTCCATGAGCGGCGAGCTGATGAACGGAGAGATCTAAAGGAGTAAAACAAATAGTTGTGAAAATAGTAATGAAAAATAAATCAGTCACAATTCAGCTGAAATCAAGAGCTGTGACTGGCACTGGTACTTGTGAGCCTGTGGAAGCTTGCATAAAGCAGCTTTGCTTCTAAGTATTTAAATGCCTAATGGATTAATTTAAAGCTGTACATTCAAACTGAAATGCGTAGGGTTTAAAATTTCCCTTTAAAATAAAAAATCGTTGAATTCAAAACAGTTTCTTTTAGACGCAAACTTGAATAGGTGAATATGTATATAATTATAGGTGGATTGAGTAGCCTGCACCAGTGGTTCCCAGTCTTAGAGTCCTAGAGTAACCCTTGCCATGCACATTTTAGCGTTTTTACACACCCACTTAAACTCAAAAACAGCTGGGTAATTAACTGATTAGTATGGCTGTAGGCCAGTGGATCCCAAACCAGTCCTGGAGTTCCCCCTGAGCAGGGCAAGTGGTATTCCAGAACCTCTTTGAGAATAGCTAGCTTATGCTCATATTAATGAGTTAATTACGCAGCTGTTCTTTGGTTAAAGTGTGTGTGTAAACTAAAAGTAGACGTATTGTGACCTATGTGAAACAATAGACAGGTTTAGTAGAGCAAACCACAATTTAGATGCTACAGCAATGGACGTCAGTCCATCCAGCATCTATCAGCAGAAGATCTGAAGTGTGTTGGGCTCTATACTTGACATTTTGAGATACTTTTGGTCAAAAAGAAGTGATAAACCTCAAAAACCAGAGCAATCACAAAGCATTTCCGATGCTGTCACCAATGCAAGAAAAAAAACAGACCACAGTATAGCAAACAGTGTGAACAGTGTGAAATTCTTTCTCTGCATTTAATTCATTCACCAAGTGAAGCAGCGGACAGCCAGGCACACAGCACCCGGGGAGCAGTGTGTGGGGATGGTACCTTACTCAAGGGTACCTCAGTGGTGCTCCTGGCAGTTCTGGGATTCGAACCCATGGCCTTTGATTGCAGGGGCAACTCCCTGACCACCAGCTGCCCCTAAATTAGCCTCTAAATTAATTATAAGTGCTCAACAGTAAAAGTACTACCACTTATATGTACTTACACCTCAGAATAGTGTAATAAACTATAGAACACCCTGCATGGGATGAAGATCACCAAAATGCACTCACTGTCCAGAGTGGCCGGCCGGACTGTGACTTCATTCCCCCGCTGTTTATTGGTCAGGGTCGTGTTGTGGTTGAGTGTACCATCACCATTCTTACTCTCCATTCTGGTTTACCATCACCGTCCTCCTGCTCCACACAGAGAAACACATAATTTTTCCAGCCTGATTCTGTGACACTGTAACCAACACTGAAAATGAAGACCTTTTCAAATAGCACCAAACATAACCACTACACCCCTTGTGTGAGCTTATATTTCATGGTTTGAGTTCAGATGTTTGGTTGTTTTCACCAAAAGGCATGTTTTCTAAAGTCAATACAGCTGTTTGGACTTGCAAACTGTTTTGGAATTATTTTCATGGTTTTATTACCTCTGTTAAGTGCCAGTGATTGTATGACTTTTATCTCACACAGTCACATTCTGTTATTTACTACATTTATTTCACTTTGTTTACTCTTTTACCACGTGACAAAATTAAACTTTCAGATTTGCTTTAATTTTTTTTTTCAATCAATGCATGCTGCTTTAGTGATGTGAGGCCTGCACCCAGTCACAAAGATCCACCAACACATGCCTGTTCCACATCATCCTGACACATGGAAATGTATTGCCAATGTTATTGCTGCTTCCTGAGACCCGATACTTCAGTTACACATTTTTGGAACCTCCTTTCTTCTTTCTTAGTTTACTTTTACATTACAATTCACTGAATGGTTTCTCAAATCATGTTTTTTTATTTCACTCCAGACGTCTTATTTAAGCCTAATAGGAACTGGATGTAGGATATTCCTTTAACTTCCACCTTAAAGAACATATTAAACTCACATGTTTTAATTCAGTCAACCAGGGGAAACAGAAAATTCAGACAGCAAAAACCAAAAAATGTGAAAATGACCTATAAATGGAATTGGGCAATATGATTTTTATTATTGATCACAATGACTGTGAAACTGTAGTCAACACTGATACCGCAGTTTCTGGAAGTAAAGACCTTTTCAAACAGCACCAAACACAACCACTACATCCCACCTCACATGAGCTTATATTTCATGATTTGATTTCTAATGTTTGCTTGTATGGCTTTTATCTCACACAGTCCCATTCTGTTTTATACTGAACTGATTTCACATTACTGTCTGTTTTGCCACTTGACTAACAAGGGTGTTGGATGGGGTTGAGGTCAGGGCTCAAGAGTCAGTTCTTCCACACCAAACTCATCCAGCCATGTTTTTATGGACCTTGATTTGTGTACTTTGGGTTTGCAAACTGTTTTGGAATTATTTTCATGGTTCTATCACTTCTTTGTTGAGTGCCAGTGTTTGTATGGCTTTTATCACACACAGTCACATTCTGTTATTTACTAAATTTACTAGATATCACAATGTTTACTTTTTTGGCCACTTGACCAAATTAAACATTTATATTTGCTTATTTTGGGGTTTTTTTCGACCGAAGCATGTTGCTTCAGCGGTGTGAATCCTGCACCCCATCACAATGGCTGTAAAACTGTAATCAACACTGAATATGCAGCTTCTGGAAGTGAAAACCCTTTCAAACACCATCAAAACAAAACCGTGGTCACAGTGAATAGGTCGTGTTTTCTTACCAGGCCTTCTCTGGAGCCAAAGCAGGAGTCTTTAGTCACTTCTTGAAAATATTTTTCTGATTTTAGGTTTCCTGCCTCGCTAGCTACCAAAAGTGAAACCAAAACAGATTGCAGCGACCATTAACACGCACTTACGTTTACGCCGAATATATCGCACTTTTGTCATACGTGGGTTAAAAGTAGAAAACACGAAGTCGATTTAGATGTTTTGGAGCTCATTTTTCTTCTCATGTTTCTGTGAAGGACTATGGAGCACATCTAGGAACTATTTACTCTGGTCGGTTGAACAAGTCGAGCGTTTTTTCCAGACGCACACCTTCTGACAATAACGAAGAGGGTGGTTACCCGGGCTGTTTTTATTAATTTTTTTAATACAATTTTAAAGGGCTTCTTTATAAAATGGACGACCAGGAAATGCAGTTAAAAGTTAAACGAGGTAACGTGGCTAAGTGTGGCTTGTTTATCTGATCTACATCCTGATGTAAAGAGCATTGTTTGGGTTTGTTATGTTGGTTTACTGAACTGGAATCTCTAAGCTGAGCTCAGCTGAGCTTTGATATCTGCCTCTAAATGCATGTATGTGTGGCTACTGAGAGTCTATTTCGGGCAGCTGGTGTCCTAGTGGTCAGGGAGTTGCCCCTGTGATCGGAAGGCCCTGGGTTCGAGTCCCAGGACTGCTAGTGGCACCACTGAAGTACCCTTGGGCAAGGTACCCTACCCGCACACTGCTCCCTGGGCGCTGTGTCACTGGCTGCCTGCTGCTTGACTTGGTGTATTGGTTAAATAGAAAGAAAGAATTTCACACTGTGCTGTGGTGTGTTCACGCATGACATGTAAGGGGCCACTTTACTTTTCTTTATCTCTGTCGCAGTAACGGATAAGTTCACGGAGAGCATGTATGTCTTGGCAAACGAGCCCTCCATAGCCCTGTACCGCCTGCAGGAGCACGTCAGGAGATCACTGCCAGAGCTGGTGCAGCACAAGGTGGGTCAGAAATGGACCTGAAGGCACTGACAACACACACTATATGAACAAAAGTACTGGCATACCTGACCATTACACCAAAAGGGATTTTAATGACACTGCATTCAAACACAGACTTTCATATGAAGTTGTTCCCTCCTTTGCAGTTATAACAGCTTCCACTCTTCTTGGATAGCTTTTTTGTTTAAGATTTTAGAGTTTCTGTGGGAATTTGTGCCCAGTCATTCTGCAGAACATGTATGAGGTCAGACACTGATGTTGGATGAGGAGGCCTTTGTTCCAGTTCATCCCAAAGGTGCTGGATGGGGTTGAGGTCAGGGCTCTGTGTGGGACAGTTAAGTTTTTCTGCACCGAACTCATCCAGCCACATCTTTATGGATTTTGCTTTGTGCACTAGGGCACAGTAATGCTGGAATAGAAAAGGTTCTTCCCCAAACTCTGTCCACAAAGTTGGAAGCATGCTATTGTCCAAACTGTCTTGGTCTGCTGCAGCATTAAGATTGCACTTCACTGGAAGTAAGGGGCCTAGCACAAACCCCTGAGAAGCAGGTGTGTCCCAGTACTTTTGTCCATATAGTGTATTTCTCCCTCATAGAGATAGCACAGTGACACTGAGTTTGTTATACTAAGCTTTAAGTGAGCTTTTTAACATCTAGACAACATACTCAAACATTCTGATACCCATCAGGAATAAATACACAAATAACAGCATGACAATGTGTGTGTTCTTTTTCAGGATAGATTTTACAGCATTGGACTGATCCATCATTTTACCCTCCCATATGGAGCATGTTTTGCTTATACCAGTATGCCATCTGTACTCCTGAGATCACATTTAATAAGCCAGTTGGAACAGTGTGGGGAGGGCCTTGTGGGCCTCTAGACTTTTAAAGAAAGTCATTTTTAATTCAGTTGAATCATGTTGTATTAAGACCTAGCAAGTACTGCAGTACTACCCCTTTTGAATTATTTTTTTTAAATACAAAAATTCATTCAAGAACTGAAAGATCATTTGGAACTGGATGCAGTTCTATGCCCATTGGAAGACAAGGAAGTAATTTTCATTCCTTACCTTAAATAATGCTTTTTGATTAAAATACGTTGTAGCGTTCCTTTAGTCCTGCAAGAAATCTTCTGGATTAATATCCTAGATATTTAGCCAATGCAGCGTACATTAAAATCTTGTTACTCTATTAAAATTTGCACATGTCCTTTTTCCATGGAGTTACTTTTTCTATGACGTGGATACTGTCAGCTGTTGATGGTAATAAGAACTCTTTCTCTCTCTCTATAGACAGACATGCAGAGCTGGGAGGAACAGAGTCAAGGAGCAATTTATACTGTGGAGTATGCATGCAGGTATTAGCTGAATTATCTGTAAACCACAGGGCTGTGTAAACATTTCACTGTTAAAGGATAATGTGACCTGCCCCTGTTGTATTCGTAGCGCGGTGAGAAGCATGGCCAACAGCAGCCTGTACTTTAAAAACATTGACGGACTGCTGAAACAGGCCATCTCAGTGAGGGAACAGATCAACATCGCTCAAGGACGCAGGTAGTTCAAATATTCACCGATCAGTGGCTGAACAAATCAAACAATGACTCCATTTCACTACATCCTACCTCATGTGAGCTTATATTTCATGATTTGAGTTCTTCTGTTTGCTTCTTTTCACCAAAAGGCATTTTTTCCAAAGTCTTCATGGCTGTTTGGGTTTACAAACTGTTTTGGAATTATTTTAATGGTTTTATTACCTCTGTTAAGTGCCAATGATAGTATGGCTTTTGTCTCATAGTCACATTCTGTTATTTGCAAAACTGATTTCACATTGTTTTCTTTTTTGTCACTTGGCTTAATTAAACTTTCAGATTTGCTTAATTTTCTTTTTCGATCAATGCATGCTGCTTTAGTGGTGTGAAGCCTGCACCCAGTCACAATGACCCTCCATCACATGCCTCTTCCACATCTTCCTGACACATGGAAATCTATTGCCAAGGTTAGTGCTGCTTCCTGAGGCCCGATACTTCAGTTACATAGGTTTTGAACCCCCTTTCTTCTTCCTTGGTTAATTAAAAATATTACTTCTTTTAACATTCTGATGTGTAGCACAAATAAAATCAATTTAGTTGTTCTTGTTTACATTACAATATCAATAATTGTAAGGTAGTGTTTCTTAAATGACATGTTTAAGAAAATCTTCAGATGTCTTTTTTGAGCTTCATGGTAACTGGATGGAGAATATTCATTTAAGTTCCCCTTTAAAGAACATATTACATACATTTGTGTTTATTCATTCAACGAGTGAAACTAGAAAATTCAGATAGTGAATTTAAAAAATGTGAAAATTACCTATAAATAGATTTGGGCAACATGGTGACAGTCATCGTTATCTTGATTAAATAACACCACGATATGGGATACTGTGCATTTCTAAGCATATTGTGACACTGTTAGCACTTAAAGAACACTGGTCAGCTGCATGTTTTATTACAGAGAGCAAAATTAGTCCTAGTTAATTGGATTTAGTGCTGCACTGTGTGAAACACTGAATAAACCTCTTGCAGTCATAGGTTTTTCCTCATTTTTTCTTTCTAAATGTTTAAAAATGTTTAAATGTTTTAAATCACTTGTTCCAACCTACCAGATGTCAGAAAAAAACTGTTGTAAACATACATTCATAGCAATGATATTTTTTCCATATTGCTCATCTCTACTTACAGACATAATTTTTTCTGTTCAAGGTGTTGTCTTATTTGTTTAGAATGAACACTGTTTTTATGTATTTAGTTTCATGAGTGATACATTTGTAGTGCTTTTACAAACAGGCCACCATCCTTGGTGTGGAACACAGATAATATACTGCAGAGGATCCAGATATGGGGAGCAAGTGCTCTGGCGAGCTTTGTGTGTTTCTGGGATGATTCAGTGCAGCATCATTAATGTGTGAATTAGAGAGAAACCTGAAACAGTGCAGTACTACTGGTGTACTTTACAGTTTTTGAGGGATACCTAGATATAGAGTTTATTAGATAAACCTATGCTGGCAGCTTAGTGTAGATTTAACTCTAAAAGTGTCTACTGAAAGGAGCAACAGGTTAACACCAAGGTAAAAGCTGCCCTGTGCTTACAGTAATTACACTCACACTAATGTGGAGTCTTTGCTTGTGGCTTTGCGAGCCAGCACAGTTCTCATCTCATTGTTGACACCATTCCAGGGCTTGGCCTGTGTGTGGAGCAATCCGGACTCGGCAGACAGGGTCCGGTGCATCCGACCACTTCCGGTGCCGCTGTAGGCCTCTCTTTCACTGGAGTGGCTTTGTGGGCCGCTGGAGGGCGAGTACTTTTGTTTGGGCTCAGTGGAGGGTGTGTAGGGGAACTGGCAATGCATGCTGGCTTGGCTGAGGTGCCTCATGGGCTTCTCTCTGAAGCTAAGCTCTGATGTGTGAACGCCAGGGCTGCTCTCAGGGTCGTTCTGGTACACGGTGTTGACATGTTGGTTGCGGAAACGCCTGGCTGTGCGTGCGGCCCGGAACAGCGAGTGAGCCACTATAACCAGCAACACCAGTACACCGGAGGAAAGGACACACACACTGGCTATTCCCGTCTCAACCTCAAAGACCAGGAGCATGTAAATCGCCATCGCTGTGAATGGAGAAAGGAACAGGATTAAATGCAAACTGTTTAAACTGTTACATTTTTGACATCAAAGCAAATGTAGTGGATCTATTGGTGCTCTGTTTTTATTTAGGTTGTTTATTTTGTCATTTATTTTCTACAGGAAAAGAGCTGTGGATCCAGGTATCGTGAGGGATGGTGGTGAGAAGCAGAGCTCTGGGATATGAAATGCAGTAACAGGCCTGCTGAATGGACTTTGGGTCAGAGGCGAACCTCACTCTTAAGACCGTGATTCTTCTTGGATTTCAGGCCTTTGGCATTCGGCTCTGGACTGGAAT
Source organism: Hydrocynus forskahlii (assembly GCA_037974365.1). Classification (NCBI taxonomy): domain Eukaryota; kingdom Metazoa; phylum Chordata; class Actinopteri; order Characiformes; family Alestidae; genus Hydrocynus; species Hydrocynus forskahlii. Next base: position 10,544,663 of record JBBPCX010000038.1, read on the forward strand.
GAAAGCGAGCGCTTTGCCAGGTCCTCAGTTACAGTATTTTGTCAATGGCGTGAAGGAAGGGATTGTTCTCGGCTGCACATAAATACTTTCACATACCGCTGTAACATTGCACTGTATTACTAATACCGCATTATCAATGATCACATTTAACATGATGTTGTGAGTTTTCTTTTATGACTAATTTAACATTGTTTTTAAGCTGTATATATTAATCATGTCATTAAAATGGCTAAGAAGAAAATTCTAAGAGAATTCTGACTGAAACCGTTAACAATCTTCTCTGACGTCACTCACCACCCAGGTAAACAGAGATTCCTAGGCAGAACAAGCCAATGGCAACATGCCGGACAGCCCTGCTATGCAAAAGAAACCAGTCAGCCCTATAAGAGGAGACAAAAATGAAGTCAGTTATAGTTCTGCTCCTAAACATCATAACCAGGCCGCACACATCCCTCTGAAAACTAATTACTAAAGTCAACACCAGCGATGCTTCATTAAGATGAACCTCCATATAACATGTACAAATAACCAAATCATACATACAGTAGTTTAGCTTTTGGGCTCTTATGCAATAGTGTTCAAATTTGGAATCACTTGTTATGAATATTTTGAGGTATTTAATATACAAAATACTTTTAAAAGTACAGATAATGCTTGGCATTATCAGTACAAGTGGTTACCTAAAAATGTCATTTTAAATGTAGTTTTAGTAGATTTCTAAAGTATTTTGGCATAAAAACAATCATGCATTTACTGGATCTGCCTTGAGATATGATTATAACTGATTAACTGAATTAAAACCAGACTTAATGGATATTAGTGTTGTAAGTTGAAAATGTCTCATAATATCTAACATTTCGATATCATTTACAGCTTAGTATTATTAATATATAAACTTTTGAAGCTGTGACGATATAAAAAGCCCACACAAAAGCGTTTCAAAGATGATATAATTATCTATCTACATACATACATACATACATATATACATATAGGGGATTTCTCAGGAATTCTTTGAGAATTAAACCCCTCGATTATAGTTATTGTTTATGAAACACAACATACAATATAGCATTATTAAGATTATATAATTATCTTAATATTATGTTACAACAAGAATAATACATAACAATCTTAGTATCTCCCCCCCCC
>JBBPCX010000038.1:10545914-10582273 GCA_037974365.1 Hydrocynus forskahlii
AGTGAATTTTTTTTCACTGAATATCATTACAATTTAAAACTACAGATAGATACATACCAGAATATATATATATAAACACATATACGTTAGGGAAAAAAACAAGCACGTTCGATTTTACTGTGCCTGTAAGCTTATACCTCACTCAAAATCTCCTCTGTATCCTCAAAAAACCTCCTGCATACTGCGAGGAAATTGATCAGACAGTGAGACCCAAATCTTTCCAAAGATAGAATCATTTGACACTTTGCTCAACTTTCAGTCTGGCTCTTAATCTTTTTAGAGCTAGCACTAAAAGTTTCCTTGTACCACTATCACACCAAGAGTTTCTAAGAGGGCACATACGTTAATGGTATGAAATGATAAAACTATAGCAATAAATAAATAACATTGTCACTACTGCTTTCATTTGAAGAGCTCCCAGAAGGTTTTTGCATCAATTTATTCTTGCCAACCCTTTGAGCTTGGATTCTAACAGATGTCAAACATAGTCTCGTTAAATGTCACAAAATTATGGCTCCAATACTTTGAGATGGGTTTTCTTACATGAGTATGGCTTCATGTAAGAGTTTTCTATACTCGAGCTGATTTGTAGTCTTGGTTATGAAGGTTCTCCACAGCTTATTTTTGAAAGGTGCATTTGTAAATATGAGGAACTTTATGGTTTAAAGAGACATGAAGGTTTGCGACAAAGATATCTTGATAAAGACCACTTCCCCGCATTTCTATTCATATCTGAACGAGCTGTCCACTGTTGACACTTAGTCATCTGTGGTGTTAATAGGTGTGAACGATGAAACCCCAGGAGTGGCTCCGAGCGGCATCTTCTTTATAAGGTAAGAGTGGCACAAAATCTGGATTCCTCCGGATCCATCGAGCGTCTGGGTGCCAGTAGTGGGCGAGAGGGTAGCGGGCACTGCTGGGTCATGAGAACCTCCGCACCATATCCGCTCACTATTGGGTTAGAGGGCCTAAAAATAGGAGAGGTCAAACATCTAATAAGAAGGGGGAGGGTGGAGCTCCCTGAGGATTTTGCATCATCAGTGGACACACTGGGGACAGTGTCCTCCATGCAGAGGAACATGGAAACCAAGACCTCACTTCAATTTTAAACAGGGGTGACTTATGATATTCTACTGAAAATCTACTAGGAACTATTGTAGTGTATTACACTAAGACACTCTGACTATCTAAACGCTGGTCCTAACTTTAGGAGATTGCAGGTTTGATACTCAAGCTTGAATTTTTTTCTAATATAATACTTTTGACAGTTTAGACATTTTTGCATTTTTACATCTATTTTTAACTTCAGTCATTTTTAGATCCATCAGCTGTCAAAAAGGCCTATTACTGAACAGCCTTAGAACTGATAACTGAGTAATGATTGGTAATTACATGACCTTATGAGGGACTAGTGTTTTAGTGCTAATTTTGTGATTGCTTTAAATTGAAAAATATCAGAACTGCAGTTCCAACTTCAGTACTCATTGAAAATAATAATACTAATGTGTAATATTACGTGTAACAATAATAAATATTAAGAAGGGCGCTCTATGTGTCTGTCCCTAATATCAGGAGATTACGAGTTTGATCCTGAAGCTTGATTTTTTTTTTTCAAACTTTGGACATTTTACAAGTTTTAGCACTTTTATGTTTTAGTGTTCATTTTTTAACTCGGTTAATTGTCAAAAAGGCCTGTTACTGAACAGTTAGCTTTAGAACTACTATGTAATGAGATTAGTAATGACATGGCCTTATGAAAGACTATTTTTGCTTTAAATTGGGAAATATCAGTAGTTGTGACTGAGAATATCTCTTATTTGAAAGAGTTTCTAAATTTATGGATAGCCAACTAATGCATTCACACTATTTGAGATATAACATCCTTAAGTAGACTCCTAACACTTGATTATTTTGGTATAGTTTTCAGCATTATGAGCCTGACACCTCCTCTGTAAGTTATCACTCAGTGTCCAAACCCATGTGTACTTTTGTACCCCTTCGGACCTGTTGTTTGTGTACATTTCGCTCATGGGAGAGCAGGGGGTGGACAGGAACTTTACCCACACTGCGACGCTCTATTATTTTAACCGTGGCTGCAACACTGCTTACTGTGCTCTACCTTTAAATGGAGATGGAATATTTTTAACCCGTGCCCAGTGGAAATGCTCGTACTCACTCTGGGATAGTCCAGACTGTGGGGGCGTTCGCCTGCACTAACTTTAGCCCCAAACGGCCTCTCAGGGGTATAAATAAACACCCGTTTATGATGGGCGAGAGGTGGGGGGGGAGTTGGGGCGATGGGACTAATTGCATCACGACAAAACACACTATTTCCCATCAGATTTGTTATGGCACGTTGCACCGTGTCCCCTAAATCACACTCAAGCCAAGGAGTGATTGCGTGGCAGAAGCTGTACTGTGCAGAGCTGAAATTATGCATTTTCCCAGCCATTTTGGTTCATTGCATTCAATTGAAATAAAACAACTGATGCGCTTGTTTCAAATTACTAGCATATTCCATATTCCTATTGTATTTTCACAGAACTATTTCCTTGAAGAGCTGAAGAGGGAGCGTCATGGGCCGAAAGAAAATACAGATCTCCCGTATTCTGGACCAAAGAAATCGTCAGGTACGATTGTCTTACTCTTTTCTCCTCTGATGACTCTTTTCTCACCCACAAATCCATTCTTTTGAAGTTTGTGTTCCCGGTTACTGTTGCTAGGTCGGTCAAGCTCTTGGCTGAAAGGCCATCAAATCAAAGGAGAAACTGTACAGATGGGTGCAGATGTTTAGTTGCTACATACTGCTGAGCTTATTGGTTTAAAATGTTGTGCTACTGTTGACTACCGTTGTTGTAGGTTATTTGAGACATGTTGTAGAAATTGAAATTTGTGAGATACAGCTGATACTCTCTTTAGGTTGTTATGGCAATATGGCGGGAGTATTATTTAGTAATATTTGAGGACATTTTCAAGTCATACAATATGCTTTATATTTCATGTTTCTGAATTTAGATACATCACAATGCAAAAAAGCAATCAAAAACAGTACAAAAAATTAGTCCAGTAATTTTAGTGTAGTGTTTCACACAGTGCGGAGCACCCAATCCAGTTAAACTGGACAGGTTATGCTCTTTCTGTAATAATGTTGTACTGATGAGTGTTGATGATATGCACAATAGGCTTAGAAAGGAAACTGTGGTATAATCATTTAAGATCATGATAAAGAATCTGTTTGTTTTTCACGCCTGATTTAGTGATATTTTTGCCAATATGTGTGAAAGAACACCTTTGTGGGCAGAGCATTGATAGATCAGTTGTGTTTCAGTCACCCAGATAGTGAGATGATGGAACTGAAGTCCTAGAAACCCACTATTCTGCACGTTTCACTTTTTACACGTTCATCTGTTTTGCTGGTGGGTGGGTTGAATCAGAAACATCTGAAATTGCAGAGTTTCGGGTCCAAGAGACCCAAGAAATGTTTAGAAGAACCACAGTGAAGGTTAATATATACAGTTTATATTAGTTTAACTCTTACATATAAAAGTGCTTGAAAGGATTCTTAGGTGTGATGGAAATTGCTTTCTTTTCTATCACACCTAAGAGGCCTCTCTAAAGAACCATTTTTGTAAATGATTTATGGTCACCTAGTGGGTAGTATACTTGCCTCTGGACCAAGAGGTCATGGGTTGAATCCTACCTCCAGCATACCACCACTGGGTTCCTGAGCAAGACCCGGAACCCCAGGGTTAACCCCAGACTGTCCCCTGTAGTTAGGGAATGGAAGTCGCTTTGGGTAAAAGCGTTTGCTAAATAGAAGTGTGAAGATCCGTTTTCTTTAAAGAGACATTGTTAAAAATATGCATTACATGAATAAATATGCAAACTGCCAACTAATTATTGCAGATAGCCCAACTTAGTTTTGAAAATCAAGCTTAATTGAGTCATCATGACCCTATTTTTATCATCTGTCTGAATTATAAACACTGGATATTGGGAATATTAATATGTTGCCTAAAATCTTTCCCCTCTCTCTTTCTCCTTCTCCTCACCTCTCCCCCTTCGTTCTCTCCCTCTTTCTCTCTCTCTCTCTGGCTCACTCTCTCTCTCTCTCTCTCTCAGTTGTTGGTGTTGCAGACATCATAGAATAATTGCTTTTAAGGGCTTCTCTAAAGAACCATTTTTGTAAATGTGTGAAGTGTGAAGGTCTTTTTTAAAATGTAAGGAACCTCTGCGTTCTACACCAAGCAGAACTTTTCTCCAAGCCGAGAACCGCTTAGGAGCCTTTATTTTTAAATGTGAAATGAGCCTTTCCTTAAAGTGAAAATTCTCTGCGGCCATGAACAGATGAGTGTTTGGCCCCCTGAGCTCTCGTGGGCCCCATTGACGGCAGCTGTGGTTTTTCCAGGTGACTTTCACCAAGCGCAAGTTCGGCCTGATGAAAAAAGCCTACGAGCTGAGTGTGCTGTGCGACTGTGAGATCGCCCTCATCATCTTCAACAGCACCAATCGCCTCTTCCAGTACGCCAGCACCGACATGGACAAAGTGCTGCTCAAATACACCGAGTACAGCGAGCCCCACGAGAGCCGAACCAACACCGACATACTGGAGGTAAATCTCCTTTTGAGAACATACAAACAACAAAACACAAATGAACAAAAATAAAAAACAAACATCTAATCAATAATCAAAAGTCTGTGTTTGGATCTACTGTTTATCATTTCAAAATTATAGAATTTAAAATCATGCAAAAATGTGAACACCCTCAGTTTAATCAGTTTTTGTACAAAATCTTAATTTATTTATTTGCTGGGTTTAACATAACATGTAACATAAGATGCAATAACATTTGCACAGGCCACAAATTATTTTTTGTTAGCAACTAAACTGCATTAAGTTGTGCAGGCATTTTTTCTCTGTAGAGAATCTATATTGACTCTCACTTAGAAAATCAACAAACTTGCTCAAATTTTGCATATGTCTGTATGAACGTGTTATTTTAATTAATTATACCATTAATTGACCAATTTACCAGTGATTTTGAGGATTTAACTGTGCACAAAATAAGCAAAGACATTTAAAAATGCATCGCCTTTAAGAAGTTCATAATACTTAAAAAATATAAACCAGGAAGGCTTTAAAAAGACATACAAATATGCATTATATAAATATGCAAACTGCCAACGAATTATTGCAGATAATGTTAAACATTTTAGACTGTATTTATAGGAAGAAATCAAGCTTACTTGAGTCATCGTGACTCCATTTTTATCGTCTGTCTGAATTATACGCACTTAATATTGAGAATGCTAATATGTTGCTTCAAATCTTTTTTCTCTCTCCTTTCTCTCTTTCTGTCTCTCTCTCTCCCTCTCTCTTTCTCTCTGTCTCTCTCTATTTCTCACTCCTCTCTCTCTGTCTCTCTGTCTCTCTGTCTCTCTCTCTCTCTCTGTCTCTCTCTCTTTCTCTCTCCTCTCTCCCCCTCTCTCTTTCTCTCTCCTCTCTCTCCCCCTCTCTGTCTGTGTGTGTGTGTGTCTCTCTCTCCTCTCCCTTCCTTATCTGTCTCTCTCTCTCTTTTTTCTCTCCTCTCTTTCTCTTTCTCTCTCTGTCTCTCTCTCTTTTTCTCTGTCTCTTTCTCTCTCTATCGCACTCTCTCTCTCTCTCTCTCTCTCTCTCTCTCTCTCCCCCTATTCTCTTTCTCTTGGTTGTTGGTGTTGCAGACCTTGCGTAGGAAAGGACTGGGCCTGGATGGAGCTGAGCTTGATCATGAGGATGGCATGCAGGCAGGAGCAGAGAAATACCTGACGAACGAGGGCATGGACCTCTCCATCACTCGACCACGTTACTATGTATGAGCAAATGTTCTCCTTGAATTCCTCAATCTGCCTGTAGATACAGAGCTAGAACTACTTTAGACCTGAGTTAAACTGCTAATAATTTGTGATTTCTACTTTGATTTGTATTTTAGACTCGGTTGTGACTTTCGTCTACACATAACCATGTAACAATAATTCAATTGGAATAAAGAAACCTCTTTTAGACATTTTAAACAACACACCACACTGATATGATGTAACTGTGATATTTTTTTTTCAGTTTTGATCTTTGTAATTGAAAGATGAACAAGTTTTCAGAATCAGAATAATTGTAAGCCAGAAATGTTTGTTTTCTAGGGCAATGAAGATAATAATGTGAAAGTCAAAGTAAAATGTATTGTCTTCTCAGCTATATATATGTATGCAGTGTGACGTGACAGTGTGGCTCCAGATTTTACTCATAGAATACACATATATTAATACAATTTAAACCCTAAACTCCAAGTAAAAAAATATGCAGCTTTGTACAGTGATGTGACATTTAGTACAATGTTATTTTTAATATCCAAAAGTTTTAAATAGTGTTCATCTGGCCACAGGCACCCCCTCTCCTCCCCTCCGAGGCCCAGCTACTGATGGGCGTTGGGTGTGAAAACGGTTACCCGAGCCCTTCTAACCCCGGCCTGGCTCCCAGCCGACCTCCGTCCTTCAAGCCCTTGAGCTCCAGACCCAGCTCCACCAGCCCTGCCGGCCCCAACACACACTCCGCACTCATGGGCCCACATGCAGGTACAGTACGGCTCTTTAATATCCTTTTAACAAATGATGACCTACATACAAATCCTCCTTTAACTTACCTTTATGTACAGTGCTGTGCAGAAGTTTTGCCACCTGTGCAAATTGTTTGAAATCGTTTGTATCAGCAGGGCCAGCAAAACCACAAGTGAAGAATAAATGCAGACAAGAAAGCAGTAAAAAAGAATCTCTTTTTAAAAAAGTAGTTGATTTTTTGTGAGCTGGTTGGAAGAACACTGTTCTGTTTCCAGATTTGTACTCGATGCCTCCAGTCACTGTGTGGATTTATAAAATTCCATAAAGAACACACCTAATTTAATCTATTGAAGTAAAAAGAGAAACCCAGTTATTTAATGGAGCTACAAGTAAGATTGGGCTTCCATGAGGGAAGAGGTCTGGAAATGGTTAACCAAACACTTTGTCAAACCTAAAACCACTGTTTACTGTATTATTATTATTAGTATTTATTGCAATGTTAGAGTTTTAACACATACTTGACACTGCTACCCAGCAATAAACAACTTTATAATTTCATTTAATATAATTTTCTTTAGTGTAATATTCTCAGGTGCCTAAGACTTTTGCACAGTTCTGTATATTACTGTAACATGATGTCATTCCAGGTCATTTTAAACCATTTCTATTTGCTATCACACAATGTTTACACACTGTACAGGGGTTGTCCAATGTTAACAAAATTAAAAACAAAAAAAAGGATTAATGATTTGCATTACACTTTTAGATGTGGTGACTGGTTATGGAAACCTAATTACCTACCTATACATCTACGCATGTTACACATGTTAGTAGCTAATTAGTAGGTTTGCAGCAATTTTTTTTCAGTATAATTGGTGACAGTCATAATGAAACCTTGTTATCTTTACAGCAGAGGGAAAACAATGTTCTTAACTTCAGTGTAAGTTAATGAGATTTTATGGCAAGTCATTTTTGACCATGTCTGTCGGTCCGTTTGGTTTGCAGTGTTTTGAAATGTCAGCTGAAATGTAAAGAACAGAGATTTACAAAGTTCTGGCATGAAAACAGAAATGTATATTTAATATGTAAATGTACAGTGTAGGGTAACTGAGGTAGAATGTAAAGGGCAGCTGGTATGGAAAAATAAAAAACTAGCGCTTTATCTATCTATCTATCTATCTATCTATCTATCTATCTATCTATCTATCTATCTATCTATCTATCCATCTATCTATCCATCTATACATCTACCCATCCACACACAAGTCATGATAAAAAAAACAACATAATAAAGCTATGAGGTTTTGTTAGGATAGCGTCATATATGTAGATACTGTATGCTAAACAGGTACACTGACTGAGATGTTGATTTTTTTAATGGTCATCTGGCTATTGTAAATGTCAGTGGAACTGTTGAGCAGCTTCTATTATCAGAGTGTATAGGTGGTGGAGTATTAGACTCATTCCAAGCGTAACATACAGTATTTTAATAGTTTGAATACAGGAAGTTCTACTATATGAAACAGCAGCCCTACACATGCCCACGTACACACTCACACACATACACACACACACACACACACACACACACACTCGTGCAAAACACATGTGAAACAGTAGCTGAAGGTTGAAGGCAGGCTGTGGTTTCTGAGCAGAAAAGTGCACCTGTTGGACATCTTGAAGCGGCCTCCACATCAGCCCCTCCGCTGCTATTAGTAGTAATGTACAGGAATCCAGCCAACCAAACCATGTGCTCAGGTCTTCAGTTCTCAGCACTAGAGCTGCTTCAGGGCTAAGTTTGGAACGTGGTGAGCACCTTTGACACCCGCTTGCCCTCTTGAAGTGCAGTCGAAGGCACAAAGTTCTTACTGAAGCGAACTACTCAAAACGAAACAGCAATATCGGCTAGCTGGTGTGGGTGAAGGTATCGAGGGTGCAACCGACACTTGTTGGTCCCTCTTCACAGATGTCGGGTGTAGATACCAAACAAAAGGTCAGCTGGGTGAAAAATACTTCTCCTTTCAGAGAGAGAGAGTGTGACATCGAGATGGAGGGGGATAAGAGTGAAAAAGAGAATTTAACCCACATCTTGTTTTCACTTCTCATCTGTTTGTGCGTGGGGATAGGCATTGGCTACCCGATGTTCTCCCACAGCGGCCTGAGCAGAGCTCTGGAGATGAAGACTCCGCCCCCCCTGGGCCTGGCCCCCACCGACGGGCGGCGCATGGAGACACACCCGGGACTGGGAGGAGCCCGCAGCAATCTGACCAGTGCTGTGAGAGATTCTGCAAAAGTAGTTATTCACACATCAGACATCAGACATTTTAGCTTTTTCTGTGTAACATTTGGGTTGCTGTCATTTTTACGTTTGAAATGAAATGTAAAAAGAATAGCCACATTTCTGTAGCCAATAGCTAAACAGCAAAAATAGCTGAATAAATCAATGTAAAAGGAGTGGCTAAAGTAGGTAAAAGCTACAAATATCCTGAGCACAGAGAATTTTCTCAGCGTGTGATGTGTATATATGTGTATATATATATATATATATAAGTAAACGTTCCAAGAGCACCCGTGTATAGTGAAAATTGCAATATTGTGATGTGGTCCAAAAATGCCAAAGCATGCCTATTTTTATAGTGTAAAGCCTAAAATGCCCCCAAATATTCTCCCAAAACACTTTAATTTAATTTTAATCTCAGCTTAATACATTACCCTGAAAAAAAATGTAAAGGTAAACCCATATTCGTACTGTACACTTTACACTGAACTGTTGTCTCCTGCAGTGCTAGAATGTAAAATACCGATGTTACCCCTTTATCCACGTTTCCTTTCGTATGAGAAATTGGAGTCAAGGAGAAATTGGAACACGACCTATGTTCTCCTCACCAGCTCACACAATATCAACTACTTTTTTACAAACAAATCTTCATACTATTTACAGCTTTCCTGTTTGTTTGCATTTATTTTAATTTTAACTTTTCTAGCAGCAAGACACTATCACACGCTGAGGAAAGCAGCTTTAAACAATTTGCATAGGTGCCTATGACTTTTGCACAGTACATTAATAATAAACAATATATAAGAAACACTGTATATTATATACAATATACAGAACACTATTCATTCATTCTTTATAAGGGCTACAGTGTGTTTTTGCCTTTTGCCTGTTTCTCCGTGTGTGATCAGAGAGTGCTGTATCAGAGTATGCATCCTGGAGGCCACATGGTGTCCATGGGGAAGGCGGGCTTCCTGGGCCACAACCTCGGGAACTACGGAACCTCAGGTAAACGCCTAAAACCACTTTCCGACTCTCAAATCTATGTAAATTGCATAGTAATAGCTGTTATTACTGTATAATAAGTCTGTATAAATAAATAACTGAGTAATAAGTATTTGATCTCTCGTCAGATTACTGCCACCCGGGGTACGCCATGAGCTTTCAGCGCAGCTCAGTGAACACCTGGCAACCTCACACACACCAGGAGCCCCAGCAGTCAGGGTGAGAGCATCTCTTTCACTGTAGTCCTGGCATGCCCAGCAGTCCACAATACATCAGTTGAAGTTGTGTAGATATGTATTTTCTCTGGAAGGGTCTTCCACCAATTCTTCAAAAATGTTAATAATCATATTGGTAAGATATACACTTTTATTCAGAGAGGTCTGATATGAAATGGTCTATTGTTGAGAAATTGCCCAACTCTCTTCTTTACAGTGGAGGTGAATATAACCAGGGGTCATGATGTCTAAAAAAATAACCTTTTTGTTTACTATATAAAACCACCAGTGATTCTTCATGGGTTTCATGTACAATGTTGATGAGGGTCAGAAGTTTAAAATTCAGATTCAGAAAGTAAAAGTGCTCCCCAGGATTTTGTTCCTGCTGCTTAAACACCCATGCTGCTGGTTTGGAAATTATTCGAGAAGACAGGCCACTGAAGCAAAATCCTGAAAAGGACTTTAACTTTCTGCACATGATTTTACCATTAATGCACTCTGAGTGACTTTCTATACACCAAAGAAGAAAAATGCCAAACAAATTTTATATAGTCATGTTTAATTCTAAATGGGGGAACTATTTTGCACAATATTGGAGAAGAAAAATGAAAACCAGGCTTTTTTGTTTTAATGTTTAAAAATTACCCCAGAATTTTCATTTTGGCCATAAAATTAGCACATAATTGGATTTGATGCTACAAAATCAATATACCACAGTGTATTTTAGACCCAGAGAGTCTGCATATACACCTTTGGTTGGTAGATGTGTTGTATTTCAACAAAAAGAAGAGTGGTGTTACCAAACAAAACATCACAGCTGTGGTTCGGTCACATTAGACAGTCACAGCTGAGATGTTATTTGTGATAAGCCAAGACCTTGAATGCTCTTTTGCTTTTACAGTAGTTAAGCGTAAAAGTGAAGAGAAGAAGCTCTGAAACTTGTATTAAATGTGCTTTAATATCAACTGATACTTCCATCAAAAAAATTGAGTATTCTGGGTGATGGACAGAGTCATGCTCGGCTTTTTTTTTTTTACATTTACCAGATTGACCAGATGTAAAGAGTTTCACAGCCCGTCTTATTTGTTCATTTGAATTATATTCTTTTTGGTGGGCTCATGTTTGTTTAACATTAAATTGAGTTGTTTCGCCGTCTCATCTGCCCAGCGGAAAGTTTACTTACAGGTTTGGAATCTGATGCAGATCTTTGACGAGCCGAACGGTGTAAATATATTCAGAGACATACTTATATATAGGTCTAATTATAATTCATTCCACCCCTTTTTTTGCTCTCATTGCTGATCTGACTGAGTGTGTTGTCTGTGTATGTTGCACCTATGGTCCAGGAGGACGACATTAGTCTCACTCTGTGCTAAAAGTCATGACAATAAAGCTCGACTTGACTTGACTTGTAATGGTTAGCTGCAATATCAGCGAGTGAAAAAAACAACAGAATGCCTCTTAACCAATCAGTGTTTTCGTCACCTCTGTGTGCAGGATGTCATCAGGAGCGGGCTGCTCCTATCCTTCCCAAAGTTCCTCCCCCTCCTCCCCACCTCACTCCTCCATCAACCTGAACATCAAATCTGAGCGGCCTTCTCCCGAACACATCCGCTCCCCAGCCACCCCCCCAACCCACCAAGTACCTCAGCACTCACCCATGGAGGACCGTGACGCCCCTCTAGAAGCATACAGGGCCAGGGAAGAGTTTCAGAAAGGGAGCTACACGGCCCAGCCAAGCACGGACCACAGCCCTGTGGACGAGAAGCAGCTTCCGATGAACGATGCGTGGCAGAGATAACTGATGGCTCTGGCTCCCTTACTCCATACCGTCTCTTAAAGCTCCGCTCACACTAGCTCAAAGTGGACCAGAATACAACTTCATCCATTCATGACCTCTTAAAGCAATGGTTCAGTCAAAAATTTCCTTTACACAGTCTTCCCCTTCCCAGTGTACTCGATCAGCTAGGACATATGTGAAGTTCTACTGAGCTTTCTTCTTTTGTACAGGAGCTACGAGGCTAACATACGTTTACGGCATTTAGCAGACGCTTTTATCCAAAGCAACTTCCATTCCCTAACTACAGGGCACAGCCTCCCCTGTAGGGGACAGCCTCCCTGCTCAGGAAGGTAGGATTCAAACCCATGACCTCTTGGTCCAGAGGCAAGTATCCTACCCACTGAGCTACCACGACTCCTGTTATGCATATTAGGATTGTGTGAACTGAAACCTTTCTTTAAACTGTGTCAGTTTAAATATTCTCAAATAGGCTGGTTGATGTGGTTTCTGAAACTGTATGACATACTTACAAACATGTTAACACATACTTGTTTTTGTAAAAATAGATAAGAGAACATAAAAGTGCTGAAAGCAGTTGTAACAGCAGTCTTGAGGCCTGAATTGTGCCCGTGCTTTTGTTCATTTGTGTAGATAACAGCGTGCCAATATAGTGTCAGACACCACATGAGCAAGTCTAAATGAGATTAATCAACAACTCAGTGGGTTAAACCTGTTTTTCTCTATGAGGAAAACGAATGCCATTTTCTAGTATCACTGTTATCCTTGTGGTAGCCAAAATGCTCCAAATGGTCGATACTCTGAATTTCAACATACTTAAGGAGCCAAACTATGAGTATTACTACATGCAAGCTAATACCGCTGCATGCATTTCAAATAACAAGCAACCTCACCAAATCCCCATGCAAACCAACAATTTCTGTCAAATTTGATAGCTAATTTAGCTGTAGCACCCTAACAACAGGGGGGTTGTGGTGGCCTAATTGGTAGGATACTTGCTTTTAGACAGAGGTTATGCGTTCAAATTCTACCTTCAGCATACCACCACTAGGTTCCTGAGCAAGACCCTTAACCCCAAGTTGCTCCAAGGAGACTGCCCCCTGTAGTTAGGGAATGGAAGTCGCTTTGGATAAAAGCATCTGCTAAATGCTGTAAATGTAAATGCAACAATTTGAATAGTGTTATATAATGTTGTTAAAATGTATTGGTAGACTTTTATGAAATATAATTTCAATGTGCTTAATTTTAGCGTGCAACGTGCTTACTTGTAGCATTATTTTTACTCCGAAATATACATTTGCCTTTACATTCTCATTTGCATCTAGACGATCTCGATGGTGGTGATTTTCAAAAACGTATTTCGTTTCTCTCACATCCTAAAGTCAGAGTTCCTAATATAGACGTGACAGCAATACAAAATAGCACAACTTTCAGAGGTCTGTTTGAGGGCATGTGGTTGTTTGTGTGATGCCAAGCTTGCATTAGTTAGGTACATTGCATGCAGTGTGAGCTTCTATTGGTTAGATACATCGTGTGCAGTATGAGCTTCTGTTAGTTCAGTTGATTGTGTGCGGTATGAGGTTCCATTAGTTAGCTACATTCGCATTGTAGGTCCCATTTAATAGAGAAAACAGTCACCAAACATCTTGACCAAGTGAGTACTTTTAGGTTTGGAGGGAAAACTGTAAAATAGATTTTTGGCTGAATCATCATTTAAGATAGCTGAACACCCAAGAACACACAGCACTCTATACAGTCTCTCGGTTTTTCAGGTTACATTAAACCAGTTATTTCTTACCTTTTTTCATGAGTATAATGTTTGAAATTGGAATGCATGTTAAATGGTGTAAACAGTGTTTCCCTTTTCCATTTGGAAAGGTTTTAGTCCTGAAGTGTATGGCTTAGGACACTTTTTTTTTCAAACTTTTAAAGCTGAATGTTGCCTTTCGGGCTGAAAATTGACCAACATGTCACCAGTTACAAAGAATAAAAACATTCAAACCCCTGTCAGAAATTGTAGCATGTGGCAGGAATTGGTAAACGAGGAATATGCACCAGCATATAATCCTGCCTGTAGTGGGCGCTGTATCAACAAAAAAGTGGTCTGCCTTACAGGGACTCTCAGGGACTTTTTCTAAACGTTTTATCCCGTTCGTAATGCAGCTTTAAATGGCAAATGCACTGTTTTACAGGAAAGGATGATGACTGACTGTACAAATCAACATTTTAATGTTTCATGGATTTTCTTTGGGTTTGTTTTATAGTGTGTTGCCTTGTGGAATGAAATGTGCATTGCGCATTTTGAGTAAATGTCTCAAATCTGTCTTTAATCATGTACTTTGCCGCTTTTTGTGGCCAGCAAAACTGTAGGCCAGTCCAAGTTTTATTCCAAAACTGTTGGACTGTTTTAAACCAATACATATATTTCACCAGTGAACTTGAATTTCATTTCCAGCTGCTCTATAGCCATGCACTGATTAAGGCCATGCTTGCTTTGTTTGAATTTTTTTATATTTTTACACAGAAGATTGACTTATACACAGTTTTGTTGCCATGGCAAAATTATTATTTGCATTATTTCTAGTATTGGTGTATTATTTCTGTGTTAGGATTTTAGTATACAGTTATGTTTGCATCATTTATATGCAATATACTGAGTTGTTTTTCTTCTTTTTTTTTTTTTTTTTTTGGTCAATAAGGATGATGGACTATTTCCATAATACTGTTTCTGTGGTTCACTCCATTGTCCACAAGGGGTCAGCACATGACACTATTTGTCAGCAGGCATGTTGCTGCCAGTTTTGGAGAAATAAAAATTTTGTTTGTTTCTGTTTTTGTTGAACCAGTCTTTTGATTAGGCCTGTACTTTTCTGCTGTACTTGCTTTGCATTACATGAGATACATTGGTGAAGAGACCATGCATGTTCGTATGAGGAGATATACACGAACTCTCAGTGCCTAACCGCACTAATGTGGCTGAATGCAATCAAATCCTCACCACAATGTTCCAGCGTCTTGTGTAAAACCATTCCAGAAGAGATAGAGGCTGTTACTGCAGCAAAGAAGGTGACAATCTCCTCATTAAATTTCTAGATTTCAGAAGAAATGCTGGAGGGGAGATGTCTACAAACCACTGCAGATATGAAGTACCAAAGGTAGATATGGAGGGATGGATGGATGAATGAATGGATAGGTGCATGGATAGACTAAGAAAAGAAACTAGGAAGCCTTTAAAAAGATGCCTCAGGTCTATATATATATATGACAATAGTATTTGGGTTTGTTTGAAGATGAGCATGACTGGTCATTGTTCAGTTAAGTGCAGTTGTGTTGTTTCTATTTTTTACATTTAATTACAGTGACAACGTTTCAGCTCTGTGTTTCCATTATAAATGAACCATTACTTTCACATGGACACAGTAAAAGGTAAAAGGTAGCTTCTAGTATCCGTATCCAATACTGATTTCTATCATCCACCTTAATTCTGATGCTCTCAGCTCCAGAACATTAATGTCTTTGATTCTTAGAAATCATGAAGTAAACAGAATGACGTCCAGCAGTGACATCATTCTTCCATGGTTCTTGCAGAATTCGCCTCTTACATTCATTGTTTAGGTAATCCTCAAAATATTCTGTAGATTACATGATTTCTGACATAATTAATCGCGACAGCCCTAAACACTTAAATGTATAAACCCTGTGATCAGGATCGGACCTCAGGACGGCACACTGAGGTCGTACAAGTTTTCGTCTGTTATATACCAAAACCTGAGTGCAACCTACGATCAGATTCTTAAAAACAGCAACTAAAAACATTGTTTAGATCTTTTAGGCATTTGCATTACTTCTTTTAGCTATTTTTATATTATAAAAAAACAAATAGCTTTATTTACAACGTTATATGTCTTCTTTACCACTTTATTGCTTCACATCAACATTTTTAAGCACTGAGGTGCATCAGAATCAGAAAGCGTTACTGATCCCGGAGAAAACTGATTCTGTAATGACTGTACAGTCACACAGACACAATATAAAAATAAAACTTCAAAAATAAAAGTCAAATAAAAGCTGCAGAAATACTCCGTACATAATACACGATGGCATCACTGCATGACGCTATATAAATATTTTGCATTAATTGAAATTGTTTGATAAAACAAAAGTTCGTTAACAGTATTAAGCCTATTATAATTATTAAGCTCCAGGTGAAATCCACAGTGATCTAACAGTACTGTTTTGCACACATCCAGCCTTCCAGCTTCAGAGAGTGGGTAACTGTCTGGGTTTTCTCCCCCGTCCTCCTGGAAGGGGGGCTACAGAGGTCACGTCTGGGCGGGCCCCAGGGGGACGAGGGTTCGTCTGCAGGGCCCGTTCTCTCAATAGACCTCAGTCTGGTCCCTATAGCAACAGTTATGGCTGCAGTAGGCCTCAGCCTGGGCCTCCTGGCAGATGCCCATAATGAATGTGATTATATGGATATGTCAACCCTGTCGCCTTCCACTTCATCATGCCATGCGCTCTTCTTAGGCGCATCACCAGCCACCCCGACGTGGGAAACAGATTCAGTCTGACGGTTAGGATGTTCCTGACTGAGCATGGACAATCGCAAGCGGCACATACAGGACTGGGCAGTGTCATGGCTACTTTTTCATTTGCTTAAAATAAATCAATAAAATCAATCAAGTTTATGTTTTTGTGGTATCTTACTGGATGGAATTACATTAGAGGAAATAAAGTAAACATGCTATATTAATGCTCTCAAAAGCAACCAGCAACAGAAGGCCATTCTTACAAATATATGATGAGGAAAAGAAATAGTCAGTAAATGCAAATGCAGGTATCCCAAATGAGACAGGCATAAATAACTAAACTCAGATTGTAGCAGTAAAAAGCCACCAATCCACATACAGCATTTAAACCAACCTAAGAGGTCTCCAATGAGACCTGAGCAGCTAATAAAAAGCTCAGCCATATGACCGTCTGACCCTCCACTGGGCGCCTCAATTCAATCTGCTTTTGTGTGGAAGTCAAATATCATCACATATAAATCATGTCGTTTTTCAGACAAACGCCCCGCAGGCCTCAGCCAGGCAGACGAAACGCAGAGACTGTTAAAAGGTCGCACTGCAGTGACATTTTTCTGACTCAAATGGTCTGGTTTTGGTGTTGCTGTTAACTTACAATGTTAATGAATAAAAATAAGTACTTTTAAAACACACATGGGTCAGACAATTTAGGTATGTACAGTATAAAGATGAGACTAATATAGAAGCTACATGGGGGCACAATTCGGCCATTTTACTATTTGGACAATTTGTTATTTTCACATTTTTCAGTCTGTTTCAATTTTATGACAAATAATCTAGAGCCAGGTAAGTGCACTCACACTGTATTTGAATGCTGTAGCAGAATTAGGCATTGTGCTAAATAGCCAGGTGCCATTTGCTTATACAGAACCTTTTTTGATTTTATATTACTTAAATAGGCAACATATTTTAAATCAAAATCTCAAATGGCAGTTTGAACCCGTAAATAGCAAATAATGTTGTTTAATAGAAAGTACTGGAAAAGTGTGAATGTCTTTCACATCTTTAAGATGCACAACCACAGCTTAGAAAAGCATCACCAGTATAAAAGGATGCTCTGAAGTCTAAAATAACCACACCCAGTGCCATACTTTGGTTGAAGGGGTATAGAGCCGAGCTAGCATTAGGCCGGGGGGCAGTGGAACATGGAGTTATGGACCTCCATCATCTAGTGTAAAGGGAGTATGGTGTTTCTGCAGCAAAGGGGGGATAAACCACCTATTGACTGCTCAATTTCAGATGAAATATTGGATAGCAGGTGTCTACAAACTTCTGGACATATAGTGTGTATGTGTGTACATATGTATATACAATTATACACAATTTTCATCCACCATTTAAGTTAAGAATTTTTCGGTGGCAAAATTGGTTATTTGTCTACCAATGTAAAAAAGATTAAAATTAAAACTTAAATGCGTTACACAAATAATCACAAATAACACAAAGGTGACACTTATTTGACCAAAGGGTGTCTCTCTGGACACAAAAGGCACCCTTTATATGGGCCATATTCTTTGTTGGAAAACCACAGCAAAAATGAAGACAAGTGATCACTCTACTGATGACTGAAGCAAAATCATTAAAAAATACACAAGGGATGAACGGGCTACAAAAAAATATCGAAGTGTTCCATCACAGTACACAGACCTGTACTAGAACAAGCTGGCCCTCAACTAAGCATCAAAGCAAGCAACAACTGGTGAGAGATGTTACTAATAATCCAACCATCACGCTCAGGAGTCTGCAGCACTCTTTGGTTGAAACTGTAGGGAAGGTGCATTGGTCCACAATTTCAAGAGATCTCCATTACACAGGCCTTTATGGGAGGGTGGCAAGAAAGAAGCCAGTCCTTAAGAAGGTCCACATTAAGCTTGGGAAAGACCCAGCTAAGATGTGGAAGAAGGTTTTATGGTCAGATGAAACCAAAACAGAACTTCAAAGAGATGTGTGTGGTGTAAAACTAACACTGCCCTTGTCTCAAGGAACACCATGTCTATGGTGAAATATGGTGGTGGCGGCACCATGCTATTGATATATGTTTCATCTGCAGGGACGGGGAATCTTGTCAGAGTTGAAAGGAAAATGGATGGACACAAATACCTCACAATAGTGCAGGACAACTTGTTCCAGCCTGCTATAAACCTACAGCTCAGGAGAACACTCATCTTTCAATATGACAATGACCCTAAGCAGTACTGGAACGGCTCAAAAACAGAAAGGTGAATGTTTTGGCCAAGTCAAAGCCCTGATCTTAACAGTACTGAGAACCTAGAGGATCTCTATAAATTCTTCCAAGAAGAATGGGCACAAATCACTCCTGAAAAAGGGACAAAACTGGCCCACACTTACCCCACAAAAATACTGCTGTTATTGCAGCAATAAGGGGTTCTATAAAGCACTAATCTGTAGGATTGAATACTTATGGAAACTCTAACGTTGGGCTTTTCTTTTTAGTTAAAAATCTTTGAAAATGTATTGCTACAGCATAAGATTTCACATTAAAACTGCAGTGCACATCAGCACTGATCAAGCAGCGTCACTTCTCTTCCTCTCAGAGCTTGAAGCACTGCTCGTCTTGAACCTCCAATGCTCAAAAGAAGAGGACCAGCCCCCCTGTGGTGGAACGAACTCCCTCTTGCAATCAGAGTTCCTTGTCTGAAGACCCATCTCCTCCAGGAGCACCTTGGTAACTAACTAGTCCTCTCGCTTCTCTCTTATACACCTTTTCTTATGTGGTAACTATATATACCATCTTAAATGTTTTTCTTACTCATGCTTTAACCTCTGACTTTTTTCTTTTGACAGGGTTTGTTAAGGTGTGTAACTTAGCTAGCAGTAATTTGGCAGATGTTCATTTAAGTCTAGCTTTACAGGTATTAAGAACAGATATGGACTCCTTAAGCACTGTTGTATGTTGCTCCGGACAAGAGTGTCTGTAAACGTAACCATTATAAATACGGAATGGAATAATGTGTGCTCAAAACTTTTGTAATCCAAAAATTTATGACTTTCAAGGGAACGGAATATTTTTGCAAGCCACTGTGCGTGGCTTAGGACACCCCGTTAAATATTCCGTTCTTTATTAAGAAATGTTCACAAATCAGTGTCTAATCTTGTTTTTATGTATCTATGGAAAAGAAAGTGATTTGTTTTACTCATTAAAGAAAAGATCATCAAAAATGCGTATTCTAATTGAGGAGAAAGTTAGGACACCTTACTCCCTCATAGCTAGTGTACCCCCCTCGGCTCAAGTTTTGACTTGGCCATTCCAGGACTCTCCATTTCTCCATTCCAGACAGTCCTTGGTGGATTAACTGGTATGTTTTGGGTCACTGTCATGTTGCAGGGTCCAGTTCTGCTTCAGCTTTAATGATTTCATGTTCGTCAAGCACCCTCTGATACACTGAAGAATTCATAGTATCCCCAAACCACGACACTTCCACCTCCATGCTTCACAGTTGGTATGTACATGTGCTCAAAACACAGGTGATGTATGTTCTTTTCTCAGAATGCTGTATTTGGTTTACACCAAACATGGCCTCTGTTCTGGTGCCCAAATAATTCAATTTTAGACTCATCAGCCCAAGGAACATTATTCCAGATATCCTGATCTTTGTCTACATTCACTGTCAAACTTCAGTCTGGCCTTCATGTTTTCTTAGGTTCCCTCTTTGCATACCTCCCATGTAGGTTAAACTTGTAGTCGCTTTCTGATTGCAGAGGCATGCACTTTCACATCAACAGTAGCAAGAGCCTCCTCCACTTATGACATTCTAGTGTTTTTGGAGACTTTTTAGAATCTTGCAGTCTGCTCTTGGGGTGAACTTGATTGGACAGCCAGACCTGGGCATGTTGGCAGTTGTTTTGAAAGTCCTCCACTTTCCAGACAGTGGAATGGCTGATTTCAAATTCTTTTCAGACCTTTACAAAGCCCTTACCAGCCTCAAAGGCAGCTACAGTCTTCTTTCTGAAGGCAGCTCCTTCGATCTCACCATGGTTTTCACTCTCACTTCAACAGTCAGGATCACACTGAACTAAATGTCTTGAGGATTAAATAGGCAAGTCTCCTTCAAAATACTGAGTAACGATGTTCTAATCATGTGATTCATGCCATTTTAAGTGGGAATAAATGTGAGGGTGACCTGATTTATTCCACACCATTTTTGTTGCATTATTTTACAGATTTTGAAAAGCCTTTTCTAGTTTTAATTGTTGAGGTATATTACTTAAGTCTCCCAGTATTGTTACAATTGAGATTAAATATCAATATGTCCAAGAACGTTACAAAAACACAGGTTTTCATAGGGTGTCCTAATTTTTTCATGACTGTGTGTATGTATATATGTGTGTGTGCATTGTAAGTGTTCATATAAATATATATGACAATAAATGCCAGATGGAACTTACTGGTTGCTCTTATTTCCAAAAGGATGTAGTGTGTGCACAGAAATACTTTACCTACTAACAAAGTCAATCAAAAAGAAAACACATGGATTTTAATAAAACAATCTCAGCAAAACAGTTGCATCACACCATGCATTCCATTGTTCAGCCATTTTAAAAACAGTGCAAAATGTTCTCAATAAGCCACTTGCTGTATCATCAATTTAACAAATCATATCTGAATTACTCTGTAATCATTCAAAGGGACAGGATGGATAAATAAATAAATAACTTCAGGGTCAAACTGGTAGTATTTTTCATGCCTCTAAGCATTAACCACGTTTGATTGTTATATTACATGTATTCACTAGCTTGGCAGCAGGACTTGGAAGGAAAAATACAGAATAAAGGAAGCAAAAGCTTGAACACATCACACACAAGACAGAAAGCAACTAAACAACTGTGCAGATGGGTGTTTTTTTTAAAGCTACAGTGTCAAAAGTATGGCATTTATCAGTTATTCTGTGCTGTTAGAACCAATCCCATTTCTGATTTAACATCCCTGAGTTACCAGGCACTTAGTATTACACTACACAGACATAACCACCAAACTGATCAATGAAGGTATAGATTATACTAAACTAAATTTGATCTGTGGTACAAACCATTAATTTATTCAGAGGATATGACTCAAATATTCTGAAATTAAGAACATATAAGATAAAACCATTTTTATACAACGTTCTTCTGCAGTTTCTGTTGCATGTTCATAAAAACCAGCGAACAATTAATCTGTTCCATAAAAAGACACTACAAACTGGTAGCAGCAGTGTATCCCTACCATAACAATACCTTTATTTTTGACCAAAGACTGTCTCTTGTCAAGATCAAACCTTCAGTGTCTCTTAGTGAGCAGGCATAAAAGAACCCAGTCTGTTTTGTGATGGAACTCACAGCACAGCTATGTGCGCATTGGAGTGGCCAGTAGCTCAAAGAGCTGGGCACTGATTGCACCAAGCCTTCACAGAAATGCTCCTCAGCTCTGCATGAGGTACTGGTGGAAGTAGATACCAAACAGGCTGCTGATGAGCTGACAGGCAGCCACCCACCAGGTGAGGAAGGAAAAAAGCCCTTTGAAGAAGACTGGTGTGAGGATGGCACGCAGGGCAGCGAAGGCCTCGGACAGGTGGGCTACGGTGGCTTGAATGTCCTCTTCCATGTCCTCCATATCATCCTCATCCTCTAACCTGGGTAACGATGGTGGTGCAGTGGGGATGACAGGTGCAGGGGTCACTCCTGGAGTCTCAGCACCCAAACCCCACGAGTAGTCACCTGGAGGGACATAGACACAGTTTGTTTTGTTAACTTGTATTGCTTTAAGGCTGCAATGATTAGTTGACAGTCAACAACTTCATTTGTGGACAACAGTAGACAGGTTACCTAAAAACAAATGGTCAACCTCTCACTTTCTGAAATCATCTGAAATTAAAACCTACAAAGTTTAATTTTTACCTGCATTTAAGTATTCCCCTTCTTTCCTTAACACTAATGAACCTGATCCAGCCAACGGAGCACTTCTGACGAAGTTAATTCTCTGGAATAGGTGTGGCAGATTGTGGTTGGAACTAGACCATATAAATAAATGAATATCTTGCTCATTTGTACAAAAACTTAGCTGCAGCCCAATTTTTTTGCAGTGTACCACAGAAGTAGAAGTAAAATTACTTCAATGAGGCGTAAAAGGTACCCAATCAAGCCTTCGAGAAATGGTACCAGTTGTCAAGCTACCAAAGGTCTTCAAAATTGCAGCTAAAGTTGGGTTGGAGAACATTTTCAGAAACAGTGATAGGAGGCTACCGAAAGTATAAAATAGCTACTAGACACAATGTGTGTGTGCGCGCTGTCAACTAACATTTACATAGAAACTGCAGACACCTTAATAGCTTATTTTCCCCGTGCTAGATTTTAGAACTGATTACAATGGGCTTTACACCTCTCTCAAAGAGTCTGGAGCTGTTAACATTCAAAAGTAGTATTACCACCATGATTATAATTGGTAGCGAAAAAACACTTAAAAAAGTGTTTAAAACGTGTTACTTTTCTCCCTTTAAAATGTAGGTGGTAGGCATGCTTATATATTGATCAAATAGCAGCTGGCATGGGGGTTAGGATGCTGCCCCTGAGACCAGAAGGCTGTGGGTTCGAATCCCTACACTACTAGTGTCATCACTGAGGTATCCTTGAGCAAGGTACCGACCCTTCACACCGCTCCCTGGGCGCTGCCCACTGCTTCCCTTGGTGAAAGGGTTAAAGGCAGAGAAAGAATTTCACACTGTTCACACTGTGTGCTGTGGTGTGATCACATGTGACTATACAGGGCCACTTTACTTACAATATACAGTTATACAGTCATATAATAATTGTTATATAATTGTTATACAGTCAACTACTGATAACAAATAGTGGTCTGCTTGAGAGTGAAAGCTTACCTAAAGACTTAAGGGCAAGGGTTGAGAAGAGCACCAGAAGAATAGGTATTAGGTACTGTAGCGTCACTACAGTCAAGTAGCAGTACACACGGGTCACCTGCAGAAAGATCATGTCAGCTTATAAAACAGCATTATGAACAGTAAGCTCAAAGCTCAGCAGCCTGCATGTAAAAAAGAAATTCACTCACTTGTGGAATCACAATATGACCTGAACTAGCACATAACCACATAGTCGCCGGTTCAAACTCCCACTTTCTACCATTGTGTCCTTGAGCTAAACACTTAACCCTCCGTTGCTCCAGGGGCACAGTACCTGTAACTAATAAATTGTAAGTCACTCTGGATAAGAACGTCGGTCAAATGCCTCCTTTACCCTTTACATAAATGATAAGCTTATTGACTCTTGCCTTTCTCTGGATGTCAATTGCAGCTATTCGTCCTGCCTCTTTCTTCATCTGCTCTACCCACTTTGGAGCAAGGTTAAGATAAGCCTGAAGGTGATGGCGGGTGAGCAGCAGCCTCAGCACACACAATACCACGATCGTCCATAGGCGCACAGAGTCAAAGGCAGAGCTGGAAAGTCTGGGGAGCACACACAGGGATTAAAACACTGAAGTGGGCATGCTGGGTGGGAGCTGGCTTGAGTGTAAATGAGTTGTACAAAAATGTCTAAATTTAACATTATTATTTTGGAGTGTGATTTATTTCTAGAGGGTTGCAGTCTAGGCATGTTGCGGACTAAACAACTGAAAAAGTGTATATATGATGGAAAAATGTAAAGTTCCTTTTCAGATTTACCAGTATTTCACCATTACCAGGTTTTATTTTAGGAAATAAAACAGCTGTTTTTGTGATGTATACATTGCGACCCCTGATTCCCATAACAAACAAGTGCTGTTGACCATTGCTGTAGACTCTTCAACAGTACAGCTGATCAGAGGACACTTTAGTGTGTGCTAGGTAGGAAACAGTAGGGACAGGATATAATGAAGCCTCAAACACACTTACAAGGTGACTGATGTCTTTCCCATAGGAGCATTTCCCAAGAAATCACGAGCAAGAGGCTTCACCCACAACACTAGAATGACCAGTGGAGACAGGAAACTTGTGTGCAGGAGGATTCTGCAAAATGGAATCATCATGATGTTCAAGATAATATAAATTCTCCCAGCAATTTTTTCCAGATAAACATAATGCAGGTTTTTCTCACTGAATGATCGGACGATCTGCATTCATCTGCACAGCATCTAAGTGAGTTTGAGCCAGACGAAGTCCAGGGAATGCAAGTAAAGCTCCAAGGAAGGCACAAATGGCAGCCAAGCCCAACTTCACGCCCAGTCTTGTGAAAGGAACTCTATGATATGTCAAAACAAGCAACATTAGACACTGGCCACCCTGTACTGGTACTATGCGAGCAGGGGTGGGAGACTGCTATAATAAACTAAAAGCTGTAAAAATACTTACGACCACTCAAGGCCTTGTTGTTTGGCAAATGCTTCAAAGTTGTCAAAGACACTGGTAAAGCCTGAAATGTCAGTAATTTGGTTTTTAATGGTGATGGTCAGGTAAAAGAAGAACTGAAGTTAAAGAAATGAAGGTATCATACCAGGCTCTAGGCCAAACTCCAGATAGTCCTCCCTCACCACCAAAACCAACATGGCCATGAGTAGAGACAGGAATCCGAACGCCAGGCACACAGAGCGCTCACCGCCCTCATCTGAGCGGAAGTAGTGGCTCATCAGAACATGCAGAGTCCTCCTGCGAACTGCTGTCAAGGTATTACGAGATAAAAGACAGAGGAGTAGTCCTGGGCGAAGGTATCAAAAAGGAGTCAAAAGTCAAAACGAGTCAAAGGGAGGTAAGTGTCACCTTCATTTTTTTTTAACTACGTAAAAAAAACACAAGAGCACTTTTCAGATTTATTACTATTGCTCCCAGATATTTTTTTTTTAAAAGCAAATTCATATTACTGGAGGTTTGAATGCTGAATGTAGTGTGCTGAGTGTAAATTGTTAAATAGTCTCCAGTTGGGGCAAATGATCTAATTGAACAAACACAGCTCTTGTGATTAGTCGACGGATAAAAAGTGTAATTTTAATATTTAAATTATTAAGTATTCTGCCCCACATAAACAATCACTGGAATGGCAGACTTTCCTTGCACAGCAGCGAAAATGAAATGGTAGCAGCATGATAGTATGTGTGTGTTTGTGTGGTGCTGCTACTTAAAGGGCAAATTAACCTCTCCCATTATAACACGGCGGAAACGAAAGGTTAAGGATACAGGCCGAAGAACACCATCAGAACACACCAGATGGACCCGATGTTGACCTCTTTACTGGCATCCACCACAAAGTAGTAGCCTTCAGTGAAGAGGTAGATTCCCATTGCATACACAGCAAAGTCAACCAACCATTGGTACTCCACAAAGAACCGCAGAACTACACACACATACACAGACAGATGAAATGTTGAAAGCTGAAGGATTAAGGCCCAAAAATTGTAATTTTGGCAATATTAGATGCAGACCTACCCAGAGCATCTAAAACATTCACAGGGGTGCTTTCTAAACGTAGATCAATGTCCTTTGGAACTGTGAGTGGTTTCGGCTCCCCGTGGCCATTCTGCCTCCTGAAAAAACACCAAGTTAGAAAGAGCACAGAAATCAGAAAGAAAAACATGGTGCTTTACAGATAGTAGCAACTGCTTTGAATTATGATGCTTTTTGGCTGTCACCTGTCTCTCCTGCTGGTCTTGTTGGGCACCTGCTTGCCTGCCAGAGCACAAAGCTCTCCCTCAGAAGGATGTTTGAACCTCAAAAGGCTGAAAAAAAAAAAGCAATGATATTGATGATGAGAGCACTTGGAATATGAATGATCCACAAAGCTTTGACACTTACCTGCCATTGCATAAGAGCCAGCGTGCAAACGAGCAGTGCGGGGCCATTTTCTGCATTATGCTGATGGCCAGCAAGCTGACCACCAGCTGAACTCCCATCAGGGCCTACAGGAGAAGGGGAATGCACATTATAATCTACAAAAGTTTTACTCCAAAATCAAGGCTATTAATGGGGAGAGCCTCTTTTCCTCTTTACTTCAGATAAAGGGTTTGCTCAAACATCTGAAAATTTGATTTAGCTCGTTGGTTAACCGTCAGGTTTAGCAGCTCTGTTTGAGCAGGGAAATCTGCAAACTGTGCACTCAAGGCCTTCAGGACCAGACTTTGAGACATTTGCACCAGATGTAGGAACATTGCTGTGAGGATTTGATTGCATTCCACTACAAGAGCATTAGTTCTGGATCACAAACAGCTCCAACTCAACCCAAAGATGTTGGATGAAGCTCCATCATGCCAGAGAACACAGTTTTACTGTTGCACAGACCAATGCTGTGGGGCATTATATCCCTCTAGGTGATGCCTGACATTGGGCATGGTGACCTTACCCTTATGTGTGTCTGTTCTGTGTCCTATCCTTTTGATCACTGTTTTACTAAGAACATTAAGCAAGCTTTGTTTGTGCATCTGAATCTTTTGTGAGCAAGTTGTGTACCTCAAAGTAGAACTCACTAATTAAAAAATGTTTGCACAAGGGCTGGGCAATATAGATAAATTATTAGGACTGAGATATATATAGTAATGGCTTTCACAAAACTAACATTTAGTCTGCTTGCTCAAGCACACAGCAGCCTATTGTTCTTCTTAAGTTTTATTATCAGCTTTATTATTCCGTTCACCTGGTTTTTGGCCCGCTATTCCTCCCAGGGCTTTCAAGACAGAGACACTGTTCCAACTCTGACATGTCGGGACCGATCTGGAATAGCGTGCTTGTTCACAGTTTTTTGCTACGACTTGTCGTTCATTTGTTATTCTCATTTTTCCAGCAAAAAATAAATAAATGGCCCATAGGAATGAATGGGAAGAACGATGATGTAATCCACTCTGGCTGTTAGAGTGAGAGCAGCAAAAAACCCAGTATAAACTGAGATTTCAAAGTTAAAATCCATTTACATATGTCAGTCTTAAAGGCACAGTAACAAAAAAGGCAGTTTCATTGTAAGGGATTAACAGGGAAAACCATGTAATAATGAATTATGATGAATTGATAATATGATGAGTCCTGGAAACCATGGAAAAATTCAACAGAAGGAAAATGTATATAGTATTGTTTTTTAAAAACGCCTTGGCCAATCAAGGACCTTAATGGCTAAAGAAGTTCTGATTGATTGCCCTGTAAAAAAAACACTGTGATTGATCAGAGGCTTATTTCCATATCACAGCCTTCTGCAATATCCAAAATTGCAATAACGATTAAGAGATTATGTATTGTGCAGCCCTAGTTTGTATGAAACTTTTGGACAAACAGTGCATCCAAGACTACGGCCTATGCATTATCATTTATAATTATTCATTAAAACTGTATAAGCATTAAGTCTATATAGTGTCTCACACTGAATCTCCATGAATAACTCAGTGGGCAGACTAGTGGGTTGCTCAGTGGTAGCTCAGAGTGTAGGACACTTGCCTCTGGACCAAGAGGTCATGGGTTCGAATCCTACCTTCAGCAAACCACCACTGGGTTCCTGAGCAAGACCCTAACCCCAAGTTGCTCCAGAGAGACTGTCCCCTGTAGTTAGAGAATGGAAGTCGCTTTGGACAAAAGCGTCTGCTAAATGCCGTAAATGTAAATGAATTTCAATGAAAAGACAGAGCCAATTAGCCTTTTTTATTCTCAGGTATGGCGGTTCGGTCAACTCCATATCAAACCCTACTTTTATTATACCATTCTAAACGTTTTTCCTTTATTTTCTCGACTGGAGACTGCAGAAATGACAGTGCCATGCTTGAAAAGTAGAGAGCAGGTGGTGTTACTCCAACTCCAACAAAGTGAAGAAGCCTGGACCAACCTAAACAGATGGCTAGCAGGCTAAATGACTAAATTCGGCATTTCTGCAAGCCTGCTTAAACTAAAGATTTCGGAGAGCAAACAACAAATAAACATATAATGCAGTTAATTCACCGGTGTGGACAAAACTGCCTGTTTATAACTATACTGTCACAGTCAAAACACTTAGCCAGGTAGCTAACAAGTTCACTGCTAGCTAGCTTCTAGGCTACAGGAGCTAGCTAGTACAGCAGAAAGCAGGCTTCTTTAAGGAATTACCAACAACATAAATGATGAGTCGAAGTCATTTTGTTAGAACTAGACTCACCATGCTTGTTCAAAGGTTTCAGACAGTGATTAAAGGATCATTTAGCTGTGAAGAGGTTCCACTCGTGGCTCTGCATGGGGAACAGCTGAATGAGGATTCTTGATTGACAGTCATGACCTGCACCTCCTCTGTTTGGAGGTCGATGAGGAGGGGGCGGGATCGTGGATAAATTCTCGAATCTGATTGGTCAAAACAATTCTAACGCTCTGCTATTGGCTCCCACTGTGGAGACGTTGAGGTGCAGATGGACAGAAATAGGACCTGGAGAACTACAGGAGGTGTTGTCTCTCAAGAAGGTGTAGGTTCTGGAGAAAATATTCTTAAATATGGTACGACTGTGAGTATTGGCACTACTTGTTGATGCTGATCATCATAATAATAGTAATAATAATAACTGTTATTATTGTTGTAAATATTTATATGGATAAAATAGCTTTAGTTCACAATCTAAACACTGTTTGCTTCTTGAAATTTGAAACTGTGACAGTCTTGCTTTTCACTCACTATACACTATATGGACAAACGTATTGGGACGCCTGACCACGAGGTGTTGTCTCTCAAAAAGGTGTAAGAACAGAAGTTCTTAAAAAATGTCACGAATATTGGTACTACTAGTTGATAATAGTAGTAGCCAAGTGGAAAAAACACTTGCCTGTGAACTCACAATGACAACAAAGTTGCAGATTTAAATCCCCACTTTCTACCATTGTGTCCCTGAGCAAGACATTAAACCCTCAAATGCTCCAGAGGGATTGTCCCTGTAAGTGCTGATTGTAAGTTGCCCTGGATAAGGGTGTCTACCAAATTTCCCTTTACCTTTGATAATAATAATTGTTATTATCAGTGTGGATAAAATGGCTTTAGTTTGCAGTCTAAACACTGTTAGTGTTTTGAAATTCAGAGGAAACAGTGACACTTTCACCTGTTGTGCACTATATGGACAGAAGTATTGGGACGCCTAACCATTGCACCAACAGGGACTTCAGTGACATTGCATTCAAAAACATAGACTTTAATACGGAGTTGGTCCCTCTTTGCAGCTATAACAGCTTCCATACTTCTTGGAAGGATTTCCACAAGATTTTTGAGTTTCTGTGGGAGTTTGTGTCTATTCTCTTTGTAGAGGATTCATAAAGTTAGGCACTGATGATGTTACCCAAACTGTCTACAGAGTTGGAAGCATAGCATTGTCCAAAATGCCTTGGTATGCTTGATTTATACACCTGTGGCAATGGGTATGATTGAAACATCTGAATTCAATAATTAGGAGGTGTGTCCCAATACTTTTGTCCATATAGTGTATGTTCAAGGTGAGCTATGGGTTAAGAAGTCCAGGGAAAGGGTGGCTGCATAACAGAGAAGGCCATTCATACTGCTGAAAACAGCAGTTGGAGTACTGATATTGGTGTAGACTTTAGAGACAGGGGTCTTGATGGGATCCCTTGCTGTAGGTATTCCCCCTCTTTGTTAGAGAAATCCTGACTGTTTGTGCATTTGGCCTCCTAGCAGTAAGGTTAGGTATCTGGCTTTCTTTTGCATTAGCTGGCTAGCTGGAAAAACATTTTAAACAGTCCTCACCTAAAAAGTTGTTTCATTGTCTTTTCAAAGGTTCTTCATTGTCCAACATTTCCTTTTAACTGAAAAACAGAAGAAACTCTCAGCAGCACTGCTGAGGACAGCTGTCCCTCTATTGCTTACATGGTTTCTGACACTTTATGATGGACTGTTGTTTATAAGATAATGAGATGAGATAATAAGATAACATAATTAAAACAGTGTCAGTGCAAGTTATTTAGAGATTACTTAACAATTGGACATGGTTTGAGGCCACTGGTGTGTCGATGTAAGCGTAAAGATTGCACAGGTGCATTGTAAGCTTCCGTCATTTATTATTGTCTACATTAGAATCGTAACTCCAGTGAAAATGATGTACATTTTTATCCCCAACTGTCTTATTTTTTGGTTCCCGTATTCTTGGAGTACTGAGTATGTGTATGAGTACTGAGTTTAACCGTGTATGCTGATGCAGTATTCAAGTAATGTTGAAATTGTCTAAAGTG
Source organism: Hydrocynus forskahlii (assembly GCA_037974365.1). Taxonomy (NCBI): domain Eukaryota; kingdom Metazoa; phylum Chordata; class Actinopteri; order Characiformes; family Alestidae; genus Hydrocynus; species Hydrocynus forskahlii. The sequence continues at coordinate 10,576,523 of JBBPCX010000038.1, forward strand.
GTCACTATGGATTATATTAGTAATTGATTAATTGAGTAATCATGGACACATTTTATAACGGCAAACATGAAACTTTAATTACAAACATATATGCATTAAGGAGGTCCTGCTGGTGTGGGTTTCCCTCCTTTCAATGATGGTTACAAAAGCATTTTGAGTGCTCCCCCTTGTGGAGAATGTTCAGACTGCTGAAGACTGCTTTATAAAGACATACTCAGACCATGTTGGTCATTCAAATGCTAAAATAATCACAAGGCCGATTCATCAAGAACATAAACATGACAGCCCTGGAATGGATGCAGAGAGGGATTGGGAAATCTCAATGGAAAAATCCTCGCTATCAGAATTCCTGCTTGCAAATAGATCATTTGTTGGATAGGTGAAAAGAGCTTTCAAACTGTGAAATACAACATTAAGCTCTCATCCCTTCATGCTTCTGCAATGTAGAAATAACTGTGCAAACACTGTACAGAACTACGGACTAGTGTATCAGCAAAAAGGTTCGAAACATGCATTTGATGGTGTTGAAAGGATTTAAACCTCTGTTTCTGACTTTGAAATGTATTACAAGGAAAAGCCTAATGTAATACTGAAATGTACCCAAATCAGGTGCCCTTCATTCCACCCTGAATGAGAAATCACCTACTTTGCTACATAAAAGGAAAACAGAAGCTTTTCGGTGAGCTATTTGTTTCCATGCATTTATGTGGCAGCTCATCCCTGGGCTGTTTTCCTCCACTGATGCACAGAAAAGAAACCCCGCTGTAAGTCTGCCAGCATGCTTAGTGTTATTGAAATGAGAATCTAGCATGCGCCTGCATTTGTTTGGAGGATACGGCCTGTGTTTGAAAGGGAGACGTGCCTTTGGTATAATTTCCCACTTTTATCCATTGCTGAGTTTTTTTTTTTCCCAAACCCTGCAAAGCCACAGGAAAGGTGGCTGAAATGTGGAACAAAAATGAGAAAAATGCCCAATGCCGCAGTTGTATAGATATTAGTAATTTTGTAATAGTAATTTGATATAAACCATTGTTTATTATTTGTGCAATGGAAATAGTATATAGGATATTTACATGAGGAACAGTAGAATGTCCTGCAAAATGAATCTAATATCTGAACTGAATTTTAGTGCTGGCAATGCATTATGCCATCATGACAATGTAGCAAATAATTTTGCAAATATTTTTTTGACACCATTTACAGTTGAGCTATCTGTCATTCCAGGCCAGGATTCTGGATCAAGTTTCAAATGAATCTTTTTGTTAGATGGCATCATGTGTTCTCCAGTGTCAAATGTGTGTCTGGCTCTAGAATAGTGAACTGGACCGGGCCTCTGAACAACACAACAAAAAACTGTTTCACCAATAAGCTTCACTGTTTGACTGGAAGTTTCAAAATGTTTTTGGATTCGTGGCATACATAATAGTCAGCAATTAAATAGTAGTTGCTACTATATTAAAATGGCAACTACTATTTAATAGTAGTTGATTTACACTGATCAGCCACTATATTAAAGCGACTGACAAGTAAATAATGTTCATTATTTAGTTATCTAGCGTGGTGGTGGGATATATTAGACAGCAAGTGAACAGTCAGTTCTTGAAGTTGATGTGTTGGAAGCAGGAAAAATTGATGTGTGGAACTGAGAGTCTTTGCCAAGGACCAGATTGTGACAGCTAGACATCTGAGTCAGAGCGGCACCAAAACAGCAAGTCTTATAGGGGATACCTGGTATGCAGTGGTCAGTATCTCACTGATGCGTGTGGGGTGTGAGGACTAGCTCGTCTGGTCTGATCCCAAAGAAAAGCTACTGCAGCACAAAGTAAATGTTGACTATGATAGAAATGTCAGATAAAAGGTGTCAAAAGTTTTTGCTGTAGGTACACGCTTTAATAGGTTTTGCTATGATGTCTCTTCACACAACTACAGGCTTGAATTCTAGTAGGAAGCTGTAAAAAGGGAAGAAATGCTATATGTGTCCAGAGATGTAGATGTAATGACTGAAAAAAGCTGAAGAACACTGAGAAAAAAAAATATATAAATCCAATATTAATTCCAATATTCCTTCCATGTTCATTTAAGCACCTGCCCCTCTAAAGGTAGAAAAGTGTATTTAGTCGAATAGTTTTCAGAGTATTTTCGGGTGAGCTTTATTTTGATTTTACATTATATTTTATGTGGTTCTTGTCTTTGTGTCCCTGTGTCTCTGAGTGTCTGTGCATAAGCAGTTTCCTCCTGGATTAATTATATTTTCTGAATCTGAATCTGTTACACCATTAATACCAAACTAACTATTGCAATCACATTCATTCGTTCATTCATACATTTTCTGTATTCACTTAATTCTTACTAGGGTCGTGGGTAATCGGACCCTATCCTGGGGTCAATGGGTACGAGGCAGGGATCCACGCTGGGCGGGGCGCCAGCCCACCGCAGGGCTGTAATCACATTGTGAAGTATTTTGTGACTCCTGTATATCAACATACAGGATGATTTTACAAATAAAGCCACTTTATAAAACCGTAGTATAGATATATAACAGACATGACAAGAAATGACAGTTACGGTTATGAAGGTCAGTTCAACTGTCTGTACTTTCCTGGACCCAACGAGAGGTGAAGCTTACTACTCCAGTGCGACCACCTACTGCCCATAACGTCCTCTTGTTTGTGGGGGCACTGATTTCTCACAATATCAAGCTTCTGATTCACTATCTCTGCCTCATGCATGACAATCAGAGCTGTACTGGTCCACCGCATAGTAACTTTCCTGTTATTACCCATGTATTTTAACTTTAATAATGTAGTACTTTACTTGAAATCTTGCATGCAGTGTGTAAATGAAAAGCAATTTGAAAGAGCATCCTTTACTATTGTATAGATTTCTGGGAAATTCTGGTATAATACATCTATTACAGCAGTCCTTTCTGTAAATTATGCAGTGGAATCTTAAGAATGGACATGAAAAATGACAGATATTGTTTGCAGTATACCAGTTTGTGATTAGAGTCATATAACTTTGGCTTCATTTTGAAATGTTGTGCTACTGAGCTAGACTTTGGACTGACGGATTTGCTGTTGTAGCTAATCAAAACTAGGCAGGTTGGGAACAACAATGAATTTGCCACCCTGATAACAGTCTGTCTGCCTTAATAATGTGATTTTTCACACACACATATATAATAAATGGCATTTAGAATTAATAAAGCATTCTAAGCAAAACCGAGGTGTGCTACAGTTTCTTATTAGGCTGGTTGTTTGGGACTTTTCTGTTAAATTTGTACAAGCAAACCATCACTGGATTGAATTGGTCAATTGAATGTGTGCGTTTTGAGCTATGAAGGAAAACTTGTAAAGGAAATGTTGAAGGAAATGTTCAATCTCAAGCTTAATTGTGGAAAAAAAGAAAAAGGTGGGCCTTCTCAAATTTGGGGTGACTGGCTTCATTTGCACTTTTGTTAGGGTGCACTTTTGCTTTCAGTTAATTTATTCCTTTAAATGTTGGCGTTTTGTAATCTTTCTTAGCTTTTAATTGGTTTTTTTGTATTCATAGAGAAGCATTTTGCCAAACTGCAACCTGTTGCCACTGGAGTGCCTCAAAATATTTATTTTCGCACTGAGAGAATCTCTTTTAAACCCATTGGAACTCTTTGGATGGTAACTGGTTTTGAAACCACATTCGTGGCCACCCGTGAGCCATGAGAACAAAACTCATTATACAGTCCCCAAATGGGACCATTGGAAGCTGGCATGGGCCTCACTTTTCTCACACTCTTTTCACAGCCACCTCTAAGGAGAAGGACGCAGACTAAAGGACTGGTGGGAGTCGGCTGCCATTGTTGAAGGCCTATGCATATTGGTCATGCATTATTTGAATATATGCAAATGCCACTGTGGCCACGCCCCCACTCAACTCCTTCCCACCAAAACCAGGCCCTGCTCCCCATGAGAAAGCGCCGTGGACGACTGCATTAATTTGCACTTGGGACATTTGCCAATTTTCATACATAAAATAAAGAGATGTAGGGAGAGCTACAGAAAGAAGGCCATTGCTGCATTTCAGCTCTAAGTGAAGTATAATACGTGCAGGTTGCTGGCATTTACGAAAAATAAAAGACCAAAAAAAAAGGACATCAAAAAGAGTTTGTTGGGCTGATGTGCTGTAGAAAAAACATGTTTGGTTCTGTGAAGAACCTCTCAATGAATGGAGACATTTTTGTAAACGAGATACAAAAAATCGTTCAATCATTACAATGTAAACAAAAAGTCTGATGTGAAATATTGTGTTCTACATATGCATTTTTGTTCACAACAGTGGTGAAAGGAACCCGACATAAAGTGGGAGAGGCCTCTTAAAGCTGTAACACATGAAGAAATATTACACAAAATAGTAACAAATATACCAGAGATATTGTTATACAATACTTGTTTTACTATGTGTAAAATCTTCTTTAATCATACTTTGCTTTTTTTCAACATTATATATAAAAATTCATAACAAACAGACAGATTCACTGGTGTCTTTCGTGGCTTTGGATATTAAATAAAGTGTTTATAGTTGCGTTCTAGATCATGGGTTTAAACCATGGGTTTATTATTCTCTATAATGAATAATTTCACATTAGACCATACTGAATAACACTGCAACCAGTGAATTAAGCAAAACATTTTTTAAAAATCTGTGCAATCCCCTTCTAAAGTGTGCAAAAACACACTTTGTTCTTATAACAATTAGAGATCTAGATGCACATGATCAGGCAAAGAACCATTTAGGAAGCTTTATTCTAAAGCAATATGGCTTAGCTATTCAAAACAAGCCATAATGTGACATTTGAATTACAGTTTTTGCTTATTCTGAACATCCTAGTGCTAAAGGACTATGAAGCAATTTACTCTGGGATCAATAAAGTTTTCTGATTTGGATTCTGATTCTGAAGACATACTGTGTGTGTGTGTGTGTGTGTGTGTGTGTGTGTGCGTGTGTTAAGGAATTCAGTTGTATTATAAGTATTGGTGGACAGTTACTTACTTCTGGTCATAAGTAACTATAATTTTGCAGCTAAATATTTAACTTAAAGCTGACTGGCCACCTAAGCTGATTGGTCTCCCCACCTCCCCCAACACACACTTGCATGCCAATTCGTCACACACCCAACTGCCGAGACATGTGCTTGAACTTGACCGAAGGAATGGCAGTTTTGCCCCTTGCACTCCTCTTTTTGCACTCCTCTTTTTTAAGGCTGATGTCAGTGCTCATTTCCATAAACTCCAGTCCAGCTAAAGAGCAGGCACTCGTGTGTGTGAGTTCTTTCACGCGGGGCAGCCAGAGACGCAGCACCTCCACATTTGAGGCCTAAATAGGGTAAGCTGCGACTTTGTTCTTCTGCTGAAACTGCATTAGTTTTTACATTTTTAAAAGGTCAAATGCCAAGATTCACTCATTAAATATATTAGGCCTCATAACACTGAAGTTTAGCAAAATTAGTATGCTGCTATAAAATACATTTATTACACAGTTTACTGGACATTACATTTATTGTGTAGGTCACTTTGAAATGCTAGACTAGACTCACTTGCTTCATCAGTCATAATGCACTTGCTGCATGAAGATTAAGGGGCCATTACAGGTGTTATGTTTATTTTTAATGGGTATTTTTTATATTATTGCATCATTGATGGCATATCTTTTTCGGGTTTATGTCTCTATGTATAACAGTTTTGGTAAGTTTTGCATTTAAAGATGAACGCAATT
>JBBPCX010000038.1:10586485-10602323 GCA_037974365.1 Hydrocynus forskahlii
CACACACCCTCTCACACAAACACACACACACACACACACACACACACACACACACACACACACACACACACTCTCTCTCTCTCTATCTCTCTCTCTCTCTCTCACACACACACACACACTCAGACACACAGAGCGTATTAGGAAGCAGGAGCAGCGAGGATGCGTGGACTTGGAGGGATTCAGCAATGGTGCACATAACAGGTCCTGCTCATATGTTACAATACAATCTCTTATTTTAGAATGTATTGACAACACACAACATTTAACATTTTCGCGTGTGTGTGTTTTAAGCATGTGAGTGCATGCAAGTATGTGTGTTTGAGAGGGAGAGACAGTGAGAGAAAGAGAGAGAGAAAGAGAGACAGAGAAAGAGAGAGAAAGAGAGAGACAGTGAGAAAGAGAGAGACAGTGAGAAAGAGAGATGGAGAGAGAGAGTGAGAGAAGAAGGGAGTGTGTTGACTTATAAGTCATGGGACAGATGCTGAAACAGCTGAATATTGGTGTGTGTGTTATGAAGTGAGGAGATTAAGGTGAAAGTTCTGCTTTAACACTGCATGGTTTGTGTGTGATCTAGAGAACCACCAAACCCTCCTCATTCACTAGACCGCCCCTCAGCCTAAACATTCATCTTCTTTCCTCCTCACACTTTGCCTTGAGCCACCTGACGTCCAGGAGCTTTATAGCCACCGATGGTCATCGCTTTGGATTTCGGCCTCACTTTGGCTGCACCCAACCTCCAGCTGCTGTTCTCATATCAAGATGTTGCATTTATTTCCCCCCAAACTTCCTTTCCTGCCTGATATAATGAAGGGACGTGTGCAACCAAGACAAAAGCTCAACGTGAATGACGTTACTTGGTGTTTCCAGGCTCCACAGCCTTGTTATTTGGTCCAGAGAACCTTCTAATGGGTCAGTCCTGCATTAATGCATCTCATGTAATGCTCAATTCGACATGATGTGACCCCCCTTTCTCTCTGGTGCATTGCACATGTCACCCGAGCTGTAGCGAGGAGAAAAACATGCTGGGAGGAACTTTAAGAGGATCATCCACGCAGGATTTGGAGTAACAGTCATCAATGCACGGTGTGGGGAGGTGGGAAGGGGGTCACCATGAGGAGTGTTTAGTTTTGCATCTTCTGGACCAAACTCTTCCCTCCAGATTCCAAGAGATGTTTGGCATGGGACGCTTGGCACTTGAGTACAGAATTACTCATCCTAGCTTTGTTCCTGACATTCAAAAGCGTCAGAGAAAGAGGCTCCTCTGTTTAGGCTGTCTTTTATTTTACTTTATTGTCATTATTATTATTTTTTTTTTACTGTTGCTTGAAAAACCAGCAAAAGCTTGAACTCACCAGTTGCTTCCTTGCTGCCTCTTGGATTAGCTCTTGTCTGTTGGACTCCTACCAAGAAACCTTCAAGTGAGTATTGCTTATTGAATAGTAAGACTTTAGGTGTAAATACAGTTCTGTGCAAAAGATTCATTCTGAAAACACACTCCAAAATGTATAAATACTGTATGCATTCAGCTGGACAATAAAGACCACTAAGAGTGAGTCAAAGTGAAATTCCACCAATTTCTGTAAAATTCAATTATTAGACCGGTTCATTTTAGAAAAACAACTAACAGTGTTGGTACTGGAGTCCAGTCACAATGTGTACAGTGCAAATAAAGCCATTTGATTTACTTGCAAAATCAGCAATAAACCTACGTCCTCTGTTTATTCTTTAATATCCATGAATCTATTTTTGAAAAAAGCAATGTTTTGTGCCAAAATTGTGTCTCTACATGATCCTAAATCAATGTGCAAAGCTTTAGACAGCACATCAGTTACTATTCATCTTGTAGTAACATTTTATGATGAAACTTTAAGAACCACTGAACTCTTCATATGTCTGGTTCCTATCACCACTGCTGTGAACAATTCTGGTTCAGTAAGTTTCACTATAATGGAGAATTTCATGTCAAACCACTCTGAATGAAGTCTAAATGATTTATTGATGAAGAAGAATTGGTAGGATTCTTGTAAACACTTTGAGAGTGCTCTGAGCTGTGGCTATGGAGTCGGTCCTGTGTGTTTCTCTGTGTTGTTTCGGAGCAGGGGTTGTGTGTGGTGTATAAACAGTGTGTGTTGGTCGGAGTTAGTGTTTCTGTGGGCCGTGGAGTGGTGGTCGCTGCTCCAGTGTGGTGCTGTGAAAGCAGACAGTTGTGTGATTGTTTGGGAGCCTGGGAAAAAGGTCCCGGGCCGTGTGAGGCGGGGGGCATCCCCCCCAGACCCTCTTGTTGAGGAGACCCGTGTGCTCCCAGACCTCATTGTCATGCTAATGGCTGCCTGCACGTTGTTGAACTTGATGTTGACTTCTTTCTTTTTTGGGGGGCTGCGTTTTTTTCCCCTAGCCACTTGTTTTGTGGGAAAAAACTCTCCTCCAGAGCTACAGTGTGAAATTAATTAATCAGGCTTTTGGATCTGCCAACAATGGAGGCCTGAGAGGATGGAGGAGGAACACAAAGAGCCTCAGGAGCTTTTATAAACTCTGCTTTTACCCACACAGCACACAGACAGCGAAACTACTTAAGTGTTTAGTTAATGATGAGCTGCTTTATACAGCAACAGCAGAGCACAGTTATACTCTTTTACCACTTTTTTTATTATTATTATTGTTGTTGTTGTTATTATTGTTATTATTATACATTTAGTTGCAATTAGTTCTATACACAGTAGATATGCAGAATGTGTGTGTGTGTTTGTACCATATAAGCTGCATGTATGTGTTTGTGTGTATATAGTTGTGTATACTGTATTTTTAGCATTGTGTGTGTGTGTGTGTGTGTGTGTGAGAGAGAGAGAGAGAGAGATAAAGAGAGAGAGAGGGAGAGAGAGAGACTTGTTAAGTTGTTTTTATGAGTAAAATTGTAGTAACTGTATAAGTGTGTGTGTGTGTGGGGAGTCGTTTTTATGAAGAGTATTGCAATATTGAGTTAACGTGTGTTAATAACAATTTTATTGTACTACTGTGTATACGTGTATTTTAACACTAATATTGTAAGATCTGTATATGTATATGATTTCATTAGTAATGTTGTAATAACTGTATGTGTGTGTGTGTGTGTGTGTGTGTGTGTATGTGTTTGTGTAATATAACAGTATTGTAAGTTTGTATGTGTATGTGTGTGTGTGTGTGTGTGTGTTTATTAGTAATATTGTAATAATAAACTGGTCTCCGTACTTTTAAGACCTCTAATCCTAAATACTTCTTTAACAAGTTCACGAGATTTATTTTTAACATTTTTTATTACCCTCACGAGGTGTTTTGGGTTTTTTTTTGTTGTTGTTTTTGTTTTTTCTGCTCTTTTTTTTCCGTTCGTATTTTTTCATCTCGTAGTTTTTCAGTTAGTACTTGTTGCTGTGATCGCTCGGAGCTGAGAACACAGAACTTATTGACCCATTCATTTCCCACAATAAAAATAATAAACATAAACATAACATAAAAACATTTACAATTTAACAGATACAACAGATTTAAAGACAAAAATAAGACAGTATCGGTTTTAACGCTGCGCTAAAATATAACCACCAAACTAAAAATCGTTTCTAACACGTAAACATGCGTGAACGAACACGAGAAACTGAACTTTATTTATTTTTTTTTTCACATTGAATCTACTACAGAAAACAGCGTCAGTCACAGTGATGGTCAAATGCGTTTAGCTGTTTATCTGCTGACGAACGTCGCACGCACGCACACGCGCACACACACACACACACACACACACACACACACAGTACATAAACATATTCGGGGTTTATCTGAGGTGGGTTACACGATCACTTAGACACTGTATGTTTGGTACAGATGTGTTGTTAAAGCAGATGTGGGCGGGGGTGACTGAGAGGTAGTTGTGAGTTACAGTAGACTAACGTGCTGGTGTGTTTTCAGTACCGCGGACAGCGGCCACTGTCCTCCAGTTCACACACATTCACAACTTCAGACACACCTCACTGATCCTGTTACTGAGACGCATCACATACACACCACCATACTGTGCAACACACATCACACTGTAAATCACTCATCACACCGCAAAACCCTCATCACACTGTAAAACATTCGTACTGTACAACACAACACACTGTAAAACACTCACCATACTGTACAACACATCAAACTCTAAAACACTCACCATACTGTACAACACATCAAACTGTAAAACACTCATCATACTGTACAACACTCATCACCCTGTACAACACTCATCACACTCAGAAAACTGCACACATTGTACAACACTCAACACACTGTGAAACACTCATCACACTGTAAAACACTCACCATACTGTACAACACGCATCATACTGTAAAACACTCATCACACTATACAACACCCATCACACTGCATACACGGTACAGCCCACAGCTGCACAACACCAGTATTCAACAATATGAAACATTAACCCATAACATCAGTACACAACATCAATACAAATCACTACACAACATGAATACCCAACATGAATACCCAACATCGACAGGTGTGTGTGTGTGTGTGTGTGAGAGAGAGAGAGAGAGAGAGAGAGAGAGGGAGGGAGAGACAGAGAGCGAGAGAGCGAGAGAGATATTAGAGATATTAAAAACAAAAGAGATATTAGAGATATTAATAGTAGAGATATTAAAAACAGGACTCATTTATAGATGTATATATATACACATATATATATATATATATATATAGAGAGAGAGAGAGGGGGGGGGGGACTGCAGAAATCCCCCATCATCGTGTGTTTGGCATAAATTGCAGTGTCATCTAGTTTGAAGACTTTTATTCGTATTAATAAAACGTTTTCGTATTTTGTGTGGACTGGCGAGAAGCTGATGAATGTTGAACACACAATAATGCTGCACCTTCGTTTTTCACAAAAAAAATGTCAGACTAAGTAAGTACATAAACAAACAAACAAACAAGCAAAGAAATAAACAGAAATAGATCTCATCGTGTCAGAGCTGCACACCAGCTCTGAAGAGTCTCAGCTTCCTTCCGGACTAAATTTCAGGTGTGGTTTGGGCTGGTAAGTGTTTTATTTCTCTGAATGTGGATTTAAATCCTGCAGTCGTTGCGGTGAGGTGAGGAAAGAGTTTCCCATGTGTTTCTTCCCCTTCCTGTATTTTCTTTGATACAGTCCCCTACCCTTCCCGTTTCTCATCGTTAAATCACAGAAGCAGCAGTTTGGGAGGCCTCCTGTCCAGCACTTCAACTATTACATTAATGATAATATTCTGACTATTATTACAGTTCCACTGCACTATATAATGTCAGACGATCTCTTCTATTCGGCTGAAACAGTAGCTGCCAGTATTGTTGTTTTCAATTTTCCATTACACTAAAGATTTAATAAGAAATAATTATAAGGAAGGGGGGCACCTCCACACCATAATAATTAGACTCTTTATCATATTAATAACGGACCTTAAGCTTACTGTATTGAATATAATTTCCAGGCTTCAATGCTTCATACTACATGTAACTTTCACATGAGACTAAACACCAGACTGCATATAGTGTCAGTACTTACCTTTAGTACGTGTTTAAGCCTCTTCTTCAACCTCGGATTAAAAAAGACAAGCAGTACTTTTCCTCCTTTAACACCGTATTTACCCCACTATGTGATTACATACGTGAAGAGTGGGGGGTTTACCATCTTCAGGCTGTTTTTTGTTAATATATGCTGTGAGGCTTGTATATTTTTGGAGGAGAAACGACCCCCACAGCTGTTGTGTGCACGTTGCATCAGGTGTGTTAGAGTTGGGATGTCAGGATTAGTATTGTCCTAGGTCCAAAAACAACAGATGAGCAAATGAGGTAAAATATGTGTGTTGTTGGTGTAATACTGATGTATTCGTGGGGTAAAACCGCTATATTAATGCAGTGTGGGGAGTAAAGCAGCAGAACTGGGGTAACGGTGGCCTACGACCATGTGGCAGTCCAGCAAACAGTTATTTTTTTCCTCACCCGTTTCAAGTTGGCCACGCCCAGTTCACCGGGATTGGCTAGTAGCTTCCATTCACAAGCGCTGGATCGCTCGGGAGCACGGGCCCCTAGCCAATCATAGCTCACAAGATGGGACTTTACTAGCCAATCAAGGTGAAGAGTAGGTGGGGCTTTTCTGAATACGGGTGGGAAAAAAACTACCCCACGTCAGTCTTGCAGTCGTCTCGCTTTCCCAGTTTCAGGTCGGTCGCGGTGCCTGACGTGCAGCCTTCATTCCTTCCTCTCGGCTCGAAAAAAAACCTAACAAAAAGGCTTTTATTTATTGGCCGTTTCGTTTTTATCCCTTTTTGTACAAAAATGCTGGAGCCCTGTGGACTTACCGCAACGAACAGTAGAAAGAGGGCAACTCGAGATTCGTGGGGGCTTTTTTGTGCTTTTTTGAGTCAGAAATGTCTTTTTTGTATTTAAAATGCACCTCTGGACTAACAGAAAATAAAAGGAGTGAGACAATTAAGCTGTAAGTATACCTGTTTCTCATTTTTTCTCATTTCTCGATAAACTGCAGTCTGATAATGGCCGAGTTGGGAGTTAATTGTGTGTCTCGTGGTTTATTTAAATGAAAATTCTGCACTAAGTTTTTATATACATGAAAAAAATCAGGAAATGTATTTTTAAGCGTTTGTAAGAGTTGTCAGACTAAATGAATGGCTGCTTAGTTGCCCCTGTACGCAACTAAAGCTTTTTAGTGTGTAAACTTTATCTTCGGCCCTGCTCTCCTTATTTGTAGAGATCCGCTGATCTGCTTTGACAGTCTCAGAAGTTGTATGTTGTTGGTTCTAGTAATGCCTGACACGTTTTAATGGATCTTTGGAGTTTGTTTTCTACGTTGTAGACAGAGGAGAAAGCGCTTGTACCACATAAACCATTGATAATCTCCCTCTGGGTGCATAAATGACATTATTTAGTATTACACACATTTCTGGGCCATTTTTGAGAAGATCAGTCAGAAACCCAGACTACAGGGATCCAGACTGAGGCTCTGGACCAGAGGCCTTCAATGCTGAACTAAAATGTGACAAATAGTCTAACATGGCCAAAAATCAGAGGTCTGGCTCCATTTATATTTACTTACATCACAGTGTTGGAATTGTAGTATTGTAGTTTAAGGTAGTTAATTACATTCATTCGTATTTATTTAACGGTGAAGGGTTTTAGAGGGTCGTGTTGTGTTTTTTTAATGGTAAAAAGGTTTAGAGGGTTGTGTAGTGGGAGTTAGGCCCACCATAGAGTATACAGTTCTTAAATTTCACTACTATACACAATACTGTTCTTATTTGCATATTTATATTCACATGTAATTTCAATGATGTTATATCTGACTGATTAATCAGTATTTTCAATCTGTAATACATTTATCAGTATTTATAATAGAAGGGGATCACTTTTAGACGGTTTTAGAAACAAGACTATTTTATTTGTCTTATTTTACATCTCGTTTAGTCCTTCAGATTTTCTAATCATTCAAATTTTGTGTTGTGACTAGTAAACAGTTTTATTACATAATGTCTACATATGAATTTAGAGGCTCAGGTCCATTCATTCACACCAAGTCCTGGACATCTGGGCTCTTTTAGCTTCTTAATTAAATTGTAACCAACTGAAAGCTGTGTTGGTTCACATCCTCATCTCTAGACCAAATTAATCCAAAAAGAGATGCATAACAAACTTCAGTTTTGTGCAAGAGCTGTACTGGAGGACTTTTTAAAATTTGTTATTAGACACTTCTAATCTAGGCATGTAATAATGAAATGCTTTTTGAGGAGAATGATTTCAGGTTCCTATCCACTTTTTCTAATAGTGTTTAGTGTTCGCTTCTTTCACACATACCAGTGTTTTCGAGGCCTCGCTGCACGGAGAGGCTCCGCGAGCTCCTACACACGCGTGGTCGTGGCACCGAGGCGTTATTCACTGTTCAGGGCTGCGAGGCTTTAATATGAGCGTTAACACGTCCCGCGTGGGTGCAACGTTGTGTTTTGTCCACGTGTGTGTGTGTGTGAGAGAGAGAGAGGGAAAGAGTGTGTGCATGCACGTGTGTCCAAGCGTGTATGTATGTGTGTATATGTATGTGTACGTGTGTGTGCTACTATTTGTTATTATTTTCCAGTAATTAATGGTGTCAAGTCTTTTTGCGCGAAGACGTGCGAGTGTGTGTGCATGTGGATGTGTCCAAGCATGTGTGTGTGTGTGTGTGAGTGTGTGTGTGCGCGTGTATGAGTGCGCGCGCGCGTTGCGAGCGCGAGCGAACGAGCTGCACCCGGGCGAGTGCACGAGCTCCATGTGACCACAACAAGAGGCTGCATCCGGTCCCTTTAAGAGGTTCGGGTGAGTTTCTGTCTTTGGTTATCTAGCTGTATGAGTTTATGCGATATCATAAAGCTAGAGAACCGAATGTAGAAACTGATCCCACTGACTTCAGGCACGACAGGAGAAAAGAAAAAGGTAGAAAGGAGATAGGGAGAAGGGGAATGGGTGAGAAGCGAGAGGAGAGGACAGAGAGAGGGATGCGAGGAGGAGGAAGAGGAGAATAAGGAGGAGCGCAGGGAAACCGATAGACTGCGAGAGGGATTCAGGTAGGAGAGCTGTTCGTGCAAAGGTAGCTTTTGAATGCAACGCAGTGCAACGTCGTGTGTGTGTGTGTGTGTGTGTGTGTTAGGTTCATATTGCGCGTTCCGTTTCCCTCCATGCCTGCATAAGACCCTCAGTGCATGAGAGTGTATGAACGTGCACGCACTTTAACGACTCGATTTGATGAGATGTGGAGTGTATGTGTGTGTGTGTGCGTGTGTGTGTGTGTGTGTGTGTGTTAAGGACCTGGGCCACATTCCTCCATATGGTCGCGTGGACCTGGGGTGAGTGGAAATGGGTTAAAAGCAACGTGTTTCAGCCTATTGGTCCACTCGTGGGGAGTCACGTGACTCACCTACTTCTACGTATATCGGAGAGTATAGAACAGGAATGTGTGTGTGTGTGTGCGTGTGTGCTCTTATTTGCTATTACATGTCAGTAATTAATGATGAAATCTTTTTTGTACGCTCAAACATTAAGGACTCTGTAGTGTTTCAGTGTGTGTTTGTGTGTGTGTGTGTGTGTGTGTGGGTGGGTGGTTGGGTGGGTGGGTGTGCGTGTGTGAGAGCTATTATTTGCCAGCAATTTGTTGTCTAGTATTTTTTGTATACTCAAATATTAAGGACTCTCTGTAATGTTTTAGGGTGTTTGTGTGTGTGTGTGTGTGTGCTATTATTTGCGAGTAATTAATGATGCACAGTCTTTTTTGTATGCTCAAACATTAAGGGCTCTCTGTAATGTTTAAGAATGCGTGTGTGTGAGGCTTTTTCGAATTATGTGTGGCTTTTTTGGCGGTGTAGCTGTAACCCATGCGGTTGTAGTTGCTCACAAAGTTGTCAAGTGGTGTCATATTGCAGGCCCTTTGGGATGCTGGTGAATAAATGGAATAAATCAGTTAAACCGAGGACACTGCTCACAGACTGGGAGCAAACTGACTCAGGCGCTCATGAAGTGTTAGAGTGTATGAAAGATGGCTGGGTTTGGGATCACCCGAGATGTGTGGATCTCTGCAAGTCATGCCATTGCATTCTGCAAAATCCCCAGCACCTATGGGGAGCTGGACTGAATGGGAAACTGTCCTTGTTAATTGAAGACTGTGATTTCAACACTGGGGGCTTTGTTGTGCATCTATGTATGCTCCCCAATCCTTCCTTTCATAAGGCCCAGACAGGCTGCAAACCAACTCTGTGCCCCCCACTAAATGCAGAAATGTCTTTTCAGTAGACATAGCGTGCAATAAAAACTCTACAGCTATTATTTGCCAGTAATTAATGGTGTCTGGTCTTTTTTGTCTGCTCAAATATTAAGGAGTCTCTGTTATGTTTGAAGATACAGCCTTCCATTACTGTCACTCTTTCTCTTGCTTCCCTTAGACTTAACCAGGCCTTTGTAATCCTTTTAAAATATGAGTTATTTATATAACTGATTGACATTGCCTTCGGTCATATGACATAGAGGACTCTACATTCTATTAACTCTTTCCTGAGATATGCACGTGACTGTGCTTGCTATTTCATATGAAAGATACAGATGAGTCTACACTGTGGGAACAGACAGAACTTTTAAGTGCACAGTAACCGTGCACTTGCCCATGACCTTGTACAAACAAGCACATGTGCTTTGTATTTCCTATCAATGCGTTCCTCCAGTGCTTTTGTACTTGTCCTTCAGCCATTCTGTGTACCTTTTAGCCTCGTCATGAGCTACTGTCAGCAGTGATGTGCTGGCTATCAAAATGAGTGAGACACGTAGCGAGATACTTACATACAGATTCATCCAGAGCTGGTGTGTTATTTGACTGTGAAATGTCATCCAGATGCATTTAGAGTGCAGCTCACAGGTATGTTGAATGATTGAATGCCTAAGGTTTTAATAGCTATGATGCTAAAATGGTACAGAAATTGTGAAACCATACTGATTTATTGAATATTGTCACTATCCGATCAAAAACTGAAAACACCAAATGCTGTTTACAGTGTGCACGCTCCAATTCAAACTGGTTTTTAAAATCAGCAACATTAAAACGCTACGTGATTTTTGTAACATTGGCATTGATAGTGCTGTGGCTACACTATGTCAGATTACTACCTCACACATACTGCATATGGTGCAGACATGTAACCTCATAAATGAATGATATAAACAGGGCCTGGAGATGGAGGTGCAGTCGGAGGCCTGCCTGTCTGGCTGAGAGGTGCCCCAGACGTTTTCCCACATTAATATGTGTCTGGGCCTGTGCTGGGGACCCAGCAGATGGAGTCTTGTCTCAGCACCTGGCATATGCAGGGCTGCCATTGTGTACGTCCACGACTAATCTCGCTTAAATGTAACCAACTCTGCATTTCAATTTCACCACAGATTAAAAATATATTAGGGGGGGAAACGTGTGTGTGTGTGTGTGGAGGGGGAGGGGTTATAGGTTATAGAGTCTTAATTCAAGCAGATCTGTTTATGGAAATCTGTAATTTTTTGGATTTGTTATTTCTATAGCCATGATCATAGTGCTTCACACCACCAGTATAGCACTACTATCATACAATAAGTGCTTCTGGTCCTGTTCATGTGTTAGTAAACTATTTCAGCTGTAATTTTATTTATTTATCTGTAATATTTATATCCACCTCCCTACTGACCACAGTATTTTGTGTGTATAGTATAGCGTATTTAGCACTAAGCATTTTCAGTTTGATTTTGACTTTACTTTGTATTTTATACTGTTCTTGTCTTTGTGTCTCTGTGTGTCTGTGCAGTTGTAGCATAAGCAATTTCCTCCAATATCAGTGAAGTTTTCTGATTCTGATTCTAAACCGTACCAGAAGCCTACTGCTGTACGTGCTGCGAAAATGGGCTGTATTTCTGACTAAAGCATTGTCTGTCACCAAATGAAAGTGACATTCTGATTACTTAGCCCTGCTAGACACAAAATAAACTCGTTAGAAAGTGGCCGTGGCTGAAGCAGTGGGTAGTAAAGGATAAAGGCCTAAAATAATTACTCCATATAGGCCCACCACCTAATGCTGAGTGGGGAATAAAAAATTATGCGGCATGATTTCAGTGTGCCAGGGTGTGCACATACATTGACACGGTTAATTTACAGTCAGGCAAGTGCTATTAAAATCTCTGTGTCCCGACGGACCACCCCGGCTCCCTGTTTTGGATTCCTGCCCTTCTGCAATGGCCTCCTTTGTTGGGCTGGCGAAATTAGCCTGTAAATGAGTATAGGAAACCAAAATGAACAATGCCGATCTTATCAGTTCTGTTGAAAACATGACAGGACAGCCAGCACTATTATATAGTGGCCCAGTTTAATGCATGGTGGTTGTGAGAAAACCTGGGTTGCTGGCATTTAATTAGGCCATTTCATCAAAACATGGGGAATTTTGTACAACTAAGTTAGCTGATTTGCCTCCTAAAAATTTGCCTCCAACTAACAGTAGAAGATGACTTTAAGAGTAACCCTCCCCCCCTCCCACAACTCCCCAATTATCATTCAATTTTCATTTTGGCTTCAGAAAGCAAATGTCAATCATTTCTCTCTTCTGAACTTCTGAATCTGAGTGTGGTAGCTTAGCAACAGCCTCTGACCCATAAAATGAAATAGGAACCAGAAAAAAGGGCCTTTATTTGGAGTGTTAGTCCTGCACTGCTGCAAAAACAGGAGCCTGGGCTCCACTTTTATTCCATCTCCAGGCTGCTGGGTGATCAGCCTTGACTTTGAGAGAGGACACAAAAAAAAAAACGACGCTGGAATATGGTAAGCCCACATTTCGCCTGTTTTCTAAAGAACACTGGCCTCCAAATGTATTCTTAACAAAACCTGTTTGGAAATGTTTTTTTTTCGTGCTAAGCTGTTAGCAGCAGACCCAGCTCGAGCCTTTCTCTCTCTCTTACTTGAAATAAAAATAAAAACCAACTGCGAATCTGTGCTTTGAATCCAACAGGACGGGTCACATTTTCGCTCTTATGTCTTTCTGTCTTGTACAATCTCGTATTTTAGGCTAATTCTCCATCAGTTTTGAGCTTCCGTTTAAAATAAATAAATAATAAACAAGTAAACAACACATATACACACACACACACAGACACACACACACACATATGTATGTAAGAAAACTCCCTTTTGATAATTTGCTTGTGTTTTTAAACAGTTTAAATTACAGAAAAGTATTTAAAAGCTGATTCTCCGAAAAAAAAAAATCACTTATTTAAAATGTTTTTAGGTCACACAAAAAGAACAGTTACTTCGTTGCGTTATTTTATCTGAAAAAATGCTTAACGTCATCTTAGTTACTTATTTTCTTTTTCTGTTCGTTTCTTTTCTGCCGTTCTCGTGTCCAAACGAAACTTTAAATAACGGAGCTGCGAAGGTGCGTTAGACTGACTACAATATTAAAATCTAGTGAATAAAGAGTGAGAAACACTTGGACAGGGTTTCTCCACAGTTAGGAAGATCATCGGGATGTTCTTGTGAATTCAGAAATGTTTTTTTCCGAGCTAACTTGATCATGATGGTGAACTTGGCCGAATGTTTTTCCTCCCATCCTCACATTAAAGACCACCCAGAGCAGCCGCTTCTCCTCTGGGCTCCTTGACAGTAATGCAGTGCTTTAAAGCACCACAACAGGACTGAAATTTAGGATCATCTGAGGGATCAAACATGCCTTTGTTCCAAATGTTGTTTTTTTTTGGTTGCATAAGAAGATTTATTCTGTTACATCATAAGCTGTGATATTGAGGGAGCTCACTGTGCCTATTTTTAAACTCTTGATAGTTTTTTTTTCTTTGGATTTGAAATAATTCATGAGAATTTGTACATGTTGTCTTTATCATAGATAAAGACTGTGGTAAATCTCTTTTTCCTCGCTTCTAGCAAATACAGACAACCATGATTTTGTGTGTGTGTGTGTGTGTGTGTGTGTGTGTGTGTGTGTGTGTAAGAGAGAACGAGAGAGGGAGAGAGAGAGAGGGAGAGGGGAGAGAGACAGAGAAAAGAGTGAGTGTGTGTGAGAGAGAGGAGAGAGTGAGTGTATGTTTGTGTGTGTGAGAGAGTGAGTGTATAAGTGTGGCTGTGAGAGAGAAGAGAATGAGTGTGCATATGTGAGTGTGTGTGTGTGAGGGAGAGGGAGAAAGAGAGAGTGAGTGTGTGTATGTCTATATAGCTAATATTTGAGATTCCTTGCTTGGATAGATAGATAGATAGATAGATAGATAGATAGATAGATAGAAAGACTGATAGATAGTTGGACGGAATGACAGAATCACAAGCACCACCTCAAGCCCAGTTGTAAAATGACCCCAGTGTAAAATACTTGGTGTTAACCAGTTGGGCTGGCCAGCAGAAAATGTGTGTGTGTCTGTGTGTGTGTATATGTGTGTATTTGCGCTGTTCTGGAGCTGGGTGTATTTACCTCCAGCTGATGTTTTTTTGTGCAGGAGCTCTGCAGCCTGGCCTGAGATGCTGAAAGTTCATGATGAAAACACAAAGCAGTCACATGACCACCAAACTTGGGTGAGTATTCCAGCCCCCCGGGCATTATTACATGTCGCAATGTGACCTTGACTTCCGCTGTGCTGTGTAGAACCGTACAGCCAAAACAGAATGAAAAATGAAGACGGTAGAACCGGACAGAGAGGGGAAACTCGCGTCATTACACTGCAGGTGCTGAAGGCACGACTGAACATCTGTCTGGTAATTAGAGAGACCAGTGTTAAGAAAACTTGGGGACGTTTTTTTTTATGTGATGTGAGAAAGCAGTGCACCCCTATACACCCCCCCCACCCCCAAAAAACTGCATGCTGGATAGCAAACATACATGGGATTACTATGGCAACAGTGTTTGCCCTTGCTCATTGGTGGCAAAGCAAACTGTAAGGCTGGGGAAGGTCATGTGACTTGAGTCGGAGCAAAATCCTTCATGGCATGGGCTCCTACGTTTATTCCGCCGCTTCTGTTTCTGCTCCCTCCCATAAAGAGATGTGCGCTTCTGTACTGCGGGATTCCTTTCCTGTCACACGTTGCAGAAGTTTGTTCAGCTGTACCGTTTCTTCTCACGTTTTGGTTCTGATTTAGGAGCTGCAGCTTCCTCTCTTCCTCTGTTTTTGGATTTTAACTCAGAAGTCAGTTTGCACTGGACTGATGAGTCACAATTATTATATAATCGCCTAATAGCAATTATGCACTCTGTTGGAAATGACTTTCCACAGTGGTTAGCTTTCACTGTCTTATGTTAAAGAGGGATTTGGCCCATTTTTCTGATGAAAAACAAAGATGACAAAGAGGCCATTCAGAGTGGTTGCTCCCTTTTTTAGAGGGTCAGATTTTCTTCACAGTGTTTGTCATATGCACCAGGGGTCGTGATGTTTACAGCACTTTATTTACCATCTCAAACCACCAGTGAATCCCTTGAGTTTTTGTGTGTAATATTGACAAAACTGGTTGATAATATTGATAATATAGATAATCTTGGTAAAATAGTGGTAAATATGAAAAATACGTTTTCATTTTTCCTGCATAAATACACACATCATACAAAAACAGCAATGTTCTGACCTCTGACTTGGTGTTGTAACATTTCCAGGCTGGTAGTAAGTCATATTTTGAGCCATTTAAATTGTCAACGACTATGATTTGTATGTCAATTAATTGTCAGCGAAAATGTCATGATCGTAACAGGCCTGTTGATACAAACTGATAACAAACATAGTGTCAAAGGTTCATGTAAGCCTGTGTAGAGTACATTTTTATTTTGATTAGTTAGGAATAAGTGTATTGGCATGAAAATCAAGGTCACCTCAGAATTAAGTCTCTCTCTCTCTCTTAACTTATTCACTCTTCTTCGCCGAATGATGCCCTGATCCAATTTGTTCGTTTCCTCGCTGTTGGCGGATAAGGTGTGTGTGTAATTTGTATTTGAATTCTTTTGTCCGGGCCCTTATCTTTTTACGATATGACAGGGCTCCTGGAGGTCCGGGGTGAGGATAAGGTGGGCTCCTGTGGAAAGGCTGTAAGGGTGGTTCAGTCCCTCACCCTCTTAATTTCTCCATCTCTCTCTCTCTCTCTCTCGCTCTCTCTCTCTCTTTTTTTTCTCTTGCTCTCTCTCTTTCTCTCTCTTTTTTCTTCCCAACTCTTCTCCACCCCACCGCCCACCCACCCCCAGCCCACTCCTTGCTTCTCTTGCTTCACAATCTCAAGTCAGAGTTCAATGGCACATTTTTTTCTATTTTTCTGCC
>JBBPCX010000038.1:10605441-10626158 GCA_037974365.1 Hydrocynus forskahlii
CATACACACATATGGACATATATATTTGTATATAAATGTGTCTATGTGAATGTGTGTCCATGAGAGATTGAATGGATATATATTATTAAACAAGTCATGGTTGTTTGCTTGTAATTCTGCAGATCTCAGGAACTGGGAGGCAGAACTGCTGGCAAATGTTGAAGTGTGTTGGACTGAAGGACAGTTCAAGACAACTAGTCAGTGCTGTCTGTCATTATGTGTTGAGTACTTGACATTATCAGTACTGGTTATGATTTTTGTGGGCCAAAACTCCTAAACTCTTTATTTTGATCATCCTGTGATCTAAAAAGCTGGGCAGGAGAACAGCTTAGCTTTTAGCATTTCATAAAATTGCCCTCTACTAGAATATGATTTGCTTAAATATAAATACTCAGATTACTTCTCAATTATTGTATGTGTCATGGATTGTAATGTGCTGTTATGAGGCTTATATTTGATGTGGCTTATGTTGTAATGTGATTTACAACACATGTGGTTGCTGCAAGACCAACTGTTTATATTTTATATATTAGTTCTTTTGAATTTTTTTTTTTTTGAAGAAGAAATTAAAAGCGACAAAAAAATTCCCAGGCTTTTTAGAATTTAAAGAATAAACGACTCTGCGTGGCTTTCTTTGGAGGGTGATTTAAATGAGCTGCTGGACTGTTAGCCTGATAGGAGATAAATCTTTTTAAATGAATATGCAGAATGAGTGAAAGGCCGTGCGGGGGAGTGCCTGCTGCGTGCGGAGCACTAGTGTATGGCACCGTAAATGATGGCTTTCGTGTTTTTATTTTTCGCTGTATTTTCACTATATAATTAGTATTAGATATTTTTAAAGTAATTAGAGTATTAACAGAAAAGCTGTTTTTTCTGGCAGTGGGCTTGTGAAAGGTAGCTTTTTGAGGCTGAGAAACATCTGTAGAGGCTGAAGAGGCTGTTGATTTTCTCAGGGAGAGAATGGGCCGAGGCAGGCTGGGTAAGGCCTCTCTGACAGTGCCATGCAAAAGGGCTGCTTCAATAGTGAGGTGTATTTCTGAAGATGTTTAGGGGGGGGGAGAATAAGGAGCGAGGGAAGAGGAGGAGGAGGAGGGAAGCGTTGTGAAAAGGCAGCAGGCTGCGGAGTGAATGGGGGTGGCGGGGAGGGGGCCGGCTGGGTCCGCGACTCCATTGGTTGAATGCAACGGCTGCAGCAGCTGTGAAAAGAGGTCTCCCCTTTTTCCCACGACCCGGCAAAGAGGCGAAACAGTGGCCCGGGCCGGCCAGGGTCAAGTCACATCACTAATATATACACTGGGCCTGTGTCTGCGGACAATGCATACACACAGCTCATTTATTCAGGCTGCGCAGACAGACAGAGCCGTCCACATGTGTGCACACAGCCACCTTCAGACTGAGACAGAGAAGGAGGGGGGGGCAAGTGAGGACCTTGACACTAATTTCGATCACATTGGGGCCATTGTCTAGTTCTAGACCAACAGTTGTAGATTCTGCAAATTAACAAGCATTCGGTGAGCGTGGGACACACACACACACACACACACACACACACACACACACATGCACACACGGAGAGACACCTGCCATCCAGCCCTGCGACTATTCACATTATTAATATTCTTATAATAAATACACAGCAGCCTCTTATACTGAACTGGCTGATTAGAAACATATATTGAAAAAAACGTATGCACACACACTCACAGAGTATATATGTCTGTGTGTGTCTACAGCGATATAGGTATATAATGTCTGTGTGTGTGTGTGTGCATGCATGTGTGTATGCACACGAAACATGAAAACATCCCGATCAAATGACACGTTTTGTTGATATTGCTGAGACAGACACACTTTTTTCTACAAATTTCCATGCACATTTAGACCATTCATGTAAAGGGAAGCTGCTCTTTTAATATGAAATTGTAAAAAATCACAATAATGGAGATTCAAGGTTTTGTTTCATATATATATATAAATATATACGGTACTAGACAAAGTAACCTGGGCATCCTAATGCATTGAAAATAAAAACAAATGAAATTACATTTCAATTTTATGTAAGTATGTTATTGAAACTATTTCTAAATGAAGGCAGCCCTGTATTTATAGTTTTACCACCCAACAAATTTGCACAATGCACTGAGAAATCAGGAACCAAACCTGTGGTCTTATCTCGAACCACGATATTAATGACATTTGAGAAAACAAAATATTCTTGTTACATTTTTAAAATGTTCACGCTTATGTGTATTTACTTCAGTGTCTTTTAGTGCACTCCTTTTAAACACACACTTACTATTAAGATTGTTTTCATAGGCTCATTGGATTTTGCACAGCACTTTACACACAGAGCTTATTTGTACTTTGGACCTAAAACGATTAGAAGTTTTACTGCTTGTGAGAAGATATATATATTCTCAATTTGACAGTTTGACAAAATTCATCCTTTTTTCCAAAAGAAAAACTACATGTGGTTTGGTAGAACAAATACACCTGCTTTGCTGTGAACACATGTAGCAAAATGCTTAGCTTTGTTAACTTGAAAACTAGAGTGCTCGGCTTGGTTGTGATGTCTCTGCAATGTCAAGGCCTTGGCAGAAACTTGACTGTGATTGTGTGTGTGTGTGTGTGTGCGTGCATGTGTGTGTGTGTGTGTGTGTGAGATGGGAGAGAAGGGATTTGGTGAGGCTCTGCAGAATTACGTGTGTCTCTTCTTAGACTGAAGTGCAGCAGAGTTTAGACCGCCTGCTTTGGTTGAAGCGTGAAAGACAGCTACTTTAGACAATGGAGAGGGAGAGGAGATGGCAAGAGCACATAGCAACTCTCCTAGCAACTCCTGGACGGAGTGGAATGTAGATGAGACCTCAGCTCTGTCTATAGTGGCATAGGGGCTAATAAAAGGAAAGGATAAAACAATGAGTGCGTTCTGCTTTTGCCTTGTGCTGAAGAACACAGAAAGCATGGAAAATATGTATTTTGCATGTGCGATATCAGTCCTAGTTTCTTTATTCAGTTTCTAATCTGTTTCTGCAACAGATTTACTTGTAACCTTTTATAGATGTGTTAAATGCACCCAAATGTCTCTCTGTTCGTTTTTTTTCTTGTACTTAAGAGTATGCAAAGAAGAAAAAAACTGCCAGTAGTATTAGACGCAGTGGTGTCCGACAGATCGGCGCTTTAATTTCATCAGAGTCTTGTTAAAGTGAGCGCAGCAGAAAAGCTGCTAAAACCATTTTATGGCTGTTTTAAACCCACTCGAGTGGCTCTTTGTGTCCTTTGTTTTGCTAATATGTACTCAACTGTAATGGCATGCTTTATTTTTATTATTGCGGTGATTATTTTGTGGAGCTCATCTTGCTGAATACACGTTTATGACCCCCACAACCTGCAGTCCATTAGAGAACACACACCCAGTCTCTTAGCATTCCCTTCACAATAATGGGTGCCATCTTGTTAAAGCCTGTGGCGTACACTCCCCCAGTGTGTCCGCATCGCCCCTACCCACCCACCTCATCCTGTTTCGCACCCTTTTATGGAGCATTTGTCCCACAGTAAGCCTCATTCTTTTGGTAAACAAGCACAGGCACAACGGCGGGCTTCCTCTGCGCTTTCTCTCCACTGTTCAAAGGCTCCTGGAGTGCAGCGAGACAAAGGGGAGACTCACTTAATTAGCTGGGCGAGAAGATGCATTGTGGCAATTACCCAGCACAATGAGGGAAAGCGTACGGCCTGTTAATTTGGCGTGGGGCTGGAGAGCAGCTCCTCTGGCCCAGAATAGCCCTTTGTTAGACACAGAGCTCGCGTAATAGATCACATAGACTTCGATTAAGGCCAGCATGCTCCCAGAATCTTGCAACAAGGTGTGAGTGCATTTTGGATATGTGTAAGCCAAAGCAAACGCTGTGGGTGAACCCATTTTTCCTTCCATTGCTTTGCAGAGACTCTCCTCCACATTAGCATCAAGCGCAGCCAACACCAGTACACCTATAGAAGCAATCCAATTTACACATATGGTCCTTCTTCACAGTGTGGTGAAGTAACGTAACATGAGTTTCAAATGTTTTGCACTGGAGGTAACAATGCAAATCTAGTTAAAATGTAGCAGGAGATTCTACCCAAGAATCAGTGTAGTATAAACTGCAAGCCTAAATCATCACACACTGCAACCATGCCCAGCTATTAAAAGGATACTGTGGGAGTCCAAATGTAGTTTTTTTTTACTTTAGAACTGAAGCTACACGGCTAGTGTTTTTAACAAACACTACCAGTCAATACTCCCCCACTTATGTTTTTTGTTTTAATACACCTCAATACTTCTCTCAAATCACTTAAACCAACCCAGCCCTTCATTAAGGTCATCCAGACTAATCAGTGCAGTTTAGAACGTACTGAGAGCTATAAAGAATGAACAGAATCTCATTGACAACAAAAGGACTGGAAAGGATTGACCTTGAATCAGATTTCTCTGTGTTTATGATAGTCATTGTTATGAAAAACTGATTCTAGATCAGCACTCCTACTCCTGAGGTAGGCCTCCCAGAGCATACGGCTGCACAGTGGAGTTTGTTAATTTTTAGAGCCCATAGTAAGTCATACTGTGTCCTAAACCACGTCTACATCTTCTTAATGAAGAACTGGATGTGGTTTGAACGGCTTGAGAGAAGTTTTGAGCAGTAGATTTTGGGCTTGTTGACCATGGAGTGATGATTAGCAACATTAGCCTAGCAGCTCCAGTTCTACACTAAAGAAGCCAAACATGGCTGATTGCATCTGGAGTGAGTGTAAAATTGTGTAAATTAGATTTTACACTAGACGAGTGTGTGATGGCTGAGATTTGCAGTTTATACAATTTGTGAGATTAAAGCTTTTAAAACTTGTTAGCAAGGCTCAGACACCAAACATCTGTTGGCTGATGAACTACATTTAGCGAAAGAGGGAAATTTTGTAAATTCAATTTTTCGCCAAACTGTTGCTTTAAGTGCTCACGGAGTTGCTGCTAATGCCGCTACGTGGGGAACCACGTCTGTCTTTAGCCCCCCTCGGAGAAACGATCTCGACGTCCTTCCTGATCTATTTCTGCGGGTTTGAGTGGGAGGACGCTGACATATGGGGGGAGATGGCAGATCGAGGATGCCTCTCTTCCAGTTAGACCCTCAGGCAGTCACTTTCATGAAGTCAGATAACATTCTGGCGACCCCCACCCTTCACCACCTCCTCTCTTTTTCTGGAGAGTTCTTTAACCTTGATGAGTGAGATGATGGGGTTGGAGAGGACGGGAGTGGTGGGCAGCTTGGTAAAGACAGTACCAAAGCTCACACTCTCGTAAGATCAATATGATTGCAGTGTGTGAGTGTGTGTGTGTGTGTGTGTGTGTGTGTGTGTGTGTGTGTGTGTGTGTGTGGTGTGTGTGTGTGTTGGGTAGCTGGGCGCTAAGGGAGGTGGGTGTAGGGAAGTCCCACCGGCCCAAACCAAGACTTCGATACTGCCTGTGTGAGCCTTCCTACAAAAGTTGGTCTGCCCAGACAAGTGTTCTGTGCTAAAATAAATAAAATTCAAGTTAACTGTTTGGCCAAGAAGTAGACCAAATGTAATCAATAAACCGAGACGAGTTTTACATTAAAGCAACAAGGAACTCGAGTAATAAAAGCTTCTACCAAACCAGTACGTTTTGTGCAACATGCAGGTGTAGAAATAATCACACTGTGTAAATTTCACCTGAAGGTGGCTGGGACTACTATTTTCAGCTTAGTTTTTCCAATTGTTATAGATAAGATGTCATTCAGTGTCAGAAACCGCAAAAGCAAGTCTATTTGAGATTGTGTATTAGCTTGACACGGTCTGAAACAAGTGTGTAGGTTTTCTCATTTGCTACTTTAGCCTCAAACTTTAGAGCAGATAACGTGTCTTCGGGATTAGAACAAAAATGCTCAAATACATTTTTTTTTGCTGAGTAGTCAGTTTTAGCAGTTGGAGTTATTAGATACATGCTAATATATCTGACCCAGTTGAAAGTGTGGCTTTTTGATACATTCAATTGGACTTTTTTAGTCCATGTATCATATTTGAGCAGCCGTGATGTAAATTCTTGCCGGAACAAAGTCTTGTGTTTCTATTTTTTTATTTTTTAATGTAGTGTGAAAACACCTGCTGCACTTTACATCAGAGACGCACTGATGTGAAAATTTTGGGTGATGCAAGTATGCAATGCGGTTAGGAACATTAGGACATTTTAGAACATCCTTCATCCTTTCTTCTTTAAAACATCCATTCAGTATCTTCAGATTTTTGTCTATCCCTCTCACGTCCATGTAGACCTGCATTCTTTCTCGTCCTTTCATCATCACCTCCCTGCTCTAATCCCATGTTAAAACCCCTCAAGTATGTTGCTCTCTGTCCTGTCTCTCCCTCTTTTTCAGTCTGTCTCTGTCTGTTCTGCTTTCACTCTCTATCTCTGTCTCTCTTTCTCTCTCTACATCTCGCTCATTCCTCTTCCGCTGTATCTCTTTACTCATTCCTGTGTGGGGGTTTCTCCTCCGCTCCTGTACCGCTCCTGACTTTAGGTAATTGAGTTGGTGAGAAGTTAACCACCCCCCTCATTGGCAGGGAAGCCCACAACCCCTCCCATCACAGGAGGGTCACATTGTTCCGCCGACTTCTCCCGTCGGTGTAATCCCCTCCACCGGGACAATGGAGCTGCCCACCGGCCACTGAGATACATTAGCCCCCCGACCAGCGAGCTCCCGGACCATCCAGCTCCAGCTAACAGCTATCAGCGGTCCCCACTTCAAAGCGCAGGGCCCCAGCCTGCGTGGCTCGTTTACTTATTCATGCAGGCCTGGGAGAGGGTCTGTGGAGATGAAATGCGGCGGTGAGGAGACAGGCACTGATGTGGAGAGTGGAACAGCTCCCTGGTGGGCTCTGCCGTGGGAGTTAGGAGAGTGGGAGCCGCACTGGCACTCCTGTGATCTCCACCGCCGCGCTGAAGCCGCCGCTGCCGTCTACATCCAACATCTTGTCCCAATAATGTGGCCCGTTAGCGGCAATAGCCACAGCTGGGCTACACCGCCGCGTGCTGCTCTTAGGGGTTTACCACAAATTGTAAGATTACAGCTGATAGAGCAGCGATTGCAGCCGATAGAGAACCTGCAGGTGTGCTCACAGTACAATATGTAGATTTGTCCCTTAGATTTAGTACAAGTACTGTCCCATGGTACAGTGTACTGTCATCCTTTATATTTAGTGCCAGTACTGTCTCCCAGTATGGTGTAGATTTGTCCCTTAGATTTAATACTAGTGCTACATGGTGTGATGACTTTACTTGTGGAATAATAATAATAATAAGATAGGATAACCCTTTCTTAGCATGAATAATAGTCATCATCATCATCATCGGTTTTATTTTATTATTACTATTATTATTATTATTATTAGTAGTAGTAGTAGTAGCAGTAGTACAAGTAAAATCCTCTTGTTGAAACGGGCTGAAGAAGTGCTGATACACTTCCTTATGGCTTTCTAGAGAAATCAGGGGGGCGTGGCCACTTGGGCTTCGCCTTTGCTGCCTTGCCGTCAGTCAGAGGCAGAAGAGGAGGCCAGGTTGCCATGGGAACAAATACTGAGTGTTAACCAGAAGGGAAACAAACAAAGTGGTCCTCGTAAAAAGCAGGTTGGGCACGATACAGATACCCGCCTACTGGAGCAGGATGTGTGTGTGTGTGTGTGTGTGTGTGTGTGTGTGTGTGTGTGTGTGTGTGCGCGAGTGTGTGTACTGACATATCTTTACGTCTCTGTACTCTATTCAGGCCAGGCATTACACAAGCCTGTGTATTCATCTGAGTGTGTATTGTACACAGTGTACATCAGGCACGATTCCATCAGAACTGCTGTTAAATCGCACAGAAACAAACAGTACCAGCATCATGAAGCCCCCACTGTTGCTTTTATAGTTCACTTTCCAAGCATAATCAGTTAATTTTTGTTCAGTGGTTGAAGGTGTTGTCATGATCTCTTATAAATAAAGGCACCCACAGAGCCAGCCAGGGCATGTTTAATGCACTCCTAGTGAAACGCTGTTATCCGCACGCAGTGCTCTCTGCGGTTTTTCAGAAACCTTTTGCTCATGAGTGAAAGCTCACGCTTTTAATATATTCCATCATTGTCCAATGGTGTATGTGCCCAGAGGCTGCAGGGAGGCTTGACAATGCTGAGCGATAATTATTAGAACTACAGTACTGCATGGTTCCTCTGTTTGGTGCACTACTAATGCTGGACACCCATGTTAACGTTAGTGTCCTTGTAAACCCCCTAGTCAGTCCATTCCCCTCCTTTTCCCCCCTTTTCTCCTCCCAAACTCCATACCGAGACTCAGGCAGGAGGGATGGGGGGAGGAAGTACATCTCGCGGTACTTGGACGTCAGAGCTTCGCCTGATTTTGGCCACAAGGCAACTGCAGCAGCTCTCTCTCTTTCACTCCCCCGCTCTTGTTTTCCCTCTCTCTCTCTCTCTCTCTCTCTCTCTCCTGCTTGCATGCTTTCTGTAGTTTCTCCCCCTTTGGCGTGCAGTCTCATTGTATTGTGCCTCGTGCTTTATAACTATGGCGGGGCATGAAATACACCTAAACAGGCTTCTGGAACACAAGCGCTGCCTCCAGACGCCGTTCCCAAAAGCAACGCCTTCATTTTGGGGTCCCCTTCTTTTATTTCTCCACACGTCCCCCTCCCTCTGTTCACATCTCTTTAGTTCCTTGCTGGGCTGCTTCAATAACATATCGCAATTGCTTTCCCTCTTTTTTCTCTCCCCCCAGCCCGTCTTTCCCAAGTCCAATGCCATGGGGCAAACCTTCTCACCCCCTCTTACGCCTCCCTCCACACTGCACCAGCACACCCCTCCCTCTGAACTTAGAGACAGACAAACGCTCTGTTCTCTTTTTCTTTGCCTTTCACCTCTCCATCCATCCCGCCGCTCGGCCACAATGCTTGCGTTTTCTCCCGCGGCCTGCCGAGCGCAGCCCCCTGAACTAACAGCATCGCCGAAGCTGTCTCAATGCCACCGGGCCCCATTGTGTGCAGCCAGAGGAGAGTTAACACCCATGTCTGAGCCCAATGAATAGTATTATTGTGTCTGAGACACACAGCTCGCCCCCAGTTCCACCCCACTCCCCCAGTTGACCGCCCTTCTATCCCAGCTACCGTCCCCCCACACCCAGTCCCCTTTTCCCACCTCTTATCACTTGTCCAGCTCACTGTGTCAACTCTGTCTTAACAAACTTCTCCTACTACTTTATCTCTTCATTTTATCTGCAATTCATAGACAGTCCTTTTTTAAAATCAATAATTATCAATAAAGATTTGAAAGACTGTGTACATACAGCAAAGAAGAAGAGGGGTAGTGTTGGGCTAGTTTGCATGAAGGTTTTTTTTTTCAGTTTGTGGATACAATAGGGCAGAGAGTCCATAAAGGAATATCATTCTCACTAATTTGCATGATAGCAGAGCTTTGAAATCATTTGAATAATTTTGGACACTCTGAAGGCTTGCTGGTGTATTGATAGTTTAGTGGTTTAGTAGTTGCCTGCTGTTTTTTTTCTGCCCAATATAAAGTAGTGATGCACATGTTTAGTATTAGAGATCAATATTAAAACTAATGCTAATCTTATTAAAGGTGTAAGTGTTCAGTCAAAAATAACAGAAATCCGATTAATCGTTTCTTAATCATTGTCTGGTACAATTTTTTAAATCTTACCGAACAATGTAATTTAATTTAGATATAGGACCATCTCCTGGTCATTGTAGTTTAGTCTGTATTGTATGTTAATATGCATGATGCAACAGATATTAATATTCAGTAAATATTCACTGAATATAAATATATTTTTATACATGCTGAATATTCATCATAGATAAAAAGTGTGAAACCATGCACTTCCATGGAGTACTGAAAGTTTATCGATTTCAGTTCGAACTAGCAGTATTACGCAGTTGTCAGTAATAAGAGACCGAAGTTTCTGAACTTGCAAGACTCTTGCAATTCCCTCTGGCCCAGAAATCGGTCTTAACTCCAGTCCAGACAAGTTAAACTCCAGTCCAACTGCTAAAGATTGATAACTAGCTTGTTCTCAGTTGCCTTTATTATGGAGAACTCATGAGAGGGTACAGGCTAGTTATCTGTCCAGAGTATAGGAACATTATCCAACATATGCTGGGCGATAGAGCTGTCATAAAGGTTTTAAGTGACTTAAAAAATTGATCGCTCCCCCATTTCACTGATTAGAGTACACCTAAAAGTTGTCTCTTCTGTTGTCTTTTGTGGAAGCAACGGTCAGAGGCCAGAACTAGGCCTCTGCACTCGTACAAAATAATTGCCACGAAGGCCTCTTTGAGCAATGCCAAGTAAGAACTGATCAGCTCCCCCATCTAACTGTTTGTAATGAGATGTGTGCATGTGAATAACTTTTTAAAAGTACAAATAACCTTGTACTTGTGCATAATGCAAAGGTCGTTTATCTATTCAGGGTTTTTCCCAATAAGCTTTACATTATGTGACATTATGTGTTAAGGTTCTTCACACTCTCAACATCTCATCTACCAGAGTGGTTCTGTTGAATCTGTTGAAAGGTTTTTAGGGAATCGAAAACGGTTCTTCTATGGTACTGCTCGAAGAACCCTTTCTGGCACTTTCATTTTCAAGAATGTGGTTTTAACAATGAATGTTTTTGGTTTTATAAGGTGTTTTTTTTGGGGGGGGGAGGTTATTTTGTTAGAGGGTTGTTGTCCCCATGCCAATTCATGATGTGTAAAATAGAATCATCAGAAAATATCAGAAACAGATTAAAAAACGTTGGACCTGAAGATGGGTGCATTGTTACAGCCCCTGCGTCGGCAGAGGAAAAAGTTAAACCGGTGCATCTTTACTAAAAAGTGACTTCTTACCGCGAGCGGAAAAACATCAGGGTAATGGCTCAGCTGTAAGTACACTTGGCAGGTGCTTTCTTTCAGCCTGACATCCTTAACTCGAAAAAAATCTCTGGCTTCAGCCTTTTTTAAATCTGGGGTTTAAGAAGTTCACCTCACAGAGTGTGAGCGGATGCCAAAACATTCACCTTGCACATCTCTCTGATCAAAGTTACGGACTGACACTCGGAATGGGCCAGATGGTGAAAGTTAAGCTGAACTTGTTTGTTTTTTTGTTTTTTTTTTTTTTTTTTTGCCTCCACACCCCCCCTCAAACTATCCTTGTTGTTATTTGTTGGCAGGCGGCGCGGAGGACGAGGGAACGATGATGATAACGGATGGAGTAGGAGTTGGAGGATGGAGAAAGGAATGAACTCAGGAGCAGGTGAACACAGCTGTGGACCGCCATGGGCTCTCTCTCGTCTTTTTTCCCCTTGGCTTCTCTGTCTCGGAGGTTCCGAGGAGACGGCAGGGGCCAGCCAGCTAGCGCTGGAGTGGGCAGGCAGAGGCGGGCTGCTGCGCCCGCCGGCTAGCGGCTCGGCGGCACCGAGGAGGGAAGGAAATCGATGCGGAGGAAAGAGGCTGCCAGGGGTCGCCCAATGCAGCCTCCGGCCGCAGCGCCGTGGGACTCCAAAACGCTCGCCTATCCCTCGCCCTACCCACTCCCAGTCAACTCACATCAGCCTGAGAGAGAGAGAGAGGGCCAGAAGCACCGATGATGTTCCATGTGAAAGAGCAAGATAGTGTGTGTGTGTGTGTGTGTGTGTGTGTGTGTGTGTGTGTGTGTGTGTGTGTGTGCGTGTGTGGTTCCGCCGGAGGGACTTTCCAGCCCCAGCACCACTTGATAAAACTTTGTCTGTGAGGAGAACAAGTAGAAAAAGAGTGTCAAAGGTCCCTTTTTTTTGCTCCCCCACCCTCCTCGATGCCTTTTTACCATGAGTGTACATTCCCTGTGACTGTTTGAATGAGCGCTTGACGGAGGATCCCTCTCACTGTGAATTGAGGAGGCCTTCTTTTTTTTTTATACAGGTCCTCCTCCAAGCACGTACAAAGTGCTCTACATCAAATGAGCTGGCAAGAGAGGACAACTTGAACTTTTTTCCCTCTTTATTGGAGGACATTTTTTTCACCTTTGCAGTTGTAGATTAAATTAGATTATTTTTTAAATACTTAATATGCTTTGAGAGCTTCTGAAAAAAAGGCTTTGATTTTGATCTGCATCAAAAAGCTGGGCATTGCCCTCATCTGCATACTTCAAAAAACGCTGCTCCCTGGACCTGTGCACTGCTAGTTTTTGATAAGGTCACATTTAGAGGGAGGACAGAGTGGACCGAGCCCCAAACGAGCTCCACAAACTGATGAACTTTCTGTACAAGCTAATTTCAGCCTTACGCTTATTGCATTGTTCCTTTTGGCATAAGGAATGCCCCATTTCTTCCGTTTCAGGGAGAACTTAGTGGAATGAACTGAGGTGCTAGTGTCATCGTGGATGCTTTAAGGAATGAAGCTTACCAGGCGATGTGGGCACAACTTTCTCAACCAACTGGACTCAAAAAGGTGAGGACAGATTTCGTATCTGCAAGGCTTTACTTTCCTTCCTTTAGACGTTGTACAGGTGTAGCCTCATGGATAAAATTTGCATAACATGGCATCGCCCGTTAGCCATTCATTTTTATTTTAGCTGTGTAATAATGATGTGAGCCAGATACATCAGACGAGTACACATATGCTGTATTT
Source organism: Hydrocynus forskahlii (assembly GCA_037974365.1). Taxonomy (NCBI): domain Eukaryota; kingdom Metazoa; phylum Chordata; class Actinopteri; order Characiformes; family Alestidae; genus Hydrocynus; species Hydrocynus forskahlii. The sequence continues at coordinate 10,618,128 of JBBPCX010000038.1, forward strand.
GAATGCTGTTCATACCTCACATTCCAGCCTACATGTTTCATTACTTCCCATGTTGTTAACTCAGCTAGATGAACAAAAAACAAAAGACGAGCACTGGCCAATTTGTCTGGCAAGAAATCAGAATCAGAATGAGCCACAATAAATAACTGGTGCACCCCCATTTAGAGGTAGCTTTCTTTAGACTCTTCGTGTTGACTGCTGCTTTTGTCATTTGGGGCAGTTTTATGGGCACCAGCTGCCCATGCACTGGCAGAAAACCTGCTTTGCTCGTGGGCTATATGTGTTCTTAGCTAAAGCGCCGTAGACATATTTGCATATCTGATTGCTCTCTTTAAAAAGAAAAACCTTGACATGTCAGCGTAGATCTGCTCTGGGAGAGAAATCTGGGTCTCCTGGGCTTTGCGGCTCATCAGAAAGCCTCAGCGAAACGTTAAATGCAGCTCCTCCTCCTTTGTTTAACGTCTAATTTGTAGCCTAGCCATTGTGCTGTTAGCGTATGGGGTGCCCGCCGTACAGTAAATGTAGCGCCAGACCACAAGCCTAGCGTTCACACACACACACACATGCCACGCTGCCTGCGCTGGGCAGCGCCGCCGACAAAATGGCCGCCGCTGTCAGCCAGCTGTCTCCTCACCCAAGATGGCGCCACCTCGAACGCCAACCATCTGCTTAATCAGCGGCTGCATGCAAATCGCTTATAATTGCATTTGCATTGGGCTAATTCCCCAACTGTTACTGTAGGGCCGACCCCCCACTAAAGGAGGTAATTCGCTGTGGCCCCCTGCCTCTCCAGCGCGTACCTGCCACTCAGGTCTTTTTGGGCCATTTTACAAACGATTCCTCTTTATGTTAAGCTTGCTTAATGTGAAAGAAATGTGTCTTTTTCCAGTCACAAAGAGTCTAATGGCTGTGCCATCTGTGACATCTGCGGCCAACTAGTTGAGCTAGCCTGGGCTACGCAAATCCCTCAGTCGCAGGGTCCAACTCCAGACAGCCCCACATAATGACCTCATTAGCATGCACAGCACTCACCGCCATGGGCCTGGGTGTGCTGCTGCGCCGTGGGACCTAGCAGCATGCGCCCTTCACACTAACACTCACCAGTCAACATTGTGTTCTTCCGCACAATGCAGCACTTTGCACTTGTGTCACCGTGCTCCAGGATCAAGGCTCCACAAGTGACTGCTCTTTGTATTCGGGCTCATTTAATTATGTGGTTCGAACATAAATGGTTTATTCTGTTGAATTAGACGCGTTATGGTTATAGAAAACATTTCTATAAGGTACATGAATGGAGTTTTTTTCTAAAGTTATAAAAATATGCCAATGGTAAGATCTTAAAGAAGCTGAGTGGTTGCTGGTTCCAGGCCATAATAAAGCATTAGCTGCTTATTGAAAAGGCATTCAAACGACCAGATTGTTCTCTGAGGACTGCTGTAGAGAAAAGGCAGTATTTATAGGCTATATTTCCTCAGGTTAAAGCAGCTTAGCTCTTTTCAGTGAGTATATATGCATGCAAGCACCACCACCACTGCATTACAGTTGAATTTGAAGGCCCGTTCCATAAAACGTGGATAAGATGTCATAGTTTGAGTACTTTTTTATTTATCATAGGATAATATTGCTTCCTAAAAATATCTGTTTATGTTAAAGAGATGAGCCTTCCTTTGATGTGTTGTTCATCATTTAAGTGTGACTCATGCATCAAACGTTTGGCAAATTCGTTGGTAATGCTATTTTCTGCTTTTCAGCGAGCCTGGAGATTTTTAAAGCTCCATCATGATGTTAGAACTGCTTATCCTTTAACTAATAATCAAAAGAGATTTTTTTTAAGGTTTACAGATGTATGCGTATGTCGAAAATATGCCAATACCCCACTTTACTTTTAACACATTTAAAGTTATCTTTAACTGGTGTTACTTGCAGGAAAGTTGTCCTCGCCTGAATTTGTGGTAAATTGTCTCGTCAAAGCTGTTAATAAAGGTCACCTCACGTGGCTGTAAGTGGCTCTTCTTCATAAATGTCTCCATCGAGCAAAACTGAGCTTGACTTTGCAAACTGTAATCCAGATTTTGTTGTGAGCCTGCTTGAATAATACATATTTTGCAAGATGATTGTCAGTCAGGAGTGACATTCAGAAATTTCAATTTGGCACTTTGCCAAGTCTTTACTGTACAGCGTCCATTACTGACTGAGAAACAATCACTCTCTGTCACTTGTTCTGCTGTTGCCCTGAGCTGTGAGGCTGTGGGGGTTTAAATTAGGGCCTGGCAGGGGGTTATTTTTTGAGGTTTGGGGCATGTGGGGTTGTTGGAGAGGGGCTGGCGTCTCTGTCTATCTGGACTGGACCATCTATGAAGCCGAACGCTCATGTAAAATGGTATGTCTGGGTCTGCTCTGGGCCCTCATTAGCATATTTACAACAGCTGGGAAGGCCATATGCTTTAGCTGCAGCCAGACAACATTATATATAGCCTCATACGCCAGCCACCACACCCCATGGCTCCTTTCCATGCACACACACACACACACACACACACACACACACACATTTATACACAGTTCTTGCACATTTGACACAAATCACTTGTCATTCTCTTTTTTACTCGAAAACACCCCCCCACACACATGTAAAAAAGAAAAACAGAGCCTTTATGCTAATCACGCTTACAGCCATGTGTCCAAGTACACTAGCACAATTATGCATAATTCAACACAAAGCCAGGCAGGAGGCTGACTACTGTAAATCCTGTTAGCAGCCCATAGAGGGAAGGAGGAGATTTGGGTGGGGGCACTTGAATGTGACTCCACTGGATGCCTGAAACAAGGGGCGTCCACACCTTTAGCAAGATTCAGATGGACCCGCACCACTGTGGGTCCAAAGGGACACAACCAGCCTTGCAGTGACATTTCCCTTGAATAGTTGAAAGGTTGGGGGTTGGGTGTGTTAACTTCATTAAAGAATAAATGAGAAGGCTGTTTAGGTGCACAGTGTACTGAAAGATCTAGTGCGAGGCAATATATCGTTTTATCGGTATCACAAGTATCACTCAGTATAAACTGCATTGCGATGAAAATCATGCGCTGGTGCTTCGAAGTGTTCTGAAATAAGAATTGAAAGACTGAAACAAAAAAAGAAGTTTCTTATTTGGAAATCTAGGTTTGGTCGGGATAACGTTTACAATATAGCACACCCAGTTCTTTTAGTGTGGAGAACTCAGGAGGCATGGGCTCCTTAAAGTCAGCATGGAAATCCTAACCAATTTTTATTCATATGTTTTCCATGACAGTATTAGGGGTCTCTGAACAGTCTGAGTGTTTTTGCCCAGCAGTAGGTGGGGACGGTAGGAAGGGAAGGTGAATATTATTTGTTAATATTATTTTTCCAAACACGCTGAAGAGATTTTTAGAGACAAGGGGTCATTTGTATTGAACAAGCAGTTTAAATGGTATATGATACATTGCACATAAACCATACATGCTAACAATGAATGGAAGTAGTCGCCAAGTAATCTGATCTCATTTGTGATTCTTGGCTTTCATTCATCATAAGCAGCCTTAGTTTTATTTACTGTATTAGTCCTTTGTTATGGCCAGATACATAAACTGTCAAGATAAAAAAGGTGCATTTTGTTTTAAAGTTAACTCTAACTTCATTAAGACATCCCCAGAAACAGCAGTGTCATGAAATATGTGAAAAATATTGTGATATATAGAATTTTATCAATAGCGTCCAGCTCTGAATCTGCACTTTTAAGGCTCACTTAGTTCAGTTTGCCAACTTTTAGTTCATTTTAAGCCATGCTGCGCTGCAGAAGCAGCAGGATTTCAGTCAGCGCAGAAGCCTTTTGTGCACATTTGCAGTGTTTCAGCGCGAGGGGTTCCTTAGCTTTGAATGGCTGCTGCTTTTATATGCTTTGATATTGATTGAATATAGTCCCCCCACAGACGTAATAGTTGCTGAAAGCATTTATAGCCTTTGCTCAATTCAGCTAGTCCTGTACTGCATTTGCCTTTTCCATTTTTGGTGCACTTGATATGACTTGATATGTTCTAGGTGCCCAGTACAAACCTGCATGATTAAAGCATGTCAGACGTTTTGAAAAGAGATCATTGACAGGTTTGCCGAAAGGTATTTGACATGAAGAAGTGAGTATTTGTTCACTCAGCTGTTACGTTACTATTCCTACTAGGGGCTTTATATAATAACCATGATATACAGTGTGAGTTTAAATGGAAATAAATGGAATATAAGTGGAAAGTAGAGGTGATATTAGTAACAGCAGATAATTGCTTAAAGAGGTTTAGTTAGATTTGACCGATGTTTGATTTATTTCTTGTATTCCAGAAGAGCAGAACATTTGTTCGACTGCGTTTAGTTGCCTTATTTGTAGCCCTACAGAAATAAATGTTTCTCCATAATGCTAATCCAGTTGGATTACATGTTTATGTATTGGCACGAGCAGATGAAAGCTATTAAATATCAGCATCTATATTTCCATATCAGTGCATCCTTAATATAAAGTCTTTTTCTCTATCCCTTCCATTTTTCATGTGAAAACTGGCCTGCTGTTTTCTCAAAATAGGCCTCGTATAACAGCTACTACTGTAAGAAACTAACAGGAGGAGCATTTTACGATGAGTCATTTGGTCCGTGCTGCAGTTGGACTGTTTTTGTATTCCTCAGTTGTTTTACGCTCGCTTTCAGAACGAGCGTTGTCTGAATGTCATTCTTCACTATGAAGGAGCTACAGTAAGATGTCAGGAGAAAGCGAGGGAGGACGAGAAACAAAAAAACAAAAACAGCCGGCTGCTGCTGGCCCCTTTAAAATTCACCCGTGTTGACTGTGGCTGATTACAGTCAGAGGGAAAACAGCCGGGCATTTATACAAGTCACTGATTATGTCATTTTAAAACCCCCAAAATACAGGCCCTGCTCGGGAGTGTGCGGGGAGCGGAATTATGAAGCGGCGAGTGGAGTGTGTGAAGGAGAGTGGGGGAAATGGGAACGGAGTGCTGTTTGTATGATTAAACTGTCGGCTTGGTGGCACAGGCCACGCTGAAGAGCCGGGCCCGAGATTTGGCCGTAATGAAAACACCCCGAACCCCCGCCCCCCACTGCCGCTCTCTTCACAACACACTGCCTCAGCCTAACCCGGGTCTGTCCATTTACCGAGAGGAGAGGGGAGTCTGGGAGTGAGAGCAACAGCCACACACACACACACACACACACACACACACACAGCTAGACAGGGAGCGCATGTTGTTTGCCAGTGACTGATTTTGTTGGTGCCCTGGCCAGGGATAGGTGCAGTGAGGGAGGGGAGAGGTGGGGGATGAATGTTGTATTTCACTTTCTCTCTGAAGTTTCCCAGTCCTTCTGTTTATACAAGGCAAGGATGGACAATGTGCCAAAATATAGAATGTTATAATTTAGCCGTTACTTTAGGCACACAGTATGTAGTTCTTTTTTCCGATGTTTGCAAATAAGTTGCAAAACAGGTGTTATTGTCTATATTCAACATTCGCGTAACTAAATGATTTAAGAAAAAGGAGGAGGAAAAGTCAAGCGACTGGTGAAAAAATACATGAATAAAATAAGATAAGCCATAATGAGTTGATAGTTGTGTTTGTGGCTGTAGTTGGCCAAAATCTACTGAAGTGTCTAGGATATATGCTGTTGTTCAGTGTTGTAGAAGAACTAGCATTGGTATACAAAAGGAATGTGTTGTTATGATAATTATAACAATGACAATAACATCATATTGTCCACCCATAAACAAGGTATGCACTACTTAAGGGGCGAACCTGAATTCCGTGTTGGAAGGGCCGCGTCAGACAAGTAACTTTTAGTTTTCAGAATAAAAACATTGATATTAAGATTCTGTGGATTAATTGGCATCTGCAGAACATCCCTTAGGTAAATTACCAGTAATGTAGTTTTATATTTTATATCGAGAGCTTGGAAGCAGAGGGACGTAGGTGACATTTTGGACAAAAATGATTCAAATTAAAGCTCTTGGTGAGCCAACATTTTTTCATTTATATATGCCAACATTTTTTCATTTATATATGAAAGCACTTTTGATGGTACGGATGAAGGTTAATAAATACAGACAAGCCAAGATGTGGCGGAAATTTGTTTTTGCTTTCCGTTAAAATCGATCAAATATCACCTAAAAACCTCTGGTTCTAAACACTTGATATAAGAAAATCACATTAAGGAATGTTGTGCAGTTCTTAACAGCAAGCAAAACGTATTTTAGATCCAAAGTGAACCTTGCTGAAGTTATTAGGTTGATTTAGAAGATGCTTGTTTTATTTTTGTTATTTTAAATGTATATTAACTGGGTTTCTGCTGTTTTTTTGGCAGCTAAAAACTAACCATTTCATTTTCAAGCATGTAAAATGAGGCCGTGATAATTGCTCATCAGAATTTTTACCTCCTGAAAACCAGTAGCAGTACTGAGGACAACATTTTCATATTGGTCAGACTCTTAATGAGTTGCATAAACATCAGCCCTGCCCGCGGTTGTGACCCTTCTGTTCGGCGAGCGTGGGAATAGACGAAAGTGTGAAATATTCGCTCAGGCGCTGGCTAGACGATCCAGCTGCTCCGAAGCCCCCATTCAGTAGCAGGTGAGGAAGGACCCTGGGGGTCAAGGTCAAAGAGGGCTGCTGTCTGCTCCGACACTTAAGTTGTCTGGTTTTGCCCTGTAATGTGTTCGGCCGTCAGATAAGTGGGGAGCTTATTTGCGAGGCGCAGGACGTAATTATTTCAGCAGTCTTCTATTTTTTCATCACTGTTCTGAGACAAATCGCTTCTCCTCCTTGACAGCATTATTAGTGCATCCACATCAACGGCTACAGTTCATGTTCAAGATTATGTAACTTTAGATGGACGATTCCAACTCATAAAGGGGGTAACTAGTGCACAGCATCCTGGGAGCAGTTGTTCGGCATGTCTGGTTCTGTGCAGGGTTGTTTCTTTTTTTTGGGGGGGGAGATTACGTGACTTCATTTGATGATTCATCAAAGCCCAAGAAACACGAGTCTGGAACACACCAGGAGGCTCACAACCCAGTAAACCACTGGGATTGGACAGAACCTTTTTTGCGTATTGCAGCGTTCGCATGTCCTGTCTGTTTTTCATGGTCATTGTCATGGTCGTCGTTTCCATGCTGCTAATCCAATTCCCTATGTCTTCTTTTTATACGTATCAGCATTGATAGACTGTAAACTATTGATATTGAGTGCAGTCCCTATATCAGTGCACCCCTAGTTTTCATGGTCGTGTTCATGCTGCAGCTTTCTGCGATTTCTAAATGCAACACAAGTATCGTGATAGCGATTCGTAAACAGAATATATCGCGCAGCCCCACTTGAGTGTGTGTTTTGCATTCGCATGGTCTCTGCACGGCATTTGTTCCAGCTAGCCTCCCCTGCCGTGTAAACAATGATATCCCTTTAAGAGGAGGGCTTTTCTCCCTCACGACACTTTCTCAAAGACAGCCAAGTTCGTGAATAGCGGACGAAGACACCGGCCCACCCCTCTGGAAGATTCCATTATTCATCTCAACATATGCTTCATTAGTTCCTCTGAAAGAGAGGACCCCCCCCAAACGTCCCCAACCATCGCAGCGTCTCAATGGATCGGTCCCATGTCTTTCGCCAAGAGACCCCCGTTCCTGCGCGGTTCCCCCTAATCGTCTCAGCTCCTCCTGCTGAAATCAAGCTTAGTAACAGCACTTTTGTGAGCAGCTCTCTCTCCCTTTTCCCCCTGCCTCGACTCATTCTCTCACCCAGCACACACACACCCACCCACCCACTGCTTAAATCCCTATCAGCATGCCAACAAAATGTCCGCCCAGCTGGGGTTGACACTTGCCCGCCTCTGGGGTTTCGCCTCCTCCCTGCCTGACCCCCTCAATCCATCCACGCACCCCCCTTCCTTTCTCTCTCTCTCTCTCTCTCTCTCTCTGTGTCTCACACATCCTACTGCCTATGTATGGAATATCAGCATCCAGCTCT
>JBBPCX010000038.1:10628981-10639364 GCA_037974365.1 Hydrocynus forskahlii
GCAAGACCAAGACACAGCTGAGGGAAGTGATTACACAGGTGAGAGGACTAATAACAGGCTGGAACCAGGGAGGAGACTGGAAAGGCCAGAGCCTGGACAGGGAAGCCACTCAAGCTCCATTAAATAAATAAAAAACCTTTTGGTGATGCTTGTCACACCTGCCTTAAGCTTAATTAGCCCTATCGTCACTTTTTTTGAGCATCTGCTGTTTGCTTTTGTAAACTGTAGTCATACATCATCACCCGAATAGATATTTGTGTACAAAAAACAAACAGATAGATTCAGCCTGTAGGCCATACCTGAACATCACAGACTTTCAAAACAGACACTTCAGCATATTTAAAATGTATTAAATAGGTGCTTGATACATGGGCCTATTTGAGGATCTAGGTTTGGTTAAAAGTTGTGATGACAACCGATAAGTTACCATTATATTTACTTCCATAGCAAAAATCTGAAGACCGAGTATTGAGCTCATCCACTTCTCTTTACTTCTCAGTCAGGGCCACCTAGACTCTTGCGCTGCCTCTGTTCATTCAGGGGAGCTGTGATCCAGCAGCATGTAATTTTAATGAGATGTCTGTTGTCCTTGCTGGATGGATGCAAAACTTCAGGCAGACTGACAAACAGGGCAAACAGAAAATCAACACCAAACCGGAAAAAACTGACTCAAATGCTCCCTTGAGGCTGTGGATCTGGTCTGACCTCAAATCGAAACTGTATAGTCTTGTACATACACTGCACGAGGAATAGTCAACACTTAACAATAGCCAAGACCTGCTTTTCCCAGCATATCCCGTTTTTACATTTTGCAGAATATATATATATAGTGATTGCCTTATCATACTGTCATCTTGACAAACATTAATGATCTATATGGAAGTTGATATTTTTTTTACAATAAATATGAATATGAAGCATTTTCACTGTGAAGAGTGGGCACTGAGCTGAAACACAGTCTAGCATTAAGCTTTTAAGCTTTTAAACCCAAACCTCCTTCAAACTGAGAGAGTTTGATCAGCAAATCATTGCTGTCATTTCAAACACTAGAATTTTTCAAAAGAGTTAACTTCACATAAAAAGGAAAAAAACATTCATTACTTGAATGCAGGTTAAAGTGACCATTACTGTTGGTCAGTTCATGAATTTTTTACATTGTGTTGAAAGCAGAAGGGGCTTTCAAATTATATTTCAAAATGAAAAGGTTTTCTTCAGGAAGCAACTAAATGCAAGCTGCCCTTTACATTTTGGGAGAATTTCATGACAAGTGGACCAGTGGAAGATTTCCAAAAGATCTTTTGTTACACATTAAAGTTGCTTAATTTAACAAACACTAAAGAACATTTGTCCTTCACTTAGAAACGCATTAATTTGGAGATAAGAGGTTTTGTTCCAACAGCAACAAAGCGCTTATTTACTTATTCTGACCATATACACCTGTCCCTCTATGCGTCTCTTGTATGCCTCCATTATTTCTTGTGCTGGGCTTCTCCTGCAAGCCTCGATTCATGTCTGGGTGGTGTAAAATTAGTATGCAGCCGACTGCCTGCCTTAAATAATAGCACCCAGGAGTAGCAGGAGTCCGATGGGGGTTTAACCAGCCCCTTCCCACCCCCCCGGCCCCCAGCCCCAGCCCCAGCCCCAGCCCTGCTCCCAGCTCTTAATGGGACATCAGGCAGGACAGGCTGAGTTGAGGCCTAGCAACCACCCCTCCTCTTCAAAAAATGCCCACCACCCCCTCCTGGTTCATAGACGCACCCTTTTCTGAAGCCTCCTCTGTCTATTGAGGAGGTCCCAGACGGGGCGCAAACACCCTCCAACCCCCTTTCCCCAGCCAAACACTGCATACATTAGGCTGCTTTCCTGGTGCGACATCTCATCCCAAACAACTCCTCACTAGCACAGCCTCATGCTAGCCAGTCCATCATCTGAGCCGTTCATACAGTTCCTTCTGTCCCCTTCTACAGCAGTTCAGCACCCCCTCGGTGGAGAGCTCCACCACTTCAGTCAAATGAAACTGGTCTCCAGTCATTAGTCTGGATTTTGTTTCACATTTTGTAAAGAAACTGAGTGGCTGCTCTGTTCTTATGCCGACTGTTCATGTGATATTACAGTTGATTTGTGATTCTTGTAGCTAAATCATAACTGAAAAATTGGTCACTGTTGAACTAAAAAGTCTTCTTAAATAGTGTTCAATAGAATAGTTACAAAGGGAGCCAGGTTTTAAGGAAGAATTTTATGCTCTTCTGTTTTCAGTACAGTCACATTCAACATATGGCACACAAGGGAGAGAGACATTGATGCCAAAATAACAAATGAAACAGTAGCATGGCAGATAAATATATCAAAAATATGCTTTTTTGTCCCCCTAGCCAATTTGAAAGCAAGTGGAACAAAAGAAAATTGCATACCATACCTGCATCTTGGTTGTCTCCATTTTCTTAGAGTCAGAAAGGTGTGTAGAAAAGGTGTGTAGGATTATATAGATTATACACACAGAATAATGCTTCCAATGGCTGAAGTAAGTGGAATACAGACAAAGTATAATGATCCTAAGAGTGGGGCAATTTTAAAATCTCTTTTTGTTTGCTTTTAAAAAAGGTGAAAGCCGCTGACGTACCACGTTCTGTATTTCAGTAAAGCTTTACGCCACGCGCATGAATCCTGTTCTTCCACTTCATGACTCTCAATGACTTGAAGATGCTGCCATGGGCTGTATTTTCTGAAAAAAAAAAAAAACCCTTCTTGATTTGTTTTGTGTTCACCGTGGCTTTATTTGATCTCCCACCAACCGGCTGACACCGTATTGTCCTCACACACATCACCCATCATTAAAACCCAGACACGGATACACACACTGCTGTGTAACCAACCATATTTGATTTGTTCACGGGTGCAGCCATGACTGTGCAGCATGACGAAGCAGACACGGGACTGATGTGAAAGCAGCCTTGGTCATTTGCTGTCTGCTCCCTAATCCCCAGAGGAAACGTAAAGGGCCCTAGACTAGAACCAGGAGGCACTCCAACCCCCCCACTCACTCCATCCAAGCTGCAGGGCTAGGGGTCAAGCCCAGTGCCCAGACAGTCCTTCCCCTGACCTCTGTCTGGCTCTAGGCTCAGGGTCAATCCTCACAGCTGATAAAGTCGGCTTCCCCGCCCCTCGGCCCGTCTGCAGGCAAAACACACGAAGGTTTTGGCGTGGCGGCGGCAGGAGCCAGGCACGCTCACACAAGCACACAGCATCATCCAAATGAACGTGATGCTGAGTAGCTGCAGCATCCGCACGCTGTCAGTCAACCCCCAACCCCCCATCTTCCTCTCCACTGTAGCCACGCCTCATTCATATATACAGTTTAGAGGCTGCATTGGCGACGGCTTATTCTGTGCAGTATCTGACCATGTACAGTATAAATATGTGTACATTGTCTGTCTTGTATAAACTGTACCTCTACTATAAAGTTTAGAAGAGTGCGGATCTCCTATCACACAACCTTTTGTTTTCATTCTTAACAAAAAGAATGAATGCAATTTTGTAATTGATTATGATTTAATAGACCATTACAGGTTTTGGGGAATGATTGAAGACTTTATTAAATCCCAGATTACACCACAATTTGATTATCGTTGTATGATAAAATTATTTTTAAAAATACACTTAATGCACAAACGTGACTGGAGGATTTATTGAAACACTTGAGGAAAATAGACAATAAAAACATATCAAGGTTTGGTCTTTTTATATTTGAAAATAGTCTGTAAATTTATTTTGTGCAAAAATGAGACCATATTTTGTTGAACATTATGATTATAATTAGTTCAAATCTATTCTAATATTAAAAACCAGTGCAGTTCAGTCACAGTCTTCAGATTGGTGCATTTCGTCGTTTTGAGTAGTGTAATATTTAATAAGTCGTCCCTGTTTTTCCCTTTTCTCTTTTTAATTTGTGTTAAACCGTATCAAACAACTATTGTGGATTTTTGCTGATCAGAATGTATTACATATAATATGTTTCTGAGTGACATTACATTTTGCTGAATGCAGTGTGCAATAGTTTGGAAATAAAAATAAAAAAAATGAAAGTAAAAATAAGAGAGAACTATTTAGCAATTTTTAATGCACAATTATTGTTCATTTGACATTTGACATAATTTACCATTTTGAAAAATAAAAGAAGAGTACAATGTGGCTTATGCGAATATTACAGCATCTTTTATATATCTCTTCCCCCAGTACGTTAAATTCTGCAAATGAATACAAAGATTTCAAATAAATTGTAGAAATTGTGTAATGTTAATTAATTTTACGTCGAAAATCAAGAAAACATGTTTACCCAGAAAAGAATGGAAGAGTGTGTTATAATCTTTGTCACACTGGGACTCATCCTTTGTTTTTTGTTTTTTTTTGTCTTTTCAGGTGTTATAATATGGAAAGCGTCCCTCCTGGACAGCCTGTTTCAGGCAAGGCTTCAACTGGAAATTGGAATTAAATTTTATTGTGAATAATTATGTGGATGCTTTTGCTCTGTACTCCACAGGGGTGAGTATTGTGGACCCTAAACAGGTAAGCTTCTGGTTTTGCTTGGTCGTAATGATAGAGCACTGATAGAGGACACTGTATTATTGCCATACTAGTTGATAGTTCTACACACATATTCGATATAACGTTTCAGTATTACAAATTATTACAAATAATTTTACGAATGATTGAAATTGTTTTAATATATTAGTATATTTGGATGTCTGATAAAACTATGCTTTTTCATATTAAATCATTGTGTATTTTAAGAAAATATGTGACTGAATAAAAAAATGACTGCAAAAAAAATAAAAGTGGAAACTGAATTCATGTTGTGTTGTGGTTTTCTTTTTCCTTTTTTTTTTTTCAAACTGCATGTCAGGTGTGTTATGAAAAGTTTGTGGTTGGGCACACAGTACAATTTACATGCAATCTGCCTTGGAAGAAGAGAGTTAAAAAACAGTGTTGGACGTGAATCAACACACACACACAGACACAAACACACACACACAATTTGTATGAAGGTGCTTTTTTTTCTGACTGAACAGATACAGGTTTGGTGCCCCTCAGTACACTCCAGTTTATTATACACCCCCCCACACACACACCCGTCTCCAGAACCCCCGTCTGCTGGTCCAGCTTCGTCCAGCCGGCCTGTAACACAGCCTGACCTGCAAGCAGGGCTGAGAACAGGGAGCTGGAGAGATTATCCCGCTCTGGGCCGGGCTGGTGGAGAGTGGTGGGGTATTGACCAGGAGGGGGCCACCCATGGAGTGTCCAGTGGGGCGTGAGATGGGCCAATATACATGCTTACTGAGCATGGCAGATTCTCTTACTCTCACCAGGATAAACCCACACATTACAGGCCTTTCTACAGCATGGGCCAGGAGATTAGGGCAGAAACACTTGTCCCCGCCGCCTCCCCTCCCTTCGGCCATCCGCTGAGCCGGCATGAGGCTCCGAATGAGGCTGCGGCCCAGCCTCTACCTGCAAGATTGCTCTTACACACAAAATTTTCTTTGGAGCGAAGTCTTCTGGTTCCTGAAAAACCTTTGGGTGGAGGGTTCTTCAAAGAATGAATGATAAAAGATGTGTTTTTAACCCCTGTAAATCTCAAGGACCCAATTCTTCACACCACCCACATTAGTTTCACTGTAATTACTGAATAAATCAAAGCACTGAAAACTAGGTTCAAAGACATCAATAGTTGAAACACAATCCTGCAGGGTTGACGTTCCATATAATATTCAAGTTCTATAGCCATTAAAGGATTGTTCCTAGTATGGGGCCATTGTTTTTGGACTGTAGAAAGTCATGGGCTTCATTGTTTCAAGTCTCTTTAGCAGCCTTTTGTTAGCGCAGCCTGTTCCTGGTGTGGTTAAACCCACAGTAATGATGTCTACAAACACAGTGCTGTAACAGCGGCACAATAACGATGACAAATACCGCAGTTTTGTTTTAACAAGTACCAATTTGTGGGATCTGTTGATGTGTGAAATCTTGTGTGAAATCTTGTTACTGTGTCTTCCTCCCTGCGAGGCTACATGTGAAGTTTCGCTGATGGTATCAGATCCTTCAAATCGCAAACCAAAAGAAATGCAAGATGACAAGTTACAACACATACATTCCAGAGCACAAGCATTTTCACAGTATTTCATGAATACAGTGTTTGAATTTATACAAGAGTGCACAGGTTTACCATAAGAGCATTTCCTTTGTGTCACATTAAAACTGGGTATCTTCATTTATATTTATTTTTCAGTTTGGATTTTTTGACATCAGTTTCTATAGCTGCTGGTCTTTACACTGTGTGAATGTGTTATTATGCAGGGACCATTAAAAATGAACCAAAAATTTATTTCATTTTTTTATTCAATTCTGTTAGCACTGTCTCTCTCTCTCTACATATATACCTTGCATTTTTTGTAAAGTCACTGTTTTGGAGGTGGTTTCGTTAGGAATTGTTCTAGTTGCACTAAATTCAGCCAATGTTGTCACATCATTACACTCCTGGAACAGTACATGATTCTACGTAATATTAAATATAATTTAAAATACGCATGTTTCTGTATTTCTGTATCTCTCCATTAACCAGTTCAGGGGGAAAATGTAAATGTGTAATATCAGGATTTTATGTTCGTGTGTTTTTCTGTCTATTATTTTGACTGAAATTGTGTGGTGTGATTTGACTCAAATCACACCACACAATTTGTTTATAAATTTAATTTGAGTTGCTGTTGGTAGAAATTTCCCTGTTATTTCCTAATATAAAAGTTCTATTTTATCCTGTCACTTTTATTTAAAAAAAAATAATTTCCAAACCTGACATTCTCCAGTGAAAAATAATTTTTAAATGACAGTGTGTGTGTGTGTGTGTGTGTGTGTGTGTGTGTTTGTGTGAATGTGTGAAGTGTTTTTCATACATTCCTTCTAGTAGAGAGCAACTCATCAAACAACAGTATAAAACTGAATATGTTTAAATATATAGAACGGAAAAGACTGTAGTTTGATTTTGTGATGATAGTAATGTTCATTTAAAATTATCATACATTTTTAATGTAGTTTAATGCTTTTTTCGAATTCATGCCTGATGTGCTTAATTGTACATGTACATAAATAATTATAAATTATTATTATTAATAATAATAACAATAATGTTCAAAAACTTTTACATTAATCTGTCATAGTAATTATGTATTTAAGAAATGTAAGTATGAGATTATATATTTTTATAAATATATATATACATACACACAAACATACACACTTCATATATATTTCATTTAATTATGTGTGTATATATGTACACACACACACACACACACACACACACAGATATATACCCACATGCATATATAATATGCATTTTTTCACTGAATCCTGGAACTGGAACAACTGGTCTGTTATGTTAAGGACCGTGTGAGAGCGAGAGAGAGTGAGAGGGAGAGTGAGAGAGAGAGAGTGTGTGTGTGTGTGTGTGTGGAGGGGGTTGTAGCTGGATAAAGTGAGGTGGGCCTGTGAACTTGAAGTGCAGTTTGTCATGCTAACCGTGCTGCTGCTATTGAAAACACACGCAGGGTGCAGGGTATTCACAGGACCCTGGCCTTTCTCATGCAAAAACAGCCCCATACTCTCAAATCCGTGCATGTCTCTAAATGGGCCTGCATTCAGCCGCCTGGCTGCTCAATGCATGGCTGAGGAGCTCTGTGGAGCATGACAGAGTTACATGTCATTAGAGTAAAGCTTTACCTTACAGGCTTATCTCACTGCTCTCGACCCACATCTGACTCTGTGTGTGTGTGTGTGTGTGAAGGTAGGTGCACCTAGTGTTAAAGATTATTACCATGCAACATTTTTAACTCTGTCCCCATGCCTTTTTTCACAGCAACTGTTGCTAGGTGAAACAACCAGAACCTTTTTGAAATGTATGTTTTATCGCAGAAATCACTAAATAAAATATGGATATTAAAAAGAAAAACTAGAGTGTGTTAATAAAGTAAATAAAATGTTAGAACCGATATGGTATATGGTACGGATATGGTATACATATGATAGATATAGGCAACAAACCTGCCTAGTTTTAATTAACACAGTCCAGCTCAGCTCTGTCACGAACTGGAAACTGCAGCTGAACTTCAACCTCAGTTTATCTGAACTGAATGTTAAGGAGAACATTTTTGTCCCCACCCCCCTGTTCTAACATTAGCTAAATTATCCTACTCTACAAAAATCCGCACCAGATTAATCCTAGTGTAACAAATACAAATTAAATGACACAAATAATACTTTTCGAATTTCTGTATATTTACAAAAACCTGTTTGTTGTGTGATACACTTGTATATGACAGTTGTCTATTAGTCTGAGGATGTTTGGTTCTGTGAAGCCAGCAGGTTGAAGTGAAGGGGGATATTTCTGGTTGGAGCATGAAGATCAAGTCTCTATGAACAAACACTGGAAAAAGCTATATGCTTATTTATGTTCATGTCCACTATGACTACATTAACACTCAAACAGTGATGTATGTCATTCCATTTTGCTTTTATCCCCCCACACGCACAGCTCCCCCCCAGCTCTGCCTGGCCTCTTATTAATGAAATTGGTCCTTTTTGCTTCCTTCATCTGAATATCTTCTTCTATAGGGCAGCCCATTTCCACTTAATGCATCCAGTGTAATCATTGCTTGTCTTGGGGGGCAAAAAAGGCGCGTTTCAGATGCAGTGCAGGGAGCACTTGCTAAAAGCTGGCATTGTCTATAATTTTTGAATTTTCGAGGGACAGGGACGGTTAGGGTGGGCAGGGGTCCGTCAATTATGTGTCATTTATTTTCAAATCATATGGAAGCGGGTCTGTAAGAATGCAGCCCACCTACAGCTGGAACAACAGGGACGGAACGGCTGCGTGTGATTGGCTGAGGCTCAGCCCGGGCCTCACACCGTCTCTAATGGGTCCGCTTCAGTAATGCACTGACCCTCGGCACTTTTACTGCGCCGCTGGCTGATAAGCACCAATATGCTCCATCTTATAAAATTAACGAGAGTGTAGAAAGGCAGGCCTGAAAGTGGAGTGTGAAAGGAATGGGGGGGCAGCCAAGTGTGTGAAAATATGGCTTGCATAAAAGGAGACTCCCTTCACACAGGAAATGATTGTCTAGTGTGTATTAGTCATTTTATCCTTCTTTTGGATTATTTTATTTGTCTTTTTCTTGCTTGCTGCCTTTACAAGGCTATTTATGTTTCCCCATAATGTCATTCAGGCCATTTAAAGTGGCTAAATTTATGAACGGTGACTGTAGCAGGCTGTTGCTGGCAGGCCAGCGTGCTGGTGCTCATCCACAGTCTTCCTTTGTGGAAGTGTAGAAAGAGCGAGAAGCCGTAAAAAGGCCCTTTCTGGTGTTTACTAGAGGCTACAAAATGCTTCATAGGTTTTCTGTTAAAGAGTTTGGCCTGTTCAGGGGCCTTTAGTGCTACAGCGAGGGAAAATAAAGACTGGAAAGAGATATAAAGGCCAAAAATGAAACACCATATCATAGACTTCTTTGCCCATTTGCACCTGTTACAGTCATGTCCCACCTGATCCACAGCCTGGTGTGGTAAATATGTCCTTTTACACTAAACCTTTTTTACGCACTGTGGGAAATACACCCACTGTGGCTGCTTCCAGACTTCCCTCCTCGCTGTTCCCACACGATCAAGAGAAATGTGGTGTCTCTGTGTGTGTGTGTGTGTGTGTGTGTGTGTATGTGTGTTTATGTATGTAACCGCCCATTGCAGGCTGGATCTGGGGCCTCTGTGGTAAATTATTCATGCATCATTTAAATACATGCAAATAGAATTTTCTTACTCCTGCAGGAGGAGGCCGCGTACCTATGGCAACGGCACCTCCTCCGAGGGGCTCCGTCGCTTTGTAAGTCCACACAACAGCCCTCGGCCTTTGCTGGAGCCTGCAGCTTAGGAAGTGCTCTCAAGGTTAAGAGCAGGAAGAGTACACTCGTCTCCGGTCGACAGGACCGTCAGCGGCCTCCCAAACACACACCCACCGGGCTGATTAATTAACGGGACACACGGGTGACGCGGCACTGCTGCTGAAGAAGGACCAGCGGAAAAGTTCAGCACATAAGTCTTTATATTTGCTAAAAAAAGTACTCTGTCACGTTCTGATCAGTCAAACTGGATATCAGCATATTTATAAGACTTATTCAGCAATGGCTAAATATATTAAAATAAACATAACATGGTCATCTATAGGAACATACTCAGCAAAGCAGTTGTTGACTTGATAGTTAATTATTCATAATTCAGGCCTAATAATAATAATTCAGGCCTAACTTCGGAGTCTGATTCTATAAAATTTCATAGTATATTATA
>JBBPCX010000038.1:10643120-10677241 GCA_037974365.1 Hydrocynus forskahlii
GTATAGAGAGAGAGAGAGAGAGAGTTTGGCAGTGATTGGAAGAGCTGCAACTAACTACATAAAATGGTTATGAATATACTGCTAGATGCCTGATGACAATATTTTATGATAGACAGGATTTCAGCCTAAATATACACTTTTTATATCAATTTGTGGTGGAGGAGAGCATGCGAGGCAAAATAGTCCCCAAAGAAAAGTTAATTTTCAGATTTACCACTATTACACCATCCTCAGCACCATGTATAAATATTCAGAGGACGTGTTGATTTAAACCTCTTTCTGATGATTGTGCAGGGTGTGGAATACTATTTTTATTTTTATATAAATTAGTACATTTATATTGAAAAAGTATGCTATTTTCACTTTTTGTTGTCATGAATTTCCCTCATGAACTGGATATTTGAGACGTCATTTTTATTGTTTTTGAAATCAAAACTTTATGATCTTTATTTGAGAAAAGTTTTGTTCACTCAGTAAAATTTGTCTTTGCTTTAATTGACCAGCAGATGTCGCTAAAGTCATAGAAACTCACGTAACCAGGCAGATAACGGTCTCAGCAGTGTTTCCTAGCTTCTCTGAACTGGCAATAATAATAATAATAACAACAATATTATTAATAATAAGGTTCAATTAATCAATTAATAATTATCAATTTAATTGCTTGTCAAAATAAATATTACGACTACTATTATTATTGTTATTAATATTATCACTGTTGCTATTATTAATCTTCACAATAACACTAACAATAACTATATTACTACTACTGTTTGTTTATATTAAATTTTTTTCACAAACTTTGTAGTAACATAGTATTATAAGAGGAGTCTACATTTTTCAGGGTGGGTGGTCTTGACTTTTCCTCTCTTCGTGCCGTTTCAGGAAGTTTGTTTTGTGGTCCTGGGCTTGTTTAGTGCAGGTGTCTGTGGTCTCTGTGGTCTCTGCGGTCTTTGTGAGGAAGTCTATTGAGCTGAATTGAAATCGAACTGATTGAATGATCCTTCAGTAGATCTTGTCCACTGTCTTTGCTTTCTCTTCTTATTTGTCACCTGTTTTTTTTCTTGTTTTTCACATTTGGTCTTCTACATCTTCTTTCTTTTCTTTGGGTTATTTTCAAATTTCCCCATTTCCTCCTTTGCTTCTCATTCTTCTTCTGTCTGCCATCTTCCTGCTTCTTTTTCTTCTCCTGTTTCTCTTCTGTATTTTCTTCTCCTTTTTTCTGCTGTTCTTCATCCTCATCTTCTTTTTTATTTCCTGTCTTCTTTTTCCTTGTTTCCTTTCTTCTTTTTCTTCTGTTTCTCACCTTCCTCGACTTTACCTCTGTCTTTTCTTTCTCTTCTTCTTTGTCACCTGTTTCATTTCTTCCATTTTTCTATCTTCTTTCTTTTCTTTGGTTATTTTCGTATTATTCTGTTTCCTCCTTTATTCTTCTACTTCTGTCTGTCGTCTTTCTTCTTCTTTTTTCCTTTTCTGTTTCTCTTCTGTTTTTTTCTGCCCCGTATGTTTCTTTTCTGCAGCTTTCTCTTCTTCCTCTTTATCATCTTCCTCTTGCATGGTCTTGTGTGTGAGTGTGTGTGTGTGTATGTGTGTGTGTGTGTGTGTGTGTGTGTGTGTGTGTGTGTGTGTGTGTGTGTAGCATAGTGTATTTAATACAGAGTATTTTTGGAGTCTTATTTAGATTTTATTATTATACTTTATATTGTTCTCATCTCTGTGTCTCTACATAAGCAATTTCCTCCGATAAATGAAGTTTTCTGCTTCTGATCTTGTATATACAGGCAGATGTGTGTGTGTGTTTTCACTCAAACCAATGAGTGAAATAAGCTCATTATTTATTCCTAAACTTTATTTCCAAAACTTTATCAGCCTCCAAAAGGTCACTAATGAAAACAGTGCTGATACCATGATACTCACCCACTGCTCAATACACAACTTTGCTGCCATAAAAATGCATAACAATTTCCCAACTGTGGGACTAATAAAGTGTTACCTTAACTTATCTTATCTTTTATCTTACCTGCTCATCCAGCATTTCTTCTGAAATCCAGTACATTAACTGGGGAGTAGTTGGTCCCCCTTTGCTGCAATAACAGCTGCTACTCTTCTTGGAAGGCTTCGCACTTCACACCAGAGAACACAGCTCCACTTCTCCACAGCCCAACACTGGGGGCTTTAAGCCCCTCTGGATGATATGTTGCATGGTGACCTTAGCACCATGTCTGGCTGCTCCAACATCCCAGTCTATTGGAAATGCTTTTCTATTTAAATGAACAACTGAAAGCTTGTCAGGAACATTAAAGTCCTTGAGGTCAGTAATTGGATTAAGGATGTGAATACTTTTGTATATAAGATTTTTTAAATAAGATTTTCAGATAAGTGGTTTTCAGATTAAATGCAGTCTCTTTTGAAAATCTTGAACTGATTGTTTTAGCTTTTGGCACGGAATGTCAATAGTGGACCAATAGTGGAGAAAGAGAGACATGTCGAAGCCTAACTGCCCATAAGGTCCATAATACACTCTGTGCAACAGTTTTAACACGCATAATCTCTGATCTCCTCCTCTGACCCCAGTGTAAAGTGTAGCGTGGTATAGGTGAGGAGGTGTGAGGGTACAATCCTCAGATCAGACGCTGAGGGTCCGGTCAGTGTCCTCTCGGCGCTCAGTGCGCATGCGTTGTGTGTGTGTGTGTGTGTGTGTGTGTGTGTGTGTGTGTGTGTGTGAGAGAGAGAGAGAGAGAGAGAGAGAGAGAGATCATTCGGACCGGAGCGGCTGGGCGGCGGGGCTCTCCGGGACACGGCTCCTGATTTCGGGCTAAAGGAGGACACCTGCGCCTCAAGGAAGTCCAGGACAGGAGTGGAGCAGCTCCTTTACTCGGTGAGTCCCTCAGCCCGGGTCCGGGTTCTGGACGGACCGGTTGAAGTAGTTTTTTCCTCGCTTCTTCTCAAACCGAAGTTCTTCTCCAAGTTATCGAAAGGCTAAAGCTAACAGATGAGTAGAGAGAGGTTAGCATTGGGGCTAACAGAGATAGCTTAGCTCTTTAATTACACACACACATTCACACACTTCCATACACACATACAATCACATACACACACTTCAGGAGGTCAATAATGACATATATCAAAGAAATAAACTGAGTAAAATTAGATGTTCTTGCAGAATTAACACAACTAAGCTTTCAAGAATAGAACAGGGTAACTTTAGTGTGCTTATTCTTCAAAACAAGTACACGCACACACACGTACATACATACACACACACGCACTTCAGGAGGTCCATACAAATACAGAGCCCATAAGTTGGGTAAAATGAGGAATTCTTGTAGAATGTACATAACTAAGCTTTAAAGAATAGTGCAGAGTAACTTTAGTGTGCTAATTGATTCCAAAATCCTTAATGAATTAATCAGTCAGTCGTCCTAATCAGGGCTAGCCTACTGTCCGTCTGGTCTGGTTCTGCTAGCCCGGCTAGCTGGCTGCGGTTCAGTGGAGATTAATCCTCTAGTTCTGTTTAAAGTTAACCGGGTTAACTTAAGGGTCTGTTCGTGCTCTCACTGTTTTTAAGAATTTGTTAGGAACATGTGCACAGAGTTAAACCAGAGCTATATTTATAGCCAGTCTATTTTTTTTTAGAAAAGTTCTCTTTCTTATCGACGGACAAGTTTGCTAGCTAGCCCTCAGTTAGTTAGCAGGCTAAGTTAGCTAACTAGCACACTCGTTCATGTCGGTTTAAGAGGGTTAAAGAGAAGACTTAGGCTGGAAACCACTCCTGAGCTTCTGTTTTGCCATTGTAACAACCTGAAGAAAAGTTGACAGCTGTTCCTTTTTGAGGATGAAGGTTTGAATCCAAAAGGGACGAGTTTCTGGATGTCAGATAGACTCCGTAGATGCCTATAGACTGTACGGACCAGGACTTTAAGTTTATTGCTCTTAAGAAAGTCATAAACACAGGAAACATCTTTCAGAGCATGTATGTCTTTGATATCAAGATTAACAGGATTTCTTTTCTGGACAAAAGTTACTTATTTGTTCTGTCTGCTCAAAAAAGATAGCTGGTTTTGATTCAGATTCACCAGCTGAGTCATGTTCTTATATCCTGATTGTACTAGACAATATGTAAGTGATTGATATCAAAATGAATAGCATTGCTTTTCTGGGAAAGAAAAGTTACTTACTGTCTGCTCAACCCCCCACCCCTCAGCTGATCCAGCTGATTTTTGTTCATATATCCTGATTGGACTAGACAGCATGTGTTGGACATCAAGATGAAAACTTACTTATTTGCTCTGTCTGATCAACAACTAACAAACAAAACACGCAGCTGATTTTTGTTCAGATATTCTGATTTGACTAGAAAACTTGTATTCATTAGACATACAGAAGCACCACCAGCTGATTTTTGTTCAGATGTAGTAATTGGCCGATAAGATGATCAGGATTGCTTTTCTAGGTAAAAGTTGCTCATTTGATCTGTCTGTTAAAATAAGCAGATTTTTATTCCGATCTACCAGCTGATTTTTGTTCGTATATCCTCACTGGACTAGACAAGAGCTTCATGTGAGAAAGAGGCAGCTGAATTGTACTGGGAGTTACTTAAGGACATCAGTTTTATTCAGCTGTATGGTCCCCTCATCTAACAAACGAGATTTAGGAGTTGCTGATTAGTGAGTGATGGCTTTTTTCCAGGATATATTGTTTTAAAAGGTGTTATTGTTTCATTACTGATAATCTGCACAAATTATGATTATTTACACAGAGACTTGACAGTACTTCTCTTTTTAATACCAATATTGAAATATTTAGTATTTGATGATGTCTATCCAGTATATCTTTTTAAAAAGATACTTTAAAGTTTGGGTTTAATTAAAGCACTTAAAACAAGCCTTTCAAAGTGACTGCTACTAACAGTGTGTGTGTATGTGCGCAGGCTCTTCAATTCCCAATACCTAGATACCACCTTTATGTTTGCTTTAAAAAAAGATAGTCATATTTTAATAACAGTGAAGAAGTGGATTACATTTTGTCGCAGTATGCTTTTTTTCCCTCACAATTTAGAAATTGTAAATCCCTAAAGAACATTGACTAACGGCATGTTTTATCACAGAGTCTAATTAATCCAGTTAAATTTGATTTGTTTCAGTGTGTGAAAAGCTGAATAACACTTTTGGACAAATAGATTTTGATGGGTTGAAACTGCTAGTGAAATTATATTTTAAACATAAGTAACAAGCATACATTTTATTTAGGCTTATATTCATAGGTGTAGAAGTGCTGATCCAAGATCTGTTCTTGTCGTAGTAAACAGAAGCGCACTTCTCCTCTGAGGGTCTTTCTGAACATGATCCCAGATCTGATCCATGTGGCTCATCCAATTGTCTAACCTTGGCTTAGTGCTGACTACTTCTGACCTTTTCTTGGTGTGCATTTGCCAGCTCTGCACTTGCTGATGGTCGGTTAGTCTCTCTATGACCATATGGGGAAAACAGAACGGTTCCAGACTGTGATGTTTTATCTCTTAAAGCAGTAATCATAAGCCTGGTAAGAGTTGCTTCAGACTGTTACATGCAGTTTCTCTTGTCAGTGTAACAAGGGGCTAAACAAAGATGTGCTCCATGTTGTTTTGAACATGATCTATGCATATAAATATATGTTAGAAAAGACTCATGAGCAGTGTCCACATGAGGTTACTTGCGAAAGTCCTGTTGTATTAAAGGGGAATTCCAGGGATTTTGTCAGAATTTCTACATAATCATAAGTTATTGGTCAATAGTCTACTCCACTGGGTCACTGGACTTTTTTTCCTCTTCTTAAATGCATCAGTGCATTTGCATAAAAATGTTGCCTGTCCTGTGTTATGAGTTGGGCAGGTGCTGTAGAGCCTGGCAGTCCAGGTTCTCTGCTGAGAACCAGCCTGTGCTTGACACTTGGTCCATTTCATCCTTTAAAGCAAACTTTGATCGATTGGGGTGTTTTCACATATAGTCATCTGTTAAAGGAACCAAGTGCAGTGGACCAAGAGAAAGGGAACTCGGTTCTTTTTATGTTCACACAGTGACTTCATTTGAAAGGGGACTCGGTTCTCTTTCTGGTCCACTTCAGCTCAGATGAGGCTTCAGTTCTTTTTCTGTTTACACTTTAGTTCCTCATCCAGCCTGCTGCCACTGTCTCTTCATCTTCCCCATTCTTGGGAATTTTTTTCTCCATTAGAGTAGGTGGTTAAAAGCTCTACCAAACATCTAAATTTTCCACAATTAGATGTGCCACTGTTGTTGTTCAACTGATGGAGAGAGAGAATGCTTTGGGATTTCATTTTTTATTATGATTTATTCATATGATTTAGTTTATTTCTTTGTTGACTGTTTAGTAGACATATACGTGAACACACCACAGCACACAGTACAAACAGTGTGAAATTCTTTCTCTGCATTGAACCTATTCACCAAATGAAGCAGTGGGCAGCCAGTAATGCAGTGCCCCGGGAGCAGTGCGAGCAGTGCGCTCAAGCGTATCTCAGTGGTGCCACTAGCACCACCTGGGATTCTAACCCACAACCTTCTATTTGCAACTCCCTAACCATCAGACAACCAGCTTCCCTAAACCTTCCTGTAGTTGGCAGAGTAGCGTGGTCCGAGGCGAAGACTACGGTGCTTCTTGAAATATGTAACAAAGAAAACATAAAACATCAACTATCAACAACACACAGGAATGCAAAGATGTTCCTGCAGTTTGCAGCTCACATGAAAGCTAGAGGACCGCACTGCAGTGCCGCATCAAAGTAAAAAAAATGCGTCTAAAGTACTTTGCAACAAGCGTCAAAATGGGTCGTTTTTTGTGTTCAGATGAAATTGTTCTATTTTGGTTTTTCCTGTGTCTGTGGGCTATTTTGAAGAACCACCATGTGAAGACAAGTGTAGCAGCAGGCGTCTTGTTCGAAGTGAAAACTACCCAGAATCCTAAGCGGTAAAGGTCTCAGAGTTCCATAGGAGCTAAGTATGAACAGAAAGCTGGGCTGAAGTGGACCAGAAAGAGAACTGAGTCCCCTTTCAAATGAGCTCACACTGAGTTCCCTTTCTGCTGGTCCACTTTTTGGACTACTTTTAGAGGACTGCGTTCGGTTCTTTTAAAGAGGACTATATGTGAAAACGCCCTGAATCTCATGCAGTGTTGTGGACCCAAACTCCTTGAGAGATCCACTGAATAATAATGTGGTCATGACTTTGCTGACTGAATATCCAGTGCAGGGCAATGCTGAGAGATTTTAGTTAAATAGGTTTAGTATTGATGATGCAGTCTGTCTCACAGGTGGTGACTGTTAAAAGGTTCTTGAACATTTGATTTGTCCAGACCCAAGCAATTCATGGTTTCAACTACAATATTGGAAAATCAGAGGAAAGTATTCTCTTCAGAACATCTTTTATTTACTGTTTCTGAGTAAATCTAGTTGTCTGAGAGCATCCTGTCAGAGTAAAGTGGGCAGGGAGGAGTAGGCCTGTCATGTAGTGTGTAATACAGTGTGTGTAATGTACAGTTGTTCAGTTGTGCCCATTAAGTATTGTTGATTGACAGTACTGTCATGGGGAGGGGCTTGATGACAAAGAAAGAGGCACTCTGGAAATCAAAAGGCACAGCAGGTCATGTGGAACAAATTTGTACTCGTATTCCTGGGCAGAAACCTGTTAGTCTAACTTTGTTCTTGGTGTGGCTCAGTACTTTTTGGTTTAATTTGGTAGTTCTGGCTGTTGGTGTAATAAAGTGTGCGTGTGTGTGTATGGCCTATAAATTCCTGGATGGCCTATAAATATTGTGCAACTCGGACAAAATACCAGGGCTGATTCAGGACATGCACAACACAATAATGGCAAACAGGAGACTTTGGTGCTTCTTAAGCCTGCAGATGGTGTGTTTTTAACATTTAAATAATACAATTTGATTGACAGTCATGATAAATCTAGGCTTTTATTGATTCCTAATACTGTTATTAATCAGCTTAAGCACTCATTTATGTACCCATACTCTGCTTTTTATTTTCTGAAGCACCCTTTGTTTTGTTTACCTGAAGTAAGATGTCAGAAAGTTGTTAGTCCTTTATGGAGGGGATAAAAACATTTTGGCATTTAGTTCACATTCTGATTGTAACTAGCCAAAGTTTGTGCTTTTGTGGAAGTGTGTTTGTGTGTGTGTGTGTGTGTGTGTGTGTGTGTGTGTGTGTGTGTGTGTGTGAAGTCTGCTATAGCTAAGGCATCGACGATGGAGTCCTGTAATAAACAGGAAACTGTGTGTGTGTAAAGTCTACTATAGCTAAGGCATTGAAGATGGAGTCCTGTAATAAACAGGAAACGCTAGAAACAGATACATGGCTCCAGCAGCTGGGTGAAAGATCTTTGTCTTCCACCTCCACTTCCTGTCACCACGTAGGAGAGTTTAAATATGGAAAGGTCCTTGAGGACGGTTGATTCCTGTTGTCACTCAGTGAAAAGCTGTTCATTTGGGGTCAAAGTGCAATCCTATCCAATGCTGAGTAAGTGAATGCATGAAGCATTTTCTCCAACACACACTGTCATGGATTGAGAGTGGTTGCATTTACTGCAACCAGACTGACCTCTTGGAACCACTCCACCTCGTATTTGCTTCTCCTTGCTGTAAATTGAGTTAAATGAAGGATGTGAACGTTGTTAAAGGTAAGCTGCTGTTCACTGCTCAGTCCATGTGTGGGAGCTGCAAACAGCCTGTTTTGAAGATACTGTTTTAGTGATGCCACAAAGAAAGTTATAGGGAATGTTTCAGCTTCAGGATACTTTTTGAAGGAACCACAAACCAGATCAGCCAGCTAGAACAGAATTAGTGTTCTGAGTCCTGGAAGCTTTTTGAAGGAACCATAATCCAGATCAGCCAGCTAGAACGGAGGTGATTTGCATATCAGTCTACAGTAGCAGAAACATCCTGTTTAAATCTAAAGGATAATGTTTGAAAAACAAGAAAGTAAACATGTACGAGGGACAATCATGAAGTTGCTGCACTTTTTAAACAAATTACATCACTTTTCCACTATCTATTTTTCCCTTTGTATTGCAATTTTCCCAGCGTCGTACCAACCTTTTACAGCAAGATAAAGCAAATTTTAAGTAGAGTAGTCGTATGAAAAGAGAGATATGTGGGTCCTTAAAGTTACTGTGTTTTAAAGTCAGCCTTAAGTGGAAAGATGTTTTATCTTGTTAGTTCATGTCTCTGATATGAAGCCTGATTTGTAATATCACTTAGTCATTTTTGGTTTCCTGTAATGTTCCTTGACTTTTTCCCACCAGTAAAATGGCTTTTGAGTTTTGATTGTCTTGCAGTTCACCCGCTGACAAAGAAAAATATTAAACCCCAGTGTTTCATCTCACTCTCCCACCACCCCCACCTGTTATCAAGAGAAAAGTGTTATCAAGTGAGTTCAGAGGCCCTCCCTGTTACCATATTTCACCCTAAAACTTCACTCTGTTGAAGGGAAATGCGCTGAGTTCTGATTCATGTTGACTTGATTTTAGACTCTTCATGTAAAGAGCTGTAGAAGATGTTCATGTTTGAGAAGTTCTGGAAAGAACGTGACACCAGTTTCCACTCTGTGGTAGGACTGAACTTTGCTGACAGGGCAGCTCTGGAACTCTCTGTGTGCTGCAGTGACATGAATGCAGCACCAAGGTATTTACCCAGGAGGGCACAACTTGTGGGTGTGCTGCTGCTCTCTTTCTCTTCTCTTAGAATTGGCACAGACCACTTATTGAGCCGTTTGTGTTTGTGGGTGTTCTTTAGAGCACTCTTTGTTTTGTCGTAATCCCAGGAATGTCTTGTGTATCATGAATATTTACAAAACCTACTGTCATGTTGGCTTGTCAGCCTAATGCCAGTGTCCTGAAGCAGACAGAGGTGGGCTATTGCTCTTTTTCTGCCTTTCGTTCATCACTGTGTAACACTCTATCGTGAAGGATGAGGACTGTGCTCCTTTTGATACATTTTTGCCCATCTGCCAAGACAAACTCGCTGGTTAATTGGCAAGTTTTATCGTTTCTTATGTGTCCTGTGGGCAACTCGTGTTTATTCAAGCCAATCAGAATCTTCCTCTTTCTTTCCTGGTCAAAAGCTGTGCAGTCATGTGCTAATGTGAGGAGAAAAGGTATTGCTCCACACTTTGTAACAGGCCAGAACACATGTGTAGAGCTGCATCCCACATTGACAGCAGGACCATTGCAATCTATTGTCAGGATGACTTAACCTTTGTTGAGCTAAATCTTAGTACGAGGGACATTCAAAAAAGCTTTTTCACTTTTATATTTTCATTGGAAACGGGGAAGGCTGGAAGAGTAGTAAATGGCCATGTCTTTTTGGAGCTCAGAGAAGCTGTAAGGGGAGGAAGATTTTCAAGTGATGATGTGAAAGCAGTGGCTGTGCACTCAACCAAAGAACCAAGGAAGGTGACTATGTAGAAAAGTGAGGTAATTTGTTTTTGAAATAATAGTGTTTTAAAAGTGTGTAAACTTCTTGAATGTCCCTCTTGAATGTGCTATCTATTGTTCCTGAGTGTCTTGAGGTAAGGAAGCGTCCAGAGGAGTTCTCAAAGTGTCCAGTATAGTGAGGTGGTAGGAGAGATGTCAGGAGGAGTGCTCCAAATGTCCAGTGTAGTGAGGAGGTAGGAAGAGACATCCAGAGGAGTTCTCCAAGCGTCCAGTGTAGTGAGGAGGCAGGAAGAGACATCCAGAGGAGTTCTCCAAGCGTCCAGTGTAGTGAGGAGGCAGGAAGAGACGTCCAGAGGAGTTCTCCAAGCGTCCAGTGTAGTGAGGAGGCAGGAAGAGACGTTCAGAGGAGTTCTCCAAGCGTCCAGTGTAGTGAGGAGGCAGGAAGAGATATCCAGAGGAGTTCTCCAAGCATTCAGTGTAGTGAAGAGGTAGGAAGAGACGGTCAGAGGAGTTCTCCAAGCGTCTAGCGTAGTGAGGTGGTAGGAAGAGACGTCCGGAGGAGTTCTCCAAGCGTCCAGTGTAGTGAGGAGGCAGGAAGAGACATCTGATGGTTGACACCAGGTGTGGGCATAACCACCATTAATTACATCACATTAGACTTTTTGTGGGTACTGTCACTGCTTCCACAATACTAACCTACTCTGTTTTTCTTTGAACAACTTGGAAAGTAGTCTTGAGTGGGGGAAAAAACTCTCCAAGTGGTGAAGCTGTTTGTTTTGTATTGTTATCAGGAGACTGCAAGTTTGAATCCCAACAGTGTTGGCTGTCCTAGAGAGCATTAGATGTCCTCTTTAACTGAATACAGGTCAGTAAGTGAACCTAAAATAGTTTTTTTGAATGTATATAAATGACACTAATCAAACTTGAGAAAAAATCTGTTGTGACATACAAATTAAAAATATGCAATATTTCCCACCCTTAATTTAACCGTCCATCAGTTTATATCAAATGTCCTATGTATTTCTTCTTGTGTACCATACAGTACTTGCCATTGGCTAACCATACAAGATCTTCTGTCAGGTATAATGTATTTCTGTCATAACAGTTACTGCAGTATACTTTCAGTGTTTGCTGAGGGATTGTTTTAGTTTAGGCTTTTCTGATGTAGACACTGTTTATCTCAAATGATGAGGCTTTGAGTTGCAGACTATAAAGCAGTTTTCACTCCTTTCAACTTTCAACAGAAGTAACAGTTAGTTTCACACCAAAGTTTAGGCATCACAGTTTAGAATGTGTTCAGGGAAAACGCAACAAACAACCCAAATGCGTAAGGCTAAGCTTCTTTTTATTTATTGGAACGCAGACTCTTGCATAGGTCATATTCTTATGTAGGACTGTCAACTGAAAGGCAATAGGCTGCAGAATTGAAAAACATTCCACAGTACAAAAGAAATGGAATAATGAAAAAGAAAACTTGCGTATTAGAAGGAGTGTTTCAGTTGGTTCCATGTAGCATTTATATTATGTTACGTATAGCCTCATTGCTATGGTTTGTGTGCTTTTGGGTCTAGAGGATGTTTAAAGAGCAGCAGGTTTCTTATTTAATTCGTATTTAATGACTTATTTTTTGAGGCCTAGCTCTGGTGATTTATTAGACTAAGTTATCTGGGCGATAGATACATTTGGGTGATGTCGAATATGTGTAAGTATGTTTGTTGTTTCCACACAAATTCCCTACAACTTTCAAACACAGACACGCAGTCATCGTCCGATCCACCACATGTTCTTCGAAACATTCTCACATTGTTGATTTGGAATTTCTGGACTCATTTGGACTTGCCATAGTGTGACCGACTCAGTCTGATGCCATTCAGCTTGAGCTAACTTACAGCTTAAGGTTTCCAGGTGGAACTTGCACTTGTGGAATTTGATTCTGCATTACATTCCTTAATCTTAATGTATAGGCTACTGTATTCTCCATATGACTGCATGCACTGAACCATAATGTCCATTACATCATTTCTGTTTAAAACAAATGCTGTTTGAATCGCTTCTACAGTTTATTAGGCATGACAGTTGCTCCCAGTAGTACAGTAGTTTGTATTGTTGAGATGCGTGGAGACGACGGATGGTGATTAGTTTTGGACAAACCGCATAAATCCGTTTAGGAATTAGTACCTTTTTTTTTTCGAGGGGTGATTTTTTTCAAACATTTAGGGTTAAGTGCATTTATACACGCATGGGGCACTTTGTAAAATATTCAGTGTAAATTAAATCAGCAGTGGAATATTTTGTAAGTACAAATTGAATGTCATTTTTTTTATTTTATTGGGAAAGGTTCTAAAGGAATTTCGGGCAATGTTTTGGGTTAAGATGTTTTATTACAGTGACAGTCACTGTTTAGTTGTTTTTGGAACTTTAGTTTTGGACATATTTTTGGGTATGTGTGGGTACAAATACGAAAGAACATTAACTTCACCCCTGGCTATTTCTGACGCTGAGTTAATTACTATGGTTTGTTCAACTTGTAGTCTGGTTTTCTCATGTATCACATGCAGCACTTTACAGTTACCAGTCAGTTCCTCTAGAATCTGGGTTGTCACCCAGTCAGAACAGAAAGTCCTCTGTTTAAAACAACAGGCCATCAGCTGATTAGTTAAGTTCAGCAGCTGGATTATGACGACAAACTGTCCTAATGGATTTGTCCGGTTATTGCAGATTTATACTGAAATGACTCATTTGAGGTTTGATTGAGTGTTGGTTTATGCCCCAGTAAATGCTGTTTAATACCCAGCTCCGAGCTAATAATAGTAGATAAGTGTGTTTTGGGCTGCCCTGGGTAGCCTTTGAGTCTTATCTACAAATTTGCTGGCAGATCCACTGTTTTGTGTCTGCAAGTGTGTGTGTGTTCAGGCGTGTGTTTGTGCGCAGTTTACACTGAAGCCTGTTTGAGATCTATGTGAAGGTGGGGGATGGGTAGGTGGTTTTCCGATGTGTGTGTGTGTGTGTGTGTGTGTGTGTGTGTGTGTGTGTGTGTGTGTGTGTGTGTGTGTGTGTGTGTGTGTGTAAGGGGGTGGTGGGGTGACTGAGGCTGTGTCCTTTGAGTGTGAACGTTCCTTTGTGCCCAAATGAAGAGACATAGGCTATACTTCCTGGCTCAGCACTCGTTGTCCTGTTGCTAGGGGCAATACCAGGTGGAGCCTGTGGCAGATGCAGGGTTAAAGACGTCCATTTTGTTAGGTAACACCCTCGTGGCCTGATCTGTCAGTGGTGTTAAAATGGCAGGGCTTAACCCTTGATGTGCAGGACTGAGTCAGCAGGGGCACCTCAGAGAGCCTTACAGCTGACAACAGGACAGTTTAGAGAGTTTAGAGCCAGCTAGAGACAAACAGATCATCCAAACTGCTCACTTGTTATGCTTTTCAACTTTTTTTGATTATGGATAGATGGAGGAAGTCCAGCAAACAGGACAGTGGGAAAGCAGCTTTTAGTCTCAGCAAGACTGTTGCATGTTGAGCTTCGTCCTGCTTGATGAGTTGCGTTTACCAGTATTGGTGTCGCACAACAGTGTTGTCAGTTTTAGTTGCATTCTATCTATACATCTACTTTCTGTTCTTAGTGTAGTTTTAAGATAAGAGAATGAAAAAGTCCAGTCAAAACAAGCTGTTTTTTCTTTTTTTTAAAGAAGGAACCAAGGAAGAACGGGTTAATTAATGTTAAATAAAGTTAAGTTATGCTATATAAACGTTATATAGTTAAAATGTCCTGGTGGTGCTAATAAAACCTCCACCGCCGGTTGATGTGCTGTGTTGAGGCTTCTCGCTTGTTTGTCTTGTTACTTGTCTGTTTTTGTGCTCTTCCTTTGCTGTGCACTGATGACTGTGTTGTTCAGCCTGTTCCCTATGGGCGGTCATTACAGCTTCTTGAGGCCACATGAGGAAATAGTCACTACTTTTTTAGCCCACCTCACTATGGCAGGCAGAGACTTGTTTTTCAGATGGTCTCATTGCTTTAAAACAAAGCATTATATGTAGTCGTACTGAACACGCCTACTAAAGTGGGCAGTTTGCTGCTTGGTTTGTCACTTAAACAAGCCAACCATGCATGTTCTGGATTTTCTAACCTTCGGGTCCTGGTCAGAAAAGTATAATTCGCTTGCAAATTTCAGTAAATGGTTCTCAAACCAGTCCTTAGGGACCCCCAGATGGTCCACATTTTTAGTCCCAACTCACGATATATGGACAGTCCGGGAGTCTATAAAGACCCCCACCATGAGTAGCCACTCAGTAAGCCAATAAAAATGGTTGTTTCAGGATTGTAGGCTGGCTGTTTAAAGTACATTCTGTAAGCATGTTGTTATATAAGACTTTGTTCAGCATCATTCAAGAATTGGTTTCATTTTCTGCACAAAATGCCTAATCAATACTGTTAGTGCTTTTTGTTTTTTAAACTCTTGTGTCCTCATTATTTTTGCAGTGTAATGTTGGATGAGTATCAAAAGTTAAAAGGAAAAGCCTGATATATCTTTAGGCCCTGTTATCAGTCTCTAATCTCAGTTTGTCAGCATTAATAACTGCATCAAAAACTGAATGTCACACCCATAACATGACGTGTTTACAGAAAATGCTTTCCGACCACACACTGTTTTAACAACTGCCACTGTAATGCAACCGTGCTGCCCTACTTTGGGCACAAACCTTGGACAAATTTTGAGGATTTGTTCAACACACCTTTTTCAGATATTCACCTCACAACAGTGTGTTGTGACAATCTAGGTCACTTACGGATGTTTCTGCATTAAAATAAATGAGAAAGTAGCTTATTTGCATATATAGGAGCACTGGATTTACATACTATACACATTGGTTAACTATTAATCATTGGAAGTGCATGTTTACCTTTTTAGAATTTGTCTTGTGTGCAGTTTTTCTTCTCAAGCTTTGCTCTTGTTTGGGGAACTTATTTTTAGGTTTTAAAGATTAAAATTATGAAAATACGGAGTGGAGTGTTTCCACAAGCTTTTTTCAATGTCAGTTTACCAGGAACCAATTTTTTGAGTATATAAATATAAGTAGTATAAACATAACCAACATTTATAATTTGAATAGGAATAGGCCAGACCAGAACAGCAAGGATACAGCAAGTATGTCTAATACAAATACATCTGTAATAAATAAGGAAAGCCAATATAAATGTTCACTAAGTGCAGATAAACTGAAAAGGGATACACAAACCACTTATTTTCAAAGTAAAAAAAATGATTATGGAAAAATCTTCAAATTTGTTTGGTAAGAACAGTTTGGTTTGGATGGTGAGTACACTGGTATGCCAGATAACAGGTTGAAATCAACCTTGATTATCTGATATATAGTATAAATGAAAACAACTGAATGTACTTGATGGTTAGCAGTGATTTACTAGTGACCAGTTTGGTCATAGTTCATATTTTAAATTCTCCTACAGGTGTCTGATGGACACACATTTTTTTCCTAATGTGCAATTATTTTCTGACGGGAAAGGTAAGCTTATGAATTACTGTGTGAATGCCTGCAAAACTGTCACTCAGTGACTCACATGTAATCACTAAGTTTGCTCTTCTTTTTCTTTTAATGTTTCATTGGCTCTTTTGGTAAACACAGTTATCTTCTGCATGTGCATACTTACATTAAGTGAAGACTCTAAGCTTATCTATGCCTTTTAACTTGTAGAATAAAAACTATATAATACATACAGTACAATACAAAAAGTACACCATGTAAATAATAAAAAAATTCCTTGCATTTGTGTGTGTATGTATATATGTGTGTGTGTGCACACATTTATATTTTACCTGAAAATTGCATGTTGCACCAGAAATATTTCACAAAAGAGAAATATTGCTCAAAGGAGAAATGATTTCACTTATCAGTCCTCATGTTTAGATGTGTATGTTTGCTTATGTGTGTGGTCAACACACAATACTGTACGTTGTGTTGGGCTTTTTTTCTACATTCTTGTAAAATCACATCAGCTCTAGTTGTTGGTGCCCTAGTGTGTCAAATGGAATGATTATTAAAACAGATATGCTGATATCAACAATGTGCCAAATGTTATGGTTGACAGAGTTGATCTGCTTTTCTGCTCTAATTATTCATCTTGTACAGAAGATCCTGGGCTGTATAGGTCAGATAACCAAGGCCTGTGAGAAGGAGTGCATCAGAAAGAAGAGCATTCTGTTTAGCGATGGTCATTCACCAGTCATGTGACGTAAGGTGTCAAGTGAACACACTTGTTGACCTAGTTTCGTAAGCTGCGTCCGAGGTTTGATCAATTTGTGTGTTGGCACACAGAAAATTGACTATTTCCTGCCTTGTGTGCCAGCCGCATTTCAAAAAGGCTTGCAAAAGCAACAGTTCTTCTAACTGGCCTGTGCTAGCGTGAAAATTATGCATCTCCTTCTGCATTTTCGTCCTCAGATTCTTGGAACTGGATGAAGGACATTCTCTCTTCTCTTCTACATCGCGGAATCCCATCTCTCAGTTGCTCCGACTTGTTGTGGCGTTTATTTTACTTCGTAAATCATGGTTGCCTGACAGTGTGGTGTCTTTGCCTGGGCTTATATAGTAGTTGTTTTGTGTTTGGGGCCTGAGTTTGGAGCGTGTGGGCTTTGTGTGTGTGTCTCTTCAGAGATTCTACTTAACGATCAGCAGGGAGGAAGATGCTTTTTCTTCCTCTCTAACCTACTTGTGTTTCGGAATGCTGGAAGCCCCTCCCCCTCAGGGCAGACGCAGGCGCGTGCGTGCGTGCATGCGTGTGTGTGTGTGACCACGCTTGCTGCCAGTCAGTCTCTCAAGGGGTTAAAAAACCTGCCTCAGCCTCTCGGCTGCATCCGCAGACCGGTTTAAACTGGTTTTCAGGGAAGTGCTTTGTGTGTCCCATGGAATCTTGGGAAGGGTCATGTGGAGCCCTGGTGAGATCACGGAGATGAGAGGAGGCCTCAGTGTTGAGTCAGCTCTGTCTCTCACTGTCACGTACAAAATATGTATGACACAGGTAGGCCACAAATCAGGTCCACTATGGGCTCCAAGGCAAACGCTCAGAACCTTAATATGATAATTAATTGCTGAATTTATGTAATCACTTGTCATTTAATACTGGTTTGGTTTGTTTTTGTCTTATTTACTTATGTTTCTTTGAAGAGTACTTGTGTAAGTTGCATGGGTAAGTGGCACCATCCATAAATTGGCAAAGAAATGGTTATCAGCTTGTTCAGTTTTAGTACGTAGCATGAAAATGTTTTCAGTGTAATCCTTTTAGTTGACACCAATTCAACACAAAGGTATGTGTATTGGGACAGTTTCAGTAGGAATCACAATACTGGAATGAATCTGATTCAGTCCTTTAGGAGATCTGGCTTGTAACTGCACCCTTACATTGTGTGATATGTTGTTAGTTTTGTATTTCTTTTTGTAAGGTAGTAGTGTTTATCATGATAGTCTACTTTTAGATCCGTAAGTGCTTCAGTTCAATTCTCATTTTAAAGCTTAGTTAAAGTGTAAAAAAGATGTAATTAAGATTCGTTCTCATTCAGATGAGTCTCCATGTTTCTCACATGCTGGCCTCCTTTGTGTAGGTGAGACGATGTCTGAGGAGGTGGTGCGACAGACGCGTAGCCAGAAGAGAGCTCTGGAGCGGGAGGCCCCCATCCTGGATGGAGAATCTAAGCGAATAAAGCTGGAGAAAGGGGAGTTGGGCCCCGGCAAAGTGGCCAGCATCCTGAAGACAGGCGAGGTGAAAGCCACCATCAAGGTTGAAGTGCAGGCCAGCGATGAGCCCGTGGACATGAGCACGTCCAAGAGGTAGGTCATGGTCATAGACCAAGTAGAAATTATGCTGTTTATAAACAGCAATCTGAAAACATGATTGGTAATTGGTGCACAAGGTCGAGATCTTTTAAGACCAAAAAGAAACTGATTATTGCGGGCCTCTCCACAGTTTGGTTTTGCAACTGTTAGAGGCTTTGCATGGACATGCAAATTTTAACTTGGCTAGCATTCACATCCAACGGCTGTTAAGTAACATTCAGTACCAAGGTAGTGGAACCTATTAAGGTGAGATCAGACATGGTTTACTCCACCTCTGTTCATGTTTTCTCAACATGCTGATAATGTTTACATAGCTTTACATTGTTATTTTCCCTTTCAAATGATGAAATACATTAGACAGACTTAAAAAGATGAGCAAGGTCAGAAAAACTTGGTCATTTTAAGTTCAACCCTAAAGCCACCAAAGGAATCTTTAATTTGCAGCTAATACTAGGTTGTACTAACACTTTCTAATATCCACAGTTACACAAAATCAAGTGTTAAGTCAGTCAAAGCTTATATTTATCCCTTCATACTGAAAATGTAACGATCTGCTGTCATTAATGCTATTATAGCTTGACTTGGTAATTTAGGATTATTTGTCTAAACCCAGTTGATATACATCCATTCCTTAACTGTATACTGTGATACAATGCGATTGTGAAACCTAATGGCTAGTGGTAATTGGCTGCAATTGTTTGAAATGATCTAATAGGCACTCATCTAATAACTGTGTTGCAGCCAAATGAAGTAAAACCGTCAATCTTAGAAAACAGCATTTCTACTTTAATAGTAGCAGTTGATATTGGCAAAGCACAGGAGCATTTGGTTTGAATCATATTTTAGCTTTGAGACAGATTCATACACATGTACAATCTGTGTATTGATTTTCACACACCTGCATGAGTGAGTTCTTGTTTCAGTAGCATGCAGGTGCTGATGTAGTATTAACACAATTAGGTTGTCTTTATCATGGTTTCTAGTATTGTGGGGCAAATTTAAAAAAAGTTAAGCTAAAATTCTCAAGCTGCACTCTGTAGGCGTTTTTAAATATGTACAATAAAACAAGTAAACATCTCATAATAAGGCTTGTTGTGTATATAATTATCATATTGGCCTATTTGCAGTTTGGACTGAAGCTGAGAACCCCTGTAACCGTGTCATATCATAAACTTGAATCAACCCACAGATGATATTATGGTACTTAATGTAGAAGCCTGTAGTGTTTGTTCATCCATTCATTTGCTGTTTATTTCTCTAGCTTCCCCCATTCTAAATTAATCCTAGCTATAGGTTTTTACAGCGATTCATTCAGTAATCATTTTTACCTTAATGGCCAACTCTTTACTACTACACTACTCAGGCTCTCTAACTTTCTTGGCTGTTCTGGTTCTCACACTGTCCTGAAACTTGTACGTATTTTTGGATAAAAGCATCTGCCAAAATAATGTAACGTAATGTAATATGTTTTAGTGTGGTTTAGGACTTTTACACACAATCTGTGACTGCCAACATGCAGTCAAACATCCAAGCTGGATAGGATGTGAGTTTTCTCCTTATTTAATCGAAGAAAAAGTACTGAGTCCTTTCCTCCCTTTGGCATCCCATGACTGTGCCCACTGTTACCTGTGTTTGTGATTTGCACAAAGGTGGGGCCACATCACGTGATGCACCGTTTCAGTGTAGTGGGAGTTTGTGAAACCAGAGCTGCTCTGTTCACAAAAAAATGAAACTGCAACTATTTTGGATAAATTACGTTACTATTTAAAATTTTTTGGGATGCATTTTATATTGCGTTACTGTGTAAGCAGCACATGCCTACACAGCCATACTTCGGAACAACCATGAATTTTATGAATTTCTCATGGTTTCATCCCTAATTTCTTTTAAATTGATTTCTATTTTGATGTGTGATCTTTCTATCAAACATATTTATTTAAAAGCTGCTTCAGCTTCTACATTTCTGAAATGTTTGGAAAAACTGTCAGCTGCAGTGAGAAAATGGTTTAAAAGCCCTACAGGGCACATTAAGAACCGTGCATTGAGCCATGGGTTAAGACATTTTGTTTCTTTCTAGATGCATATGGGCTACTCATAGCAGTTATTGTCAAGCAGAAATGCCAGTATGAGAGATCCAGAGATGAGGGGTGCATTAATGTGTTGAATCCTTACGTCTTGGTGGGACTAGATGCAGAGATGAAAATTGAAAACGACTTCAGGATGTTGCTCACTGAGAAAGACAAAGGCGGGTGACTTATTGCTGGGTGGGGGGAGGGGTGTGAAGTTGAGTGAATGATACCAGGCGGTGTGACCATCTCTGACGAGCCTTTAGAAGATCTTCTCAGTGCAGGCTTTGTGCATCGATGACCCCACGACCAAACACTTGATTCAGTGACGTTCTCCACTTAAACTTTTGGGCAGCTCCATTTTCTCCTGCACCTGAACCCTGCCGTCGCAAAATGAAGCCTGTGTGTCACAAACTGGTTCCAGCTGGCCGTTGCTATGGTTTCCACACTGGAAGGAACCGTTGAAGAAAAGGGAGAGTGAGTCATGTGATAACAGGGAAACTCTCCGATCATGTGGTCTCTTAGGTACTGATTAATAACCAGGAAGTTATGCTGATGACGGGAAGGTTAAAGTTTCAGTTTTATCTCAGCCTGCCTGGGCCTCTTGGCTTCTTCTGGCTAGTCCTGAAGTTCCTCTCCATTTTCCCCCATGTTTATTTTATTTTGGTAGAGAAGAAAAGGCTCTCCATTAGTCTACATCATCTCAAAAATGACACATTTTATTTAAAAAAAAATGGTACTTTTGAGGACCACAATACTAAAAAGGCTTTATGTCTATATTGCCTTTAAGGCCTCATTTGTCTTCGAGTGCTGTCCAGAAGTGTGTGCTCTGCTTCTCTTTGCTTTGAAGTGCCTTTGTGCCTGAAGAGCCATAGGCATCTTTTCGTTTGTTTACAGAGCTGAATCAACTGCACACCGTCTTGTAAAGCTTATTGAAGGAGGGCTACATCTGTGTGCTTGGCCTTCTGAAATGCTATGGTAAAAATTGTGTCAAAATCCTCATTTTAGAGGTTTGTGATATGGATCTGCTTTATCTACAGTATTGTCTAAACCTCAGGTAAAAGCAAAGTAATGTTAACATATAAAATCCAATCACAAATTAAGCATCCGCTAAGTCTCCTGGAGCTTAATTTATAGAACTAGAAAACAGTGTTCTGTTATTTTGTAGTTCAAGTTTGGGCGGGTGGAGAGTAGATAAGTCAGCTCAGTGTCAAGATCAGACCTGTGGCCTTATTAGTATATTGGTAACTTATTGGTATGCTTTAAATTATTTGATGTAAATTTCTACTGGATTGGGCGATGTAAGTTTAAAAATAAAATATGATACAAGAAATTTTAACGATACACTGACCAGCTGCAGCATTAAAGCTACCGACAGGTGAAGTGAATCTTGTACCAGAGGCACTTGTTAAAGAGTAGAAATATTAGGCAGCAAGTGCACAGGCAGTTCTTGAAGTTGGGCCATCATAAGGGTCTGAGTGGTTTTAATGAGTCAAGTTTTGATGGCTAGATGACAAAATTAGAGCATCTTGTGGGGTGTTCCTGAAATGCAGTGGTCAGTACCCACCAAAAATGCTCTAGGGAAGGATACCCAATAACCTGGAGACAAGGTGAGGATAGAGGACTCGCTTGATGCATGTGGGCAGTAAAAGTCTATCACTTCTAGTATGATCCCACAGCTGAGTCACTGTAGTACAAATTGCTCGAAGAACTTCGAGCAACAACTGCTGGCTGTGATAAAATGGTGTCAGAACACACAGTGCATGAAATGCTGAGCCCAGTCCACCACCAAAAGTGCCAAGAGTGGGTATATGAACATCAGAACTGGATTGTGGAGTAGGAGAAGGAGGTGGGCTGATGTGAAGAATTACATTTCCTTTCATATCATGTATGACCGAATGCATGTACGTTGCTTGCCTGAGGGGTGAGATGCGCTATGGGAAGAGTGCAATAACCTCTTCCCATAGTGCATGTTCTGCTGGGAAAGCTTGGGTCCTGGCATTCATGTGGATGTTACTTTAACACAGATCCCACCTATCTAAACATTGTTGCACCTCTCAATGGCAGTGGTAATCTCTAATGGCCATGACCTTTTTAAGCAGGACAATGTGCCCTTCCACACTGACAAAATTGTTTAGGAATGGTTTGAGGAACATGAGGGTTCAAGTCGTTGCCTTGCCCTCCAAATTTCCCAGATCTCAATCTAATCACGCATCTGTGCTTGACAACCTACTCTAATACATGGAGGCCCCAACCACAAATTACATGACTAGAAGCATCTGCTGCTAACATCTTGATGCCAGATACCACTGCAAACTTCAGAGGAGTCAATGCTTTGACAAATCAGATGTTTTGGCAGCATGAGGGGGACCTACACAATGTAAGGGAGGTGGTTTTAATGTTATGG
This sequence comes from Hydrocynus forskahlii, assembly GCA_037974365.1. Classification (NCBI taxonomy): domain Eukaryota; kingdom Metazoa; phylum Chordata; class Actinopteri; order Characiformes; family Alestidae; genus Hydrocynus; species Hydrocynus forskahlii. The sequence goes on from JBBPCX010000038.1 coordinate 10,665,871, forward strand.
CTGATTGGGTTACACGCCTTAGATTGGGGTCTTTACTTTGAACCCACCATCTCAACCACCAAGACCTTCCATCACTATTTTTTGACATGTACATTGGAAAAGGGAAAAAAAGGTGTTGCTACTTTTGAAATGCCACCAAATAAGTACAAATTATGTTTATTCAAATTTTTCACATATTGCACTGAACTGTTAGCCCTTGTAATGAAACATACAGTTGGTTATTGTCCCTTTGAGTACTCATGATATCCATGAAATGCTCAGAAATGTGTGTTATCATATTACCTAGCCCTGGCTACATGCATACTGATGACCCTTTTTAACTACGAGAGATTCTGAACTCCAGCTGGTTTAGTACACCTGGCCTGACCTAATCCCTTATTCCTAGAATTCCCCAGCTCCTTCTGTCCCATCAAGCCTGGTTCTGTAGTCCATTGGGGGCTGAGGTGCATCAAGCATTGTCCTTTTGAATTGGGTGGCCTGCTCGCAGTGAGAGTTGAGGATGAAGAGCATACACAATGGCCTGGCCGCCAGCCATTCCCATCCCCCTCCTCCTCTGTCTCAAACAGTTAGGCACTGGGAGGGGCCATAGACCCACTCTGGGCACGAAGAGATTGTCCTGACAAAGAGTCAACATGCAAAGCAGCCCTCGTGCCCCTGCTGTGCAGAGGGAAGGCAGATGTGTTGGGTGCAGCTTACTGAAGCCTTCAGAGGAGGCCCCATGTTTTTGTTCTCATCTGAGATATCGGTCTTCCTCAGTCAATATGTGTAGTGTATGTGGAAGTGCCTGGTCAAATGGAAGCACTTCATGCATTAACATTTTCTGCATGTTAATGTACTAAACTGCATTTTCATGTCTGAAATGCAGGCCATGCTAGTCAAAGGCAAAATCTTAGACTTGAAAAGCTGAAGTTATGATTTTATGCTGCCCTCTTGTGGTCAGTTCATGTCATTGTGGTTTTGTTTTACCAGTTAATTGAGTATAGAGTGGCTAATTATAGTGATTTGAAAGAAGAGGATGCTTGCATTAAGCTGTATTTCCATGCTGGTCTGATGTTTTTTCCCTCTATCTCTGTCCTATAGTGAGGTAAAGAAAGAGAGGCCTCCAACGCCGGATGATGTAATTGTTTTGTCAGACAACGAGCCCTCCAGTCCTTGTATGAATGGGATCAGCCACAGCTTCAAGAAAACGGACACGGAAATGCTCATGGTAACAGTCGATGTTCAGTACTCTGCTTTCTTTGGGGTTTCTTTCGGTGCCTAGAATCTAAATTCGTTCATGACTGAGTTTTAGATGTTTTTAATTTTTCATTTAGACTTCAAAATGTTGATCTTACGTTGTATCCATATAATACTGCCAACAAAATGTTTTTGTTAAATTCATAGTTCTGAGATACCACACCTGATGAGCTGTTTTCTGGACATACTTAGGGTTCTGGGAATACCTGACCCACTGCCAGTATACAATATATGGCCCTTTTCATCTTTTCCTCCCTCAGCTAGACAAACAAAGCACAATGATTAACATGTACAGAAATATGCTGAGATTTGTTTTCCTTGTGTGTATAGAAGAGTAGCCCTGAGGAGCGCCAGAAGATCATAAAACAATTGAAGGAGGAGCTACGTGTACAGGAGGCCAAGCTAGTCCTGCTGAAGAAACTACGACAGAGCCAAATCCAGAAAGAGAGTGTGGTGCAAAAGGTAAATAAAGGGCTGCACAGTAATGCACTTAAAAAATGACCATCAGCAACCCTACATTACTAGCCTCACAGAGGTCTCCACAATGTAAATGAGCTGTCTTAATTAATCGCAGCTGTCTGATTAATGTGAGCATAGTGATAAAGCACCTTTTATAACAACAGAAGTTGACAAGTGTTATACTAATTCAAAAGATAAAAAGTTAACAAGATAAAAAAAAAGCAAAATATGTGCTTATGTGCTTTTTCCATCATTACTTGTCCAAATCAAAGGTTTTGTTCAATCTCGTTATCTCTCTTCTCTCACACATGCTCTCCATCTTTCTCTTTCCTTCATCCTCTCTCTCCTACCTTGTTCCTTGTAAACAGACTGCCAATTCCACAACCAACCCTCCACCTCTTGTAAGAGGCAGCCTCTCATCCAGCAAAGGAGCCCTGCAGGTCAGTAATTATGGAATTCCCAAATCAGCACAGATACCATTTGCAATAACAAGCATCATTTCTGTAAGCTCTTTCGTCTGCTTGCGTGTAGGTGTCTAATCGAAGCTCAGGCACAGTCATTCCTCCTCCTCTGGTCCGAGGTGGGGCACAGGTTTCCAAACATACCTCAATAGTGATGCCACCCTTAGTCAGGGGCTCACAGGTAATTAGTGCTCTCTTAGTCTGTTACTCACAGGCATGCACATGCATAATGGAAGTGATAGTTGTTCATTTATGAATTACTTAATTGGTTTGCATTCATCCACCTGCTAGCCCATCGCTGTGACTCCTCAGCAGATTGCTACATTGCGGCAGCAGCAGCACTCTGGCTCGGGTCCTCCTCCCCTGCTGCTGGGACCTCGCACCTCTGTGCCCAACGTGCAGGTGCAGGGCCAGAGGATCATCCAGCAGGGCTTGATCCGCGTGGCCAATGTAGCCAACACCAACGTCCTGGTCAACATCCCACAGGTAAAATAATATACATCCTAAAGCCCTGTCTGAGGCCAGAGTACTGTTTTGGATCAAGAATACTGTAGGGTTTTTTTTTTTTTGCTTTGTTTTGCTTTTTGTTTTAAGTGCTATTTAGGAAAATGTTAGTGTTTCCTACATTTTGCACTCATCACAAAAGTATCAATTATTTTTGTACTTTAAAATGTGGTATGGCATGACATGGAGAGGTCCATGTTCTGTTTCTCTTGTTTACTTTGGATGGCTCATCGCTTTTGTACAACAGAAGGTGATAAACCTTATATTAATGTACTTGCAAGCAATTAAAAAAAAATCCATGCCCAAAAATGAAGTTGCAAACAGCTTGGCTATGAATTAAAATATTGCTTTCTGTTTCTTAGTAGCAATATAAGATTTCTTGTTCTGTGTTCAGGGTTCACCTACTGCTTTGAAGGGTTCCTCCCAGTCTGGCAACGCCAACGACTCTCCAGCCAGCCGACAGGCTGCTGCCAAACTGGCCCTGCGAAAGCAGCTAGAAAAGACCCTGTTGGAGATTCCTCCTCCAAAACCCCCTGCACCAGAGCTCAACTTCCTGCCCTCTGCTGCCAATAATGAGTTCATCTACCTAGTGGGACTTGAGATGGTGGTTCAGAACTTGTTGGATTTGGCCAAAAGTGAGCAATTTGCTTTCACATTTGGGAAACACAATTGATAGTTTCCCTTGATGAGTTGTTAAAGGTTTTTATTTGTGCTTCAACTGTTTTTGACCTCTTGGAAGCTGAAAGTCTTAACATGAGTCCTCAAGTTCTAGTTCCTCTGCACTTTCCACAAACACACTTTTCAGCACCTTACTTAACTGAATCAACTGCTGTAGCAATCAAGACTTTGTACTGTAAACATTGTACTGCAGGGGGCACTCTAACACTACATGTAGAATAGAGAAATACTAATGTAAATCTTAAGTTTCCTTATACTAACAGTTGTCATTACTTATCTAGGTAAACAGCAACCTCAGCAAGACGCCGCTGCTCAGGCATCGCCAGCGCAGGATCCATTCACTTGTGCACAGTGCCAGACAGATTTCACCTCACGCTGGAGGCAGGAGAAGGGTGGAGGCTCCATCCTGTGTGAGCAGTGCATGAGCTCCAACCAAAAGAAGGCCCTTAAGGCGGAGCACACCAATCGACTGAAAGCGGCGTTTGTCAAGGCCCTGCAGCAGGAGCAGGAGATCGAGCAGCGTATCCTTCAGCAAGCTGCTTCGCCAAATCCCAAAACCTCTGCCACCTCTTCATCTTCGTCTGCATCCTCTCCAGTGGTGAAGTCAGAGCAGCATGTGCTGGTGTCAAAGCAGTACAAACCAACTCACGTCTCCCTATCTCAACAACAAGGCAACAGGGCAACAGTCAACCGCTACCACAGCGCTATCAAGCAGGTGTGTTCTTGTTTTGATCCACAGGCCAACTACACTTAGTACTTGGCTTCATCTTATTTGCATTACCTGGGAACAGGCCACACTTTAAATTGTGAACGAGACTGGGAAATATGTCCTTGTGTTTTTTGTTTGTCAGTGTGTTGTGTGATTATATATGTGATTAGTACAACATACTCTATCATGCCATATTTTTCCACTGATTGTTGTTGGTACCCTTTTTAAAGAATTCACATTCATATATTTACTTTTTGTGTGTTCTTTCTGTCTCTGAGCAGAGTCCGGGCCAGCTGTCGCGCAGCGTGCACCAGGCAGCAGTCAGTGCGAGCTCACGCAGCCTGAGTCATGGCTTCTCCACGTCCTCTCAGCTGCAGAATGCTGTCACAGCCGCAGCGCTAGTCAGCAGGTCAGGTAAGCATGCTGTGAGGGCAGGGTCAAAAGGCAGCAGCAGCAGCAGCAGCAGCAGTAACGCCACCACCAGTGCCTGGAGGAAGCAGAACAGCAGCATTGCAGGTAGATGATGCCGCCCCTACCTCAGTCTGCCTCCTTCTCTTTCGCTGTCTTCTGTCCCTGTTGCCAATTCTGCCGTGGTATGTGTTTTGTCTCGACATCATAGGATTTGCTAAAGTGGTGAGATGAAAACTCACTGTGCAATTAAATACTTTTGGTAAAGTTTTATCAAAGAATAGATGGTGTAATAAAATATATTTTTTTAAGAGAGCACCAATTATAATGTAAGCATAAAATATTTGCAGTATTAATTTTTACTCTCTTTGGTCTTTGAAAATGGTTGCCTGTTTAGTTTTGGAATTTTTATATTACATATTTGTACATCATAAAAGGTACATACATATATGTATATTAAAGTTATTAGACTTAAATAGACTAAAACATGTACATTTAAAATAGTTTTTGTGAACACCTCCTCCTTTTTTCTGTAATGGCTTTGTTCAGTTCAAAGTATATTAGTACGTGCTTGCTCTGATACAACAGTAATTTTATTTCCATTAGCTTGCTGAGAGTGGTTTGTGTTTTCTTGCTCTTACCAGTTATTTGTTCTATATTGATCACTGTCTTCTATATTTTATGTTTATTGATTACTGTGCCCTTTCTCTGCAGGTGTCACTATGGCCTACGTCAACCCTAGCCTGTCTGTACACAAGACAACCTCTCCAGTGGACCGTCAGCGGGAGTATCTTCTAGACATGATTCCCTCACGGTCAATCTCCCAAACAACAAACACATGGAAATAATGTCGCCCCCATCTCCCTTCACTGAAATAATCGAATTACTATAATGGACAGCAGTTGGATATCAATATCAGATAACCAGCTATCAAGCAATAATACAACAATGAACCTTTTTCCCCCTCTGCTTATTGGAGACCTTTTGTCCAGTTGGAGAACACCATGAGACGCTGATAGAGGCTGGAGGAGCTGGACCAAGGATCAATGTTGACTGCGAGTTGAGGACCTTTCGTAGAGGCCTTGTGTGTTCACTTCCCCATAGGCTGCAGTGATGCTACTGCACCCACACTGGTGATACTCCCTCATCTCTAATTGTGGCTGTGGTTGCTAGTGGCTCTGTACATGAAAGGATGGTCATGGTATAAAAGGTGGATGATGGACCCCCTCCATTTTAGTGAACATGCCTGCTTCCCCTTGACAGAATGGAGGATGGAGGTGCCCACACTTCGCGCAAAGCCAGGATTATTTTTTTTTTTTTTTTTTTTTTTTTTTTTTTGGTGGGGGCCATCTGTGCGAACGCTTTCAGCTTAGCAAGACCTACATATTCAGTGGGCCACAACACAAATGCTGCCTCTTGAACAATGATATGGGAGTGCAAGTATGTAATTCTGATGTCAATTTTTTTCTTGCGCTTACTTTTTGGACTCATTCCACCCACTCTTTTTGAGCTGTCCTTTTTTGAGGGCCGAAGTTTAGAGGAAAAAAAGGTATTGTTATACTGTTGAGGTGGTTTTACATCTGCCAGTTTAGTGTGTATTTTTAAATACTTAAATAAGTTTTCATAAGCTTAACACGGAAAAAAAATGTAACCAAGGTTTTTTGGGGGAAAAGGGATTACTGAAATACCACGATGCAACTACCTTTACCCCCCACCCCCACTACCCCTCCCTCTCCCCTTTTAACTCTTTGTCAAAATGTGATTGGCATGAGGGCATGGTTTTGCGGAGGCGTGGGGTTACAGATGAGACCTCTCATGAAACTTTAGGTTAAGTTTGTGGTGTGTTTCATTTCTTTTTTTTATTTTAATGCTTTTAGTTTATGTCTGTACATGGGGATATTTAAAACTGTACACCGGCAAACTTCACTTACAATGAAGGAAACTCCATCCAAACTTTAGTGTGTTCAACCATGATCAGTTGACTAAATCCGACAACTACAGCTCTCAGTGTTTCTATATAAACTTGTCAGAATTAGATTTAGCTGCCAGGCGGAGCGTTTAATGCTTTTGAGAAAGCATTGTGCGGACCAGCACACATCAGTCGGTTTGCTTGTTCAAGTCGCTGCTTTCATGTAGGACTGAGTGAAAAGTTAGATGAAATTCAACCCTGGAATTATGGCCCTGTTTGTTTCCCTGTTCTTCATGAACCGATTGGGTTGCTGGCGGTGTGCCTTGGATTTCAGCTAAGCTGGAGGGGGAGCTAGTCCGTGATAAACATGCATACCTACATTCTCCCTCCCCCACATGTAAACAGTCATAGCCATCGTTCGGTCATCCTTGACCCGTCCTGTTCACTCAACATTTCTCAAGCCCTTTTCTTAGGGCCACTGCTGCCTGTGGGGTATGGAGGCCTCTGTTTCCCACTGCTGTTCTGACTACTGCCTGCTGCTGCTGAGAACTAACACCATTCCATTGTGCAGGGACTCTAGTGCCATTTGCAGCACTGTGCCCCTTTTATGAATTGTACAAAAAAGTTCCCCTTTTTCCATTTGTTTGGTCTATCAGTTAATGATTATAATAAAAACTAAATTTAACCCATTGTCTTTTTTTTTTTTTTTTTTTTTGTGCTTGTTTTGTTTTGGTAATATTAAGAGGTCTGGTATTCCTGTCCTGCTTGATTAAATGAAGACATTATTAAAAGATGCTGAAGTGCCAGTTTAATGAACAACTTTAGCTTTGTTGTAGCCAAGGCTGCTGAGCCACTTGTGCTGGCGAAGGCCGAGTGGAAGGGCTGAACTGCAGCAGGTGAGAAATGAGGGCACGACAAGGTTCCTCAACTGGGATTTCAGGATACACCAGTGGTTTGCGTTGGATCCAAGGGAGTTTGCTCACGTTGGTGTCGTCGAAGGGCATGCATCCGGTGACCATGATGTAAAGAATAACACCCAGGCTCCACACATCGTACTTCTTGGGATCATAGGGGATACCCAAGAGCACCTCAGGTGGAGTGTAGGCAGCAGAGCCACAATACGTCTGGCTCAGCTCAGGATAGCCTTCTGCAAAGCGTCCGAAACCAAAGTCGGTCAGTTTGACTTGATGGTCAGCAGTTAGAAGAACATTTTCACACTTTAAGTCTCGATGGACAATGTCCTTTTGGTGCAAATAGACCACAGCACTGAGGAGCTGAGAAAACCACGTTCTGGCCTGGTCATTGGGGATGCAGTTGAGCTGCTGGATCTTCTGCAGGAGATCTGTTTCCGCAGGCTCCATCACGATGTACATCTGTCCATTGGAGACCTCGATGAACTCGTGAATGTGAACGATGTGCTCGTGTTTTATTGCCCTCAGAATAGTGACTTCCCGTGGCAGGAATTTAGACACAAATTCATGTGGGGCCTTACTGCGGTCCACTATTTTGATGGCCACTCGTAGGTTCTTCTTGGACGTGGCCAGCTTGACCTTGGAGTAACTGCCTTCGCCGATGGTTGCGCCGAGCCTGTAACCTAGGCGTTTCATGACCTTTTCACTGCTCATTTTTGTCCCCAAGATGCGATGTAGAGCTGAGGAACTGTGGAGGACCAAAGGCCCACTTTCTCCATCCACAGGCTCCTCAGCTTGAAGAGCAGCTTCTTGAGGCTGATCTGCCTGGAGTCTTCTATGAGCCCCAGAAACGGAACTCCTTGATCCACTTGTGACGACATATCACAAAGAGTGATGTCACAATGAGATGTGTTGAGGTCATTTGCGCTCTGTGTTACAGTGGAACGCTTTTTAGGCGTTCCATTTGTACTTTAATACTTTGATAATATGAATATTTAGCTTTATGCAGCAGTTCCTGCAGCACAATCTGAGATGTGTTTTGTGCTATTAGCATTTTAAGTGTTATTTAGGTGTTTTGATCACATATATCATTCTGCAGGCAACACTGCAGCAAACTCGTTTTCTTTTCCAGCACGAGCTGGTACAGAATAGAAATATGTTTAAAATATTACCTTTCACATTGCAGCCTGTTTGGTCAGATTTGAAGAAAAGTGTGACCGTAGGTCTGCATCAAATTCTCCAATCTGTCAATCACTCTAAACTTTTGGAAAAAGAATAACAAACATTTGGGGTTTCAAACTAATTGAACACAAATCAAGCGGTAAGACAAGGCTGAGAAATGTTTTGCACACAACTCTAGTAGAACTGCTTTATAAAAAGAATATTTTATGCTTTTATAATATATTTCACTCTATTAGTTTCTAATAGCCCTTACTTCCAGTGAGGGGCAATGCTTCACCATACCAAGACATGAACACCACCATGCTTCCAACTTTGTGGAAGAACCTTTTTTGCTCCAGTGCACAAAACGAGCTCTATAAAGACATGGCTGGATGAGTTCAGTGTGGAAGAACTTGACTTGCCCACACAGAGTCCTGACCTCAACCCCATACAGCACCTTTGGGGTGAACTAGAACAGCGATTGTGAGCCAGGCCTTCTCATCCAACATTAGTGCCTGACCTCATAAATGCTCTACAGAATGAATGGCCACAAATTCCAACAGAAACTCAAAACTGTTGGAAAGCCTTCCAAGAAAAGTGGAAGCTGTTATAGCTGCAAAGGGGAGGGAAAGGGTGTGCAACTCCATATTAAAGTCCCTGATGGTGTTATGGTCAGAACGTCCCAATACTTTTGGCCATATAGTGTATACTTAGGAATACTTAAATGTGAGGAATACATTTACACACTGAACAAAACTCATTCAGAGCTCTGAGGGGCAGCTGGAGGAGTGGGGACAGCTTAAGGGTCAGTAGCTCTTCAATGGAAATTGATTTAGTTGAAAAAAAGTTATTTTGAAACTTTATTTGGTTGTTTCGGGGTCAGTGTTTTACAAAATATGCTCATAACTAACCTTTAGTTGTAATGAGTTGCAAAATCATTCCAAAAGTTTGGAGTGCCAGTATCCGCCAGTATCTTATCGTCACTGCTCTTTGAGACAGTATATTTGAACAGACAGAATTGGAGCTGGAAAGAGAAATGCCCTTGAAGAACAGACCTCGAAATGTTCCAAAATAACTTGACATATTCGACACATCGAGCCTCCCAGGTCAGTTTAAAACAGCAGTTGTACTAGTCCTGAATAGCATGGCTCTGCTCTGCTAGGACGCTGATTTTAACAAGCCTGTACACTATATGGACAAAAGTATTGGGACGCCTGACCATGACACCAACAATGACTAATGCCACTGAATTATATTTAAACTTTAAATATAAAAGGTGTTGTTCCACACAGAACTCATCCAGCCATGTCTTTATGGACCTTGCTTTGTTGACTGGGACACAGTCATGCTGCAATAGAAAAGTTCTTCCCTAAACTGGGTCCACAAAGTTGGAAGCGTGGCGTTGTCCAAACTGTCTTGGTATGCAGTCGCATTAACAGTGCCCTTCAGCTGGAAGTAAGGGGCCAGGTGTGTGCAAATACTTTTGACCACAGTGTAGGCTATAGGCATAGAGTCTAAATAATATATATTATTTAGATAACGTTTATATTATTCTGGGTTTTGAAGCAGCTTCTCTTTTTTCTTCTTTAATAGCTTTTATCTGCGGTATTGATGTTCATCGTAATGCGTAATATCAGCGATTGGAAGATGTTTCTCCATCATGCTCTGGAGGTCCTGGATTATCTGATAGCGCTGTCCGGCTCACTATCGCTCACATTAATCTGAGGCCTCTGAGTGTTTTTGCAGTTCAGTGGGTTTATGGCAGTGCGTGTCTAATGAACAGAAATGAGCCCCATTATCTCCAGCTGTCAGTACAGAGCGCTCACTGTTCAGTCATCCTCTCCCTCAGGCAGACTGCAGTAACACAGCAGGAGCTGAAGGGGGCAGTGTTCACCCTCCACTTCAGCCACAGAACACCGCATATGTACAGAAACAGAGTGCATTCAGGAAAACGTTACTGTAAAATATTTAAACTTTTTTCTAAAATGATGACCAACAACAATAATAGAGTATATAGATAATAGTAAAAACAACAATGACAATAATTAAATGATGATGGTGATTATTATTATGGTATACTAATGATTACATCTAATATAACTTTTATAATATATAAACATTATGAATGAAAATATACTATGTTATAGTATATTATATATATATAAAATATGTTGCTATAATGGTTCCGGCACACATGATTTCAACTACAATATTATTTAATTGTAAAAGTATTTTATTGTTCAAATACTTCATTGCAATGCTACAATTGATTTAAACTGATTATAATCATTATTACTGTGTTTATTTGGACCACAATCCTATCGGCTCAGTTTAAGAAAGACAGAATAACAAAACAGTAATAATCCAGTAAAATTCTATTTAACAGCACCTTGCGACATCCCACTCTGTGCTTTTCCAGCAGAAGAGAACTCACACTCTCCCAAATGAGTGATATTACCTCTGCCTGAATGGTTCTCTTAATTGTCCCTCCTCTCTCCCTTTCCACCCAACAACACACTGTTTTTGTTTTTAAAGGGCCGAGTTGCATGTAAACTGCCTCGGCTGCTTTAATGTGGAATCCCTTCGATGGGCCTGCATTAAGTGACCCGTGACTGTGATTAATCTCCTTTCAACTTAAAAAAAATACCTTTCAGTTTCTGTGGTTGATCTAGTAGCCATTCCAGAGTCTTAATATTCATTCAACATTATTATTAAGAGGAATGAACTAAAACCTCAAATGAGATTTCAGCGGTTTGGCCTGGGTGGGGTTTGTGTTGATGGATTATCAGAATATGAAGGATTTGGAAAATATCCACAATTGTCAGGGATGATCAGGGCTGTGATGTGTGGATTAGCTGTGCTTTGTGTGTGTGTGTGTGTGTGTGTGTGTGTGTGTGTGTGTGTGTGTGTGTGTGTGTGTGTGTGTGTGTGTGTG
>JBBPCX010000038.1:10677341-10723133 GCA_037974365.1 Hydrocynus forskahlii
TACCTCATCCACCACTGATCTTATCCAGAGCTCATAAAGTCATTGTTCTGTTCAGTCCGTCCAAGTTTTCTTGTTCTGTCAACAAGAGGCCAAAGGATCAGCCAGAGCACCAAACCTCAAAGAAGCAGCACTCATAAACCTGGTTATTACGGATGGTTCAAATCAACAGTCCATTAGCAATTTCCTCCAGAATCCAAAAAGATTCTTCTGATTATGATTCCGAGTCACTTACTGTTGATATTGTTCCTCTTACTCTGGTTTAAACCAGGATAACTTAAGAAAGATCTCATAACGCATATTTTTGCCCAAGATGGGCTTTTTCCATTGCCGTAAAGAACTTATCTTGGCATATTCTACTTCCAGTCTTCAAGACAACCGCCCCCCCCAAAAAAAAAAACTTGGCCTGTGTGAGACTTGGTGGAGTTGTGGGGAAGTCCTTGCTTCTAATGTAAGAGAATGTTGGTTCAAATCTTGCCTAACATGCATAAAGATGCTGGAAGGAACAAACTTTTAATACAATTAAACTGAAACCCAACCAGCTAGTTTGTTAGTTCCTACTGTCTTAAAAGTTCGACGCCATGTTTCGCACAACAAAACCCCCGTGCATCTCTTGTTTCAGGCTCTATAAGCTCTATAAGTTCCCCCTGCTTTCTTAGGTGCTGTTGTTTGTGGAGACCCCTGCTCAGGATTTGAACCCATGACCTCCCAATCTTGGAGACATCGCTCTTACCATTGAGCCACAGGATCCCACAGCTAGTGTGCCTTTTTTTGGAAATTTGACTTTTACATGAGGTCTGATGTTCAAGACATAAAGCTAAAGGCTCTGATCAGAACCCACAACCTCCTGGTCTTAGAGGAAGTGCTCTCACCACTGTGCTACATGACCGCACAGCATGTTTTTTTGGGTTTTATTTTTGGAAATTTGACGTCCGGATGCTTCCGGATGAGGTCTGCTGTTCAAGATATAAAGCTAAAGGCTCTGATTAGAACCTGCAACATCCAAGTCTTGGCAGCAGTGGTCTTACCACTGAGCCACAGTGATCATGCTTTTTTATTTGGACATTTCACTTTCAGATGAAATGTGACAATAAAAAAATACATAAAATCTAATTAGATCTCACAGCCTTTAGTTCTTAAGACCACTGCAAAAAGTTGGTTAGTTTTTATGAAATTTGACTTTCAGATGATTATGATGTCCGAGACAATGCAGATTTGATCCCCGACCCTCTAGACTTGAGCCCACCGTTTAAACCAGTGCACTATAGAGCCAGGGCAGACGCTCCACTTATTTTTGGACTTCCAAATGAAGTGTGCCATACAAGACATTAAAAGTAAGACACTGATTAGAGCCTACAACCTTCCAATCTTGAGACCACAGCTAATTCCAGTGAGCTACTGGGCTTGACAAGCTGGCTAACTAATTTAAGACTTTCAGATGAAGTGTAACATGCAAAACTCAGGTTTGATTCTCCAACCTTCTATGTTTTGAGACTGCAGCTTTAACTGTGAGCTACAGCACTAGGCCAGAGGCTCAGCTCATTTTTTGGATATTTGACTTTCAGATGAAGTGTGACATGTAAGACTTAAAACTAAAGACTTGGGTTTGATACCACAACCTCATGTTTCTGAAGTCACAGCTTAAACAAGCGAGCTACATGACTTGACACACAACACTGCTTTATATATATCTCTTTCATATTCTTAAATCATCTCAGCCTGAAGACTGAGTTTGAAATGAACAAATATAAAAACAAGTCATTGAAGTGAGCCAATGGCCCAATTATAACCTTCCCTTAAGGCAGGAAGACTGCAAGCCTATTACCTTCTGGCTACCTTTTATGGGTCCATCTAAGCCCAAATCCAGGGGTGCCAAACCTGTGACGAGTCCCTGGAGGACCACACTTCTGCAGACATCGGCATTTTCTCTCCTCTAACCAGCTCACAAAGGCTTTACCGACTCATTAAGTTTAATCAGGTGGTTAATGAGGTTCAAATGTACATGGACAAATTAATATTACTGATAAAATCCATAAAATCCATAAATTTGGAATATTACATCAATGATGTGTAGCTATGATGTTTACATAAAAATGGTCAAAAGCCCCAACCAGTTTGCTGACATTAAATGAAGTAGGCAGAACACTTAGTTTAATCTGAGCTACTGAAATTTAAGTTCAACCGATGATATTGAAATGAACTTGCTGGATGTTACTCAGTGCTGTGATGGTCGATTGCCACCATCTTTCCTTATTTTCCACACAAACCTGCAGTGGGGGTTCTACAGCTAACAAGAGTCTCTAATAGCTCGTACACTGCTGAAAATTCATCAGACTTGTTTAAATGAGTGGAAACATTCCTGATTTTTGCAGATTTTCATTGTAAAAGTTACTCTACTTCTCCAGGCCTAGGGGGCAATTTTTGTGCTTCAAAAAGTCCAATATACATATACTGGCACCACTGGGACCTGGTTGTGATGTTTGACAAATACACACATAAAGGAAAGTAAAGTGGCCCCTTATAGTCATGCGTAAACACACCACACCACAGCACACAGTGTGAACAATGTCAAATTACTTCTCTGCATTTAACCCATTTAACCCATTTACCAAGTGAAGCAGGGGGCTGCCACCAACGATATATATATACATGTGACCATGTCATTGGTTCACTTTTGCAAGGAACTGACCACTGACCAGGAACCCCCCACAAGACCTGCTGTTCTGGAGATCTGACCTTGTTGTCTAGACATCACAGTTTGGCAGTGACAGCAGTGTTTAACAGCAGTGTTCCCTTTAACACAGTCACACAGCTGCAGTTCAAATATTTTTCGTAAATCTCAACTGAAATCATTAATGTAATCAAATCAAATATAAAACCAAAGCTATTTGCCCCTACCAGGGCATTCACGTTTTATCTAGTTTGTAAAAGAAAAAAGAGTTCAGAGTCCAGAGCATTATAGCAGCTGTGAAGATGGACCAACTCCATATGAAGTCCCTGTTGATGTAATGGTCAGGCGTCCCAATACTTTTTTCCATATAATATGGACAAAAGTAATGGGATGCCTGACCCCTGTGAAAACCAGCCGAGACATAGAGCTGCATCCTGCGTTAACGCATGATAAAATAATTGTCGGTATTAAGTAATTAACGCGTTAACGCGATAATAATGTGTTAACGTGCCCAACCCTAATTATAATTATTGTTATAATCACAATACCACTACCTTGTCCATATCATACCACCCTATTCTGTAACTAATAGAATGAGGAATGACGGGTGGGGGGTGGGGGGGAGTGGGGGGGCGGTAAAACAAACTTGAGTTTGTTTTACTCTTGGCTTTGGGTTTTTGTTTAGATCTCCTGAATCAGCGAATTGGCTCCCTAAAGGGATGTGTTTCTATCACCTTTATAGAACTATAAAGAGAACAGATTAGCACATTTAGGACTGGCGCAGTCACTAGAGGCCTCTGTGGTGATAAAACGTACAGGTTGCATTGCCTGAGCATTATTATACACTGTTGTCTTTTTTAGTAATGCTGCGTAATCATTGTTGAAGTCAATTTAAACTCAGTGCTTGAATGTGCAGTAAATGGTATAAACTGTGAAAGCCTTTGGCAGTCAATGAGCTGGAAAAATCCCTGTGTTATGAAATGACATGTGACCAGCAGGCCAGTCATTTCAACTTAACTTGAATACAGAACTTTAACTTAGTTAGATGTTTATTTGGACAACGAAGAAATGTTAATTTCTTCACAAGCCAAGCTGTTCTCCTGTTGTTGATCCTCTTTGGTGACCTTCTCCTTATCCATCGACCAATCCTCAGATTCCTCCAGCTAAACCAAAAAGAATTAAATTCAAAGCAAACTGAGACACTTGTAGACTCAGAATTGCAAGTAAGTCAGTCAGGGACATTTTTATCTTACGTCAAATATTTGCCATGCAAGACTGATTCTCTTCCACACACATTTTCTGACAAAATGGCCTTTCATAAATATGCTTACAGAGTTGAATGCAAAAGTTTAGGTAGCTCTGGACAAACTACCCATTTTAATGACCTATTTTATGCAAATCTCCTCCTAGATCTAACGAATTACTTATCCGACTCCTACAAAGCAGGGGAGGGCAATCAAAATGCACTGAAGCTCTTGCAGCTTGCAGCTTCTACTGTGCAAAACTGCAATGAGAAATGGTATCAATAAAGGAAGGTTACCTGCGACTTTATTGCAAAAGTCCATGCACGAGTGTGCAGAACAGCATCTACATTAGCTTTTAGAAATGAGTGCTGCGGACTGATGAGGTAAAAATAGAACTCTTTGCAAGACAGCCCACAGACATTACAGAACTAGAAATGTTCTGCAAGCAAGAGTGCCCAAAAAAATCTAAATCATTATCAGAAAAACTCCTGTCTGACTACAAAAAGCATTTGCAAGCTGTGTACATAACAAAATGTTTTTATTTGGCCCCACAGTTGCTTTTGCATATTGAAAATGAAATGTGCATAGTGTGAAGAACCTCTTTAGGGAAGTTCTCACTGCGTTCTTCTGAAGGCAGAAAAACACAGAGTGTATGTATGGTCTTTTCTCTTTGGGGGTTCATGCTGCGTTTTTTTTGTTTTTGTTTATGTTATTTAAATGCTGCTTCTGGCTGTGCGTTTCCCTGTTGCTAGGCAACAGAAGTGACTGTCAGTTATTTGTGTTGGCTAGCTGTTGTTTTGATCCGTACAGAAACAAGGCTCTTACTGCGGTCCTTCAGAAGGGATACGTTAACCAGCAGGTGGTTAAAAACACAAACTAGACCAAGGATTTTCATTCATATCGAGCTCATTTTGGTCGGTGACATCATGCAGTTCTGGCCAACACTGCAATTGTCTCTGAAGGCCTGTTTTCATTTGGTGAGATTGGGCAGCACAGAAGAAAAATGCTTGTGACCCAGACTACTTGACCACTCGGGCGCCCGGAGCACTCTGTACAAAATACAGTAGCGTGGGACACGTAACACACTCACAGCACACAAAAGCAAATGGGTTTTTCTCCCCATTGAAAAAAAAAAACAGTTTTAAAAATGAGATTGAGGCAGTATGTAAACTGAGCTGAAAAACAACCCATTTGAAAGGCAGACTTATAATCGAATTTATTAGAAACCCCTTCTTCTAATTCCACTCACTGGTGGCTTTGTGAATTCCACATCCTTTATTGGTTTACTATAGGTTTAGACTGTGATTGTGCACTGAGTTCATCCCTGGCCAATTTCTGGCCACAGGGCCCCTGTTGACAGGTATTGTTTGGGTGGCGGACCATTACCAACACAGCAGTGACCCTGCTGTCTATCTCCATTCTGCACACCTAATGACTATTGCTAGAATACAGTATCTGTCAAAATATGAAGTGGCCACAGCACAGCACAGCACACAGTGTGAACAGTGTGAAATTCTTTCTCTGCATTTAACTCACCAAGTGAAGCAGCGGGCACCCGGGAACACAGCGCCCGGGGAGCAGTGTGTGGGGACAGTACCTTGCTCAAGGGTACCCCAGTAGTCTTGGGATTCAAACCCACAACCTTCTGATGGCAGAGCAACTCCCTAACCAGCAAACCACCAGCTGCCCCAGTATTGTATTGATTTAAACGTCGACTGCACTAAATGTCTTGACCTGTTGTTTTGTTGCTCATGTTTTTCTGGCACTCGCTCTCCTGCACTCCTACTCTGTGTATTTTGTCCTATCTGCACTTGTGGTCTTGTGGTGTTTCTGTTTTTGCTCTTGTGTTTCTCCATGATCCTGGAGGAACATTGCTTAATTTCACTGTGTATATGACTGAAATGACAATAAACCTTCTGGACTTGACTTGAGTGTATCAGGCAAGAGCAGTATTGAGATATATCATAGTCGGTGCTTGGTTAAGAAAGGTCCACCACGCAAAAAATATCTACCCAAGAGTGTCTCTGTGGTCAGAAACTGAGAACTGATGAAGAGCTGGAGGATGGCTAACGCAAATTATGCATCTACAGAACTCTAAATGTACACCAGCCTAGGACATCTGCCAAGTTTCTGTTTAGTTGATCAGTAAGAGCATACAAGGTGATTCTCCTGTGGATTTAGAGAATATTTTACCTACTGTCCCTTCAGGGGCTGAGGTTCTACCACTCTACAGACTCTTTAAATAACAGAGTGCAACAGGAGGAGGAGAAAACAGTCCAGCAGTGCAGGTGGCAGTGGGCCATTAAAATGTTTCATTACATCCTTATGATTGCTGAGGTGTGATGTGAGCAGCAGCAGAAAACAGGCTGCGTGACCAAAAGAATCCGGACAGTAGGTGGACAGTAGATTAGAGGGGAGGACAGATCCAGCCTGATCAGAGGCTTCGGGGGAAAAAAATAGCTTCTCCTGCATTTTCTGTATCTCCATGACAACAGCATGACCGCATTCCAGTGAGAGTTGGAAGAGGAGTGCTAGGGCAGCGCAGGGGTTATTTTAGGATCTGAAACAAGGGCCAAACATCTGCTTTACTCCTTATTATACTAATTTTCCTTCTGGGCGTAAATATTCATCATTTGTGCCCTTAATGGGGTAACCAGTTGAATAGAGTCCATTAAAATCTCACTGCTTCCACCATTCCAAATAACACTGCAAGTCTCCTCTTATGTGTCTCTTTTTATGGTATTTTACTAAAATCATTCCATGACTGACCAAAGAAAAGTTTTTTGCAGCATGTGAACATTTTTTACAGCATGTGAACATTTTGTAATCAATAGACACAAGAGAACAAGGTACTGAATGTCACTGAAATGTGCTGACGGGGTGCTAGCCTTGGCCTTTCTTACTGTTGCCCTTCCTCTCATGGCCTCTTCTGTTCTCTCTGTTAAGGTGCCATGAAGAGCTGTCAGCACTTAATAAGATCAGGAAAGACTGATGGTCCGTGTTTCTTGGACTAAACTTCACGTGTCTATGGCTGCGTCACCAAAGAAATTGGAGTGAAAGCCATGCAGAGCTGGGAATATGTGACCACGTGTGTGTGAAAGGCCAGATATGTCAATGTGATATGGCTTGCAACATATTAAAAACACACAGTTGAATGCCAGGACCCAGAGCTTTCCAGCAAAATGTCCAGAGCACCACACTACTCTTGTTTTGCCCTCCCATCTTCCTGTAGTGCTTCCTGGTGCTATCTCTTCCCCAGGTAAGCAATGCACATGCACCCGGCTGTCCATGTGATGTGAAAGAGAAGCCTGATTCAAGCCAGGCCACCTGCTTCCATTCCTCCAAGGTCCAGTTCTCATGCCCATTGTAGGTGCTTTGAGCCATGGACAGAACGGCACTCTGACTGGTCTGCAGCTTCCCAGCTCCATAATCAACAAGCTGTGATGCACTGCATGTTCTAACACCTTTCTGTCATATGTAGCATTAACTGAGCAATTTGTGCTACAGCAGCTCTTCTGTGGCTTAGAACCAGACGGATTCGCCTTTGCTGCCCATGAGCATCAATGAGCCTTGAGCGGCAGTGACCTTGGCGCCGGTTCACCAGCTGTCGTTCTTTATGCTCGCTCACTTTTCCTGCTTGAACTTTGAGAATTGACTGTTCACTTGCTGCCTAATATATCCCAGCCCCTGGCAGGGGGCACTGTAACCAGACAATCAATGTAATTAACTTCACCTGTCAGTGGTTTTAACGTTGTGGCTGATCGGTGTAACTGTGTACGACGGGCTTTTTAGTCGTTGTGTAATAGAACTTCCAATCTCACAAAGCTGTCCTTGTGAGTCGCAGGAGGCTGGGCTGTAATTGGGTTCACTGTTTCGCTCTGTTACACATTCATTAAAAGGCCATTTTGCTGTTGGTAAAAGCTGGAAGAAAACCCGTGCTGAATTTTGGTTATGTAAATGTCTGCTTCTGTTCCTTGCAAAACAACTTGTTTGCCCGACACATGGTTTTCACCCCGTGTGGCGAGGCTCAAAAGGAGAAGTTCATAAAAGATTCCCTGCAATTCCTAATCCAGAGCCAGTTTCAGGCTCTTCAAAAAACAGCTCTTTATAGAACACAAGGTTCTTTGACTTAACTATTTTTGGTGTTTTATAGAATTATTTAAAAAATTTACTTTTTAAACCACATACAGCAGTTTCTCCATCATGTAAAACATGCAAAGTCTCATTTAAACATTAAAATGTTATTTTTTTAGTTGCAATGATTCTATATAGCACAGTCTTTATTAAGGAACTTTTAACAAACCCTTAATTCAGCAAAGAAAATAGCGAGACAATAATTAAGTATGACCATGGCTGTAGTGTGCGAAACAAGTTCTGGAGTTCTTTAGTGTGAGATGAAGGTTATGGAGTTTAAGAGATTAACGTGTAAAGGACTTTGACATAATGGAATGCTTATAGACAATTATATTTGCTAAGAACCATTTAGGACCACTTATTTCTAAGATTGTAATATTTTTATATGTGATGCTGTAACATGCAATAAAGAAACTGCAGTTGGCTTTTTTAATTGGCTAGGATATATGCAATTAGGGTAGCATTGACAGTAAACTAATGAGACATTTCCAGATGGTGTATAAAGCCGTTGATGTTGATCGTAGTGATGCTTCGCCGTGGGGCCCCTCAGATCAAGCCTGTCACAAAAATAGCAGAGGGATTGCACGTTGGAAGCGTTAATGCATTCTCCCTCAGCAAAGCATTTGACTTGGCGTCTATTTTCAGAGCCTAGCTGCAGGTGATGCTTTAATCTAGTTTTCACGAGCCGGACTCGAGAGCCCCCCTTTCGTCCTGTCACTTTCACCGGCAGCAATTTGTATCAGCTGCCACAGTGGGCTCTCCAGCTTTGCTTGCCGCTTCCAAAGAAGTCCTTTAGGAAATGGCGGGTTATAGCGGAGGATGTAATGCAGTTAGTCTGCCCCCACAGAGGACAGATATGGAGATTGCTGAGCTGTTTTTTTTTTTTTTTTTTTTTTGTCAGTGTGCTGCAAAGTGTGACCTTAATGAGAGTAGAGAATAGGGAGTCTTGTCTCTGGACTGGCGCTGTGATTTGTCACCCATCTGCCGTGCCTCCTCTCCGGGTTGATTTGTACTTTCTGGTGGCGGCGATTCCTCCTCTGTTGTGTCTTCTGATTGCCAGCATGGGGCTCGAGGGGTGTAATCAACTTCTCCTTCCTTCACTCCTTCCTTTGCCTTCATCACCTCTTCCGCTGGCTGCCAGTAGCGGCAGACAACAAACCGTTATTAGTGCAAGTCTGTGTTCAGGCTGTCTAAAGAGAGAACGTGAAGTGCCCTCCAGGTACACTCTGCTGCAGCTTTACATATCCTCATTATATAACTCAACAACAAAAGAGTTTTGATGGGAAACAGCTGACCTTTAACAGGCGTTTAAGGATCATTTTCTGCATGCTTTGAAAAATTGCATGCTTTCCGCCCATGGCCCCTCATCAATGTCTTGTGATTTTGAGCGTCTGTGGCTCTAGGCAAGGACTGGAATGTTATCAATAACCCGATCACATATCTTGTGATGTTGGCTTGTCTTTTGTTTGCAAATATGTACTACAAGAATATGTCAGTGGACATTCCCTATGGTCAGCCACATAAGTGACTGGATTGTGACATAACCTTTATTGCTTTTACTTCAGCACATTGGACTTGGAAACAATGGATCTTTTTAAAAAGGCCAGTTTTCTGGAAAACCTACTTTTCTTTCATTTTTTAGACATTTTGTAGTTTGTTTGTGTGTGTGTGTGTGTGTGTGTGTGTGTGTGTGTGTATTCCCTTAGCAGTTTAGTCAGCCTGGAATGAGGCACAATACAGGGCAGCCAATCAAAACACGTACATATGACAGGTCTTAAGGACAAAGTAATAAAAACGGAATTTTATTTCTAAAGGGAAGGCCTGAAGAAAAGGCATAAAATACTGATAAAAGAGAGAGGAAAAACAGTAAAGAGTGTGAAAAGTAATTAGCGTATTAAGCCTTATGGGGCTTTAAATTATATGGAACGTTTACATTATGTGGAAGATTTTTAAACTTTAAAAGGTTCTTCACATTGGGATCTTAATTAATTCCTGAAAGTCTCTGTGGGGAGCCACAAGCTTCTTCTTTGGCAACCCCTCTTGGCACCTTTATTTTAAAACATGTATGAGGTTAGTCCAGAATGGCATCTTAATTTAAGGATATTCAGTTGTGTGGCACAAATGCAACATGTCACCTTTTCTTTTCAGAAAATTTGTAAATAGTTCTGTAGATTATTTGTATATAATGTTTGTTTTTAATGCAATGAACTGCTGTCCTGCCCACAGTGTCTTGTGATTTTGAGTGTCTCTGGCTCTAAGCGAGTAGAAGCAGCATTTCGGGGAGGGGGGGGGGGTTGTCACCTGATTCGCTTTTCTGGTAAATCAAATTCAGACACTCCATGGCAGGGTTCTGTTAGGGTTCTAGCACCTTCTTTATTAGGACCAGCCCCTTCTGCCTCTCATAGGGCCATTTTATCAGACATGGATTAAACCTGGTTTTAGAGCCAAAGCAGGGATGACCAACAAACCAGTGCTTTATAATGATCTGATAAACAAAATGAACCAGTATGAATGGGGGCATTCTAGAAGGTGTACATGAGGAGGAATAATCTTGAAGAGTACAACTGAGGAGAACATTCTAAATGGGGAGAACATTCTAGATCAGTGTGAATGGTGGAGATCATTTTAGAACAATGTGAGTTGTGGAGAATATTCTAGAACAGTGTGAATGGAAGAGAACATCTTAGAATGATGAGAGTAAACAATGTTTTACAACAGAGGGAACATTCTAGACACACAACAGTCATACTCAGGTACGGCACATTGAGCCAGTGTTTGAGCCACTGTTGCATCGGTGTGCTCTGACCTTTGGTTGAAGGCACTAAATCCTACTTAGTCTAGGCTAGGAGTGTCAAACTCCAGTCCCGGAGGGCCGTGGTCCAGCACGTTTTGGTGATTTCCCTGCTCAGAAACACCTGGTTCACCTCGCCAGTTAATTGTCAGGTTTAGTGAATGTGTTTGTAGAGGAGAACACATTCAGCACATATAAGGCCATAATAAGGCCCTCCAGGACCGGAGATTGACACCTCTGGTCTAGGCTTAGACTTTTTCTGGACATGAGAAACTGGGTCATGGAAACCTTTACATGAACTGAAGGATGTCCTCGAATTCCCAAATGTAGAAAATCTGGAGACATTTCTAAAACAGTGTGAGCAGAGAGGGCATCCTAACACAATAAGAATGAGGAGGACATTCTGTGACTGTGGGAATGGAGGTGGGTGTTTTAGAACATGATGTATCCTAGAGGATCACAATAATTACACACAGGTACGACACACAGACACAGTGTTTGGCTTTGTTGTATTTGCAGTTGTTTGCTCTGTCAGTGTTTTCTGGCCTGTGGACAGGATTTTCCACCTTTAAAATTCCTTCTTAAACCAGGCTTTGGATTGATCCGGGTCTGAGATACGGGCCCAAAGAAGCTTTTATAAGATCTGAAGCATGAATAGGAACATTCTAGAATAGTGTGAAGTAAAAAGAACATTGTAGAACTGTATGAATGGAAGGGAAACTTCTAGAATAATCAAAATAAAAGTATTTTAGAACATTGTGAATGGTGGAGATCATTTTAGAACAGCGTGAATAGCAGAGAATATTCTAGAACAGAGTGAGAGGTGGAGAACATTTTAGAATAATGAAAGCAAATAGTATTTTAGAACAGAGAGAACATTCTAGAACAATAGAAGATCTAGAACAGCATAAATCGGGGAGGGCATTCCAGAACAGTGTGAACAGAGGAGAACATTGTAGAACAGTGTGAATAGGGGAGCACATTCCAGAACAGTGTGAACAGAGGAGAACATTGTAGAACAGTGTGAATAGGGGAGCACATTCTAGAACAGTGTGAATGGTGGAGATCATTTTAGAACTGTGTGAATAAAAATAATAATAATAATAATACATTTTATTTATATGGCACTTTACATTTTACAAGAAAATCTCAAAGTGCATACAGACAGAGAAAATAACAAACTAAAATAACAGGACGTCCATGGCAAGAACCCCGTGCGCGACAGCACAGTTAGTTTAAGCCGCTCTCCGCGGATACGGCGGGCCAGCTGAATATCTTTAGGCATGATGGTGACTCTCTTGGCGTGGATGGCGCACAGGTTCGTGTCCTCGAACAGACCCACCAAGTAAGCCTCGCTGGCTTCCTGCAAATCATATATTTTTTAATTATATTAATATAATTTTAATATATATATTTTTAAAATGCCAAATAAAAACATGCCAGATGGAGCGGCGTCAGTCTCGCCAGCGTCCCCGTAACCTAGCAACTCCAATGCTTGAGTAGAATGGTAGAGAACATTCTAGAACAGTGTGAATGGAAGAGAACGTGGTAGAATAATGAGAGTAAACAATGTTTTACAACAGAGAGAACATTCTAGACAAGTAGAAGAATGTAGAAGGTCTGGAACAGTGTGTATGAAGGAGATCATTCTAGAATTGTGTGAATAGAGGAGAACATTCTAGAACAGTGTGAATAGAGGAGTGCATTCTAGAAAAAGGAGAATAGCATGAACTTTAAAGAATATTTACAACAATCACACACGGCATTCATGTTTGCTGATGTTGGGTTAATGTTCTCTGACCTGTGGACTACTATGACCTTTTTCTAGTCTCTCTTTTTAGAACCTGAAGGATGATTTAGCTTTGTGGCTGTCAGAGGTTATACTATCGATGATTAATTTGCTTGCAATTTAGGTTTAAAGAGCTCCCACTGCTTGTAGCTTCAATTATGGAGGCTTTTGGACAGCAACAATGTGACACCTGGCATCCAACGCCCACACAGTCGCTCAGTATGCCAGTACAGAGATGCCTCAGTGATACACCAATGGCGGTCACTGTCAGGCAAGCTGGATAATAATGACTAGAGGAAAATGCAAGATACATAATGACAGTCAAATTAAATGTAACAGTCATGCTTTTTCCTCCCGTACTGTCATCCATCTGATTGCAACACGAATATGTTATCAGTAATCTAGGTTCTCTAATATTTCATGCAGAAATTAAATTAAACAGACTAATAAATAAAGTAAACAATGACTAGAAATAAGTTAAATTAGCTAAAAATATTCTCACAATACTCTCTAAATGAGAAACATTAGATCCATTGACCAGATTTAAGATGATTGACTTGACAAGATATTTTTAGCAGCATGGAAGGATCCATATCAAGTGATTTGGAAAGGAGGATCTGTTTATACAGTCTATGGGGCTGAAACGAATTGGGATGTTTCTTGGCCACCTGTGTGCCAGCGCTTCATTAAGTCATTCACAACAGGGCCAACAAAAGGTGAAGCGAAGTGTTCGGACAGAGTTGGAAAGTACAGAGAAACTGTATGAGCTGAGGTATTGGCACTGTGTGAAAGTCTTAAATGTGAAAAACTGAACTAAAATGTTTTTTGAAATTGCTGGCTTGTGAAATTTGTAACATACTCTGAAGGTCTAAATGAAAATGTAAAGATTAAAAAAGTATGTTTTTCATCTTGGAAATGTAAAAAAGTTCAAGCATTCAGCATTTAATAATACAACTAAGCACCAGTGCACCACAAAAATACGTAAGTGTTGTAATGAAATTAAATTACTCAAATATTTACACCACTTTTTTCTTTTGGTGTCAACTAGAGATAGAGCCAAACCACCTTGCACTTTCACAAGTACAATGAACACTTAGAACGTATTAGTATTAGACCTCAGAACGTATTAGTAAGATCTGATTTCAACAGAATTGAATATCAGAATATTAAAACAGAATAAAACCGGTGTTTGCTCTCCAACACACTCACCGTTTGCTGCTCTTTCGCCTGGGTTTTTGTGATCTTGTGTTTTTTCTGTTTCTTTCTAAGACCTGAAATAAAAGAATAAATGAGAGTGTTAATTTTTGTTCTTTATGGGCATTTGCTTCTGACAATTTTTTAAAACCCAGGTAATGGTTGTTATTACAAATTACAAATAACTTTGGTTGTTTGAGATAGAGCCAACCCCCTCTGTAGTGAAACACCTGCTGAACAGATAAAAAAACAAGTGCAGGATGTCTCATAAAATCCTATAAAGAAAATAATACATCAGTACAAAGTACAAACTAGCATGAATGAAGAACAAAAAAATAGAGAGCCAAAAAAACTGCAAAACTTTGGGGCAGAAGTCTTATAAAAAGATGAAATGAATATTAGCCTATAATTGGGTGAAGAAAAAGGAAAGAGTAGAGACTATGACTATTTATGACCCAAATTATACCACCTTGAGTCACGGCTCATTAGTCAAGTGTAGCCCTCAGTGGAACCGAATCACTCATATCTAATCAAATTCCACCAAGTTCCTGAAAATGAACTGAACTGAACAAGACACCAAAAGCCTGAGAACACTACTAACACAACTACTGAGTTTTCTCAGTGACAAAAACGGGAATGTTCTTCACCAAAACATGAGATAAAGTGTCATTAAAACAAGTACAGCAGCCCCTGTACAGATAACCACTGTCTGGTGATGTCATTGGGTTGCAGACTTCATACAATATTAATGAATTAATTTGGCATGAAGTAATAAAAACTGACAGTTTTACTTGCCCAATTCATTTTGGTCTCAGGGAGACTGCGTATAAAAAGGTCTATGATGCCATTAGTGTACACTGGCCACTCAATATAGACTCTTAACTTAAGCAGATGTTCTTTATTTTAAGTCATTTTATTGAGAGAAATTATTTTATGTTGGCAGATAATTTTGCTGATTTAAACTATTAGATCTCAGATCTCAGCATAGAATCAGACCGTTATTCTAGATACAGTTATTTAAAACGCGTACATGTTAAACGGTTTATTGACTGGTTTAGAAATCTTTTCACTTGCCACAACGTTTAAAAATTTCAGTGCAAACCAAAGTTGGCAGCTTTCACTTCAATTTCAATGTCACTATTTGGTTTGAAAGACATTGTGCTTGCATACAAAGCCAAATCAACACAAACTGAGTCAAACAATATCAGTGTCATATATAATATCCAGACCACGGGCTGCATTGTATACTGAAATGTGCTGCACTGCATACCAAAAGTGAAATATCTTTGAGTGCGACAGATGCTGTTTATCTGATTGTGCAGCCTGAAACAAAATCTAATTTTTCCCTTTACGGCGTCTCTCTGGAAAAATAAAAAAGATAATAAACACAGCGGGGGGTGGGGAAAGCACATTCATCGCAAATAGAAGTCATGTGGCTACAAATTTCGCCCTTGGATCATCGTTATGAACCGATTTGTCCTTTTTAAAGCTTTATTGGATAATGAATGTGGGTTCAATTCGATCTTGGTGTTTCAGTATTAAATCCAGTTCCAGAAAAACTCCTGGCCTCTCTATTCCCTCCCTGTCGAGCTCCGATATGGACGCCTCCGCTCAAGATGCTGATTTTAATCACATCCTGTCGTTACCTACAAGGTTCCTCTAATCTTGATTTGATTAAGATTTGATTAATATTTCGTGACCGTAAACATAATGTGAAGTGTTTGATGTTTTTGGGCACTGGAGGGGAAATGGCAGTCCCTGAGTAGCTCTTGGCTAATTTGGGCTGCTGCCAAATTTCCTCTGTTCTGATGAGCTTCACACTCATGCTGTGCTGCTGGCTGGTCTGAATGCCAGGGATTGCAGAGAAAATGATAGTAACCAATGCATCCTGCAGTTTTTATTGGTGGAGTGAATGTCAGTGACAGCTATTGTTATATATTTCGCAATAACTTGTAATCGCACGCTATCATCTAGTGATCTATGTCCTCTGATTCAGCACAAATGTAATAAAAATGTTATATAATGTAGCCAGCCTATACAACAGAATGGGTCAGAAAAAACACCTCGTCTAACAGAACTAAAGTGAGATGATGATTGCAGTTCACCATTCCATTATAGAGACGGTCATCTTATTTTGTTAATTTGATTCAGGCACAAAGCTATGAGGTTCTATTTTAGCTTTGGAGTTAAAACGTTCTCCGTGAATGTACCATTGACTATCGAATACAGAACCAATGTTGATTTCAGTATAGATACGTTTGCACTTAAGGTCCCCCTGTTGGATTTGAGTGAGGCAGGATGATGTTGGTAGATGTTAATGAAAATTGTTACCCTCAACCAATCAAAATTTGGACGCCCTAGAAGCTGTTTCTGAGGTGTTTGTCCTGTATGTTCCCTAAAAAGAGGAAAATTGCAAAACATGATGTATTTTCTAACAAGACAATAAACCCAATAGTATTGTGCGGGTTTGGTTATATACAAGTGATCTCTTATCATGTGCAGTAACATACTCCTAACCACCATTTGTGTTGTTAATAAATCATTTACCTGGAAGTTACTTATCTAAAGTATTTATACCCCAGTATTTCTGTATATAGCATGTTTTTTTTTTCCTGCAGTTTTTATTGGATTCATATTTTTCTTGTCTCTGTGTTTCTGTGCAAGAGTAACATACACATTTTTCTTCGGGATCAATAAAGTTTTCTGATTCCAATTATGATTCTGATTAATATTAGTATCAATATCATGAATATTACAGTTTGCAGTTGATTCAACAGCCTATTTAAAAAATGAAACGTATGCCCAGTAAAAGCAGCAGTGAGATTCAGTAAATGCCAATCGTGTATAGATTTATAGCAGTGTTTCACACATTTTCAAGCCTATATAAGTGGGTGTTCGAGCACAGGAGGTGGTTTTGACTGATGGAATCTCTCTGAAAATGCTCACCCATTTTCCTCAGAGGAGCGAACAGCAGGGGCCATTAGAGTGTTGAAGTCAATGAGAGAGAGAGATGCACAGCATGCCGTCGCGTCCTCCTGTACCAAAGGCTATAGCCACCTTTAAGTTAGTCTGACGTAATCTTTAGGAGGCTTTTGATTGCACATACTGTACCTAGCTGTATGATTTTTTTTTTTACAAGCACCAAATGAAGTATTTTAAGTCACTTTCATCAGGTCCTCTTGCACTGGCTCAGTGCAAAAGAATAAATGATTTTATTGTAGTTTGTTAGCTTGATTAATGGAGCTACCATTTTAAATAGCTGTTTGAAACGCTTCTTCTCTTCTTTTATCTCAATGCCAGTTGGCTTTTTAATATTACTATTTGCAGTTGATTCAACAGCCTATTTAAAAAAGGAGACGTATGTTTATTCTTACACGCCGTAAATGTAAGAATAAACATAACCAATCTCGCACTAAAGCAGGTTGTTTAACCCAAGGCAGTTTTGCAGGGCATGTCAGTTTGACAGGTTCACTGATTCACTGAGCTCTGGGTCAGGTTATTGACCATTGCACTATGGGACTTGTGGCCGTGGTGTGGAATTTTGAACACTCTGTACTTCTCTTGGGCACTGGAGCAATGAACTAGAAGAGAACTAAACTGAAACAAGAGTCATGGGCCTCGATGGAGACCTCCTCAATAGGAGCGCCCTTTCTGCCTGCTGCTGCCAGGCCTCAGCCTCAGTATCTTCCGCTCTCTTCAGAGGAAAAACACACATGATAAGGCTCCCTCTCCAAAGACTCTTTTTGGGCTCCACTAATAGCACAATCAGTAAATTGGAGCAACAGCATCAAGCATTAAGAATTACGTTACATGAACTATAAAAGAGGAAACCAGGGGACATGTTGCTTCATTATATTATTCAGTAATGAGAGCAGATTTGGGTCATGAACAGATATTGACTCACATAGCTGGTTATAGCCCATAAATGAGGACATTGCTTTCAAAAAGCCACTTAACAGACAGGGATTGTATTACCCGAGGCACATAGAATTGAGTTATTGCATTCCACAATTGTTTTCATTGTCCGTGAGTGGTTAAGTGTTTCTGCTCGTTGTTCTGACTGGTGCTTGGCTGACAAGATGTTTAATTCATTTCACGTACGCCGGCTCCTGAATCTTGGATCTTGAAAGATGCCCTAATGATGGCCTTCACTGGCCTGACTGTAAGGCACTAAATGTGCAATGAAAAATTCCATTTGATGTGTGCTGGAACGGCTGAACTTTGGAGTGTGACCGAGCCTAGGCATGCAAAACTTTGTGGAAATTTGATTTAAATCCTACATCAAAACAACCTGAGTTGAGTTTACCATTCTGAGTTTACAGTATTCTAACTTGGCCTGATTTTAAACGATGAAGTATGTTTCACTAGTGCTGCATTCTTGATATTAAATGCCCAATTCCGTTTTCAATTAAATGTGCCCTGGAACATGCTGACTGGACGGCTCTTCTGTCCACAGTTAGACACGGTTAGCCACTGGCTGTGCTATGTGGTGTAATGCAGTGCCACTACCTGTATCTGTATTTGGATTTGAACTGAAAGGCTTAAATACAAAGTTTTTGTATTAATTTGTATGTAAATTTGACTAGTTTACTTTAGCTTTTGGGTTTACTTTCCAGAAAGAGCAGTAAAATTTGCCCCACATGCTATCAGAATCTATTTTTGTGAATCCAAGCACATTTCAAGGGCAGTTTGTATGGAGATATTTTGGAGCACAGGACTGTTTAGCATAACATCCCAGTGTTCATTCAGATCTGTTCATTCCAAAGAATTTATTAGTATTCAGGAGCATCCCTACATATCCTTCCTTTGCATTTTCCTCTTGTATTGAAGCTGTGGCCTGAAGGACCTGTTTCTTCTCTTCTCTTCTCTTCTCTTCTCTTCTCTTCTCTTCTCTTCTCTTCTCTTCCTCTCTCTCTCTCTCTCTCTCTCTCTCTCTCTGCAATAAGTCTGCAGGCACTCTTAGCTTCACAGCTGATTCTCTGTCCGTTACCATGGTTTCCTCCACTTGCCACCATGCTCTCTCTCTCTTTGCTCAGGCGCACTGTTACAAATAGATGCTCGCAGACAGGGCCAGTCATGAGCTGGGATTTAATTACAGAAGCGTGGGACAATTGCTGTGTCAAAAATGACTGTGTAATGCAACGTCAGTGGAGTAAGCTTAATCCATGAAATATGACTGTTAATCACATTTCACATTTTCCCATCACTGGCGCACTAGAACTACGGCAGACACTCTGTCAGTCCATTGTATGGTCTATTGAAGCTCGATAGTCTGCCTTACAGTCAGACGTCCCACTGTGGCACATTTTTAGTATCTAAGAAAATTGCTCATATTTTACAGCACACGGACATGACTGGACCCCTGCTGTTTGCGTTGAGTAGGGGTCCAGAAGAAAACCTCCTGAAGTTCCTCCCCAGAGTCAAGCACTGCTCATTCATTCAAGCCCAAGCGTCATCAAAGTGCTGTCTTGGATGTGCCGAGCCAACCAGGAGCAGTCTGGATGCAGAAGCAGGTCAAAGTCTGGAAGCGGCTACGGACTGCATACAAATCCTGCCAGATTCTCAGACCCGCACAGTCCCAGCATGTAGCACTGCTCCAGATACAGAACAGTTGATGTATTGTTGTCATTTCTCGGTGACAGAGACAGAAGAGAGCCTGATCCATAAAACCAGTCTAATGAGCTTCCAAATTGAGTTAGCAAGCCTGTTCGGAGGTGTCACAGAGATGGGTTTTGGGGTCAGTGAGATCCACAGGGACTTGTCGAGACAGTGTTTGCAGTCTGCTCATCGATTTACCTGTCCAAACCCTGAAAAATGGGCTTAGTATGGTTCTCTGTGGTGTATTCGAAGAGCTACTGTAGTCAGTGTCAAGGGAGAAAAATGATTTAAGCTCTAATGTGGCCTACCATTGTTTACAGTGCTTATCTGTCCAGATGAAAGTCATTGTGTGGTGGGTTAGCCAGCTGGGTCACTGCCTGATGACATATGCAGGTGTGGTGGATAGACACAGTTGCCCTTCAGTGCTTTTCACCCCTCACTGAGGCGTGACCATGTCTAACTCTCTGGATCGATCACTCCTCAGTAGACAGCTGTGCTTAAGTACATTACCTTTTACCGTTTTCCAACTTGGAGTACATTTTGGATTTGGTCGTAGGGCCATAAGATGAGACCAACATATGGCTGTCACATGGTTTTTGGGGGTTTATTTTTCCATTCCTAGTCTCATCCCTCACTTTTTAGACGATTTAGAGAGTTAGGTATGAATATAATGGAGACTAATGAGCTCAGACTAGTGATGGGTCTTTTGAGGAGGCTACAT
This sequence comes from Hydrocynus forskahlii, assembly GCA_037974365.1. Lineage (NCBI taxonomy): Eukaryota > Metazoa > Chordata > Actinopteri > Characiformes > Alestidae > Hydrocynus > Hydrocynus forskahlii. Next base: position 10,697,481 of record JBBPCX010000038.1, read on the forward strand.
GTAGGCTAATGTAGAGCTCATGTTTATGAATGAATTCAATGAAAAGCGCAAGAACACAGCGATGAACGACACAGTGTGGGTAACAAGGGAAAGGTGCAAAAGAGGCAGGAAGATTCAAGAGTGGTATAACCAAAATTTGAGATAACCAAAATTGTTAGCTATCTTCAGTCACTTAACATCAAAAGTGGAAAAATGAAACAAGGGAAGCTCATTCAATGCATATTTAATGCCGAATCCAAACACATGTCAGCCAAACTTAGCCCTGCATTGCCAAGACCGCTGCAGTTCCAGGGCCAAGTGTCAGCTTAATCCAACACCTCAACTCAGCTCAGTCGCTATTAATTCACCTTCAGCTCCAGCGTGCTCTCTGACTGAGACAGAGGTCGTTGTGAACCAGTTCACCCTCCTGTCCTCCTCCCTCACGCCCACTATCTATCTTTGTCTCAGCAGCATCACTTCCTGCGCTCTTTAACTCAAGAAATTTGGTGTAACAGAGCAAGGTGTCCTAAAATGGCATAACGTCAACAGTTGTCACTCTTTGTGAATTAAACATACATTGTCTCTTGATGCTGTAAATCGGGGAAGTAGGAAGACACTGTGTTTTCAAAGCAACAGAAAGTACAGATGAGTCTCCATGGCTTGACGCTTTGGAGAGTTGCGTAAGGGTTGGAAAAAAAGAACAACCTTCTGGTGATTCTCAAATATGCCCTGGGTTTTGGTGACCTGAGAGCTTCCATGGGCACAAATGTTAAGCAGAATAAATAATGGGAAGACCTCTGTATCCTAAGATATTCAGTATCTGAGAAAAGCTATTCTCACATTGTCACATGCTGGTCCTGTTACACTGAAGGTGTTTTCCAGGCTCCTCCTGTCTGATTCTTTTCTGCTGTGCTGAAAGATCAGCCTGTAAGAACCTTGTTAACAGACCCAAAATGATGAGAAAATGTTTTATTTCATATACAGTACTGTGCAAAAGTCTGCAAATGGTTTAAAGACATTTTTCTCGGCATGTCATAATGTCTCTTTGTTCTAGCAATAAAAGCAAAAGAACTAGAAAGCAGTAAAAAGTATCAAGATTTGTTATGTTAGCCAGAAAGTAGTTGGTATTTTGTGAGCTGTTAGGGAGTCCTTATCAGTAGGTTATGGGGAAATCAGGGCAGCTGAAGGTACACACGCTGTAACATACATGAAATTGATGGAATTGCTGTAAGGCAAACATTTTTAAATTCAGAAACCAGAACCTACGTAACAGCATGTGAAACATTATATATCTAAGAGTTGACTGAAACAAGCTGCTAAGCACAAACATTCACAAATGTTTTTTTTCTACAAATTGTTAAACTGCAGGGACAGAAACTTACAGATTCAGAACTCTCTTTGTTAATTACTGTTTCATTTTGTGTGTGTGACTTATCAATAGCATGTTAAGTGTGATGCATCAAAAACTGTCGGTTTGTAAAGGAAATGGGTATGAAGGTCATTTTATTCTCAGCATACTGTTAGATACTTGGGTCCCTGCCCATATTTCTACTAAGAACATTGTGAAGATCTCTAAAAGCACTTTCTTGACCTGTTTTGTTTTGTTTGAGGAAGGAGCTTGTGCTGGTCTTTTGACAGACAGCACAAAGCACCAGGTAATGGAAGCACCCCCCGCAACTATTAAGCTAACTTCCTCTTCGTGGTAGGTCTCACTTAGGGGGTTTACACTCCCAGGATTGCTGGTTGATCCCCACTGTGATCTAATCCGTCTCATGCTTTTTTAGCCCTCTTTGTTTCCAGAGATGGGCAACTCCATTCCATTCTATGGCCAGTGTGCACATTTTTACACTGTGCTACAAAATTCTCGTGGTAGCAATTTTAAAATTCTGCTCTTTTCAATTTGATACATTCTCTTTGGTTCCCATTCGGCAAATGATAGAAAAAAATGTGTGAGCATGACGCTGTGCAGGAAGAATTTGCAAGTGCAAACTTCCCCTCTGCCTTGTAGCCTGCTGGCTCTGCTTCTTCAACACAATGGTACTGGTATGTAGATGAAGCCCGAGTGAGCCGATGTTGTGTTCTGTAAATAATAGCAGGCTGTCCTCTTCGTATCTCACCGTGTTCTGTCTTGTGGCTATGATAGTTTTACAGCGTTTTCATTGGCTCGTTCCACTTGCTGCTGCCGAGACACTTGAATGTGCTGGTGCCGGGTGCTTGATGAACTCTGGTGAAGGCAGCAGGCAAGCTGTTGTGTGCAAGAGAGGCTGCTATTTGGCTGCCTAGTGGGGTGCATGGATTATAACAACAATTTAGTGCACTTTGGGTAGGAAAATAGGGGGGTCCAAAAAAAGTAAGCCATATTTACCTGGGCTTTCACAGGACAAGGGGAGATAGGGACTAGGGGCTAATTTTTCAGGAGCACTTGGTTGGCTTTATTTGCTAACAACAGTTTTTCAAGAAGTTGAAATGTAAAATACAGTACACACATAACCATGTACTGTTTTTGAGGAATAAAAGGAGAGAGGAACTTCACAGCTCAGCCACTGAGAACAATTCTCAGCCTGTAAGCTATTAAATCGCCTTTAGTTCCAGTATGAAATGGACCAATTTATCCTCCTGTCCTCCTTCCCGAGCTCCCACTATTCATCTTTAGGCAAACAACATCACTTTAGGTGATGGACAAAGATTGCTGCGTCCTCTAGGGATATAACACCTGCATCCAGAGGCCATTGATAGTTCAACAAGTTCTCAGTGTTCACAGAACTGACCTACTGGCAAGCTGCTTCCTAATAGAAACAAATGCTCTTTCGCAGTGCGAATGGCTCATTATTCAGTTATGGGACAAGTCCACATGTATTTTTGGATGCTGGCCTCTCTCTAATGGAAAAGAATAGGAACCACATCTAACATGTTTTGGGCAGTAACCAACATGACAAACCATTTTCTGGTTTTATTTTTTACTTATTGTTACATCACATCTTCCAATGGGATCAAAGTGTAGATCACTGGCGACCTGAACACACCAACCGAAGAGTTTGTGATAGAAAGAGTAATGACTCACCATTAGTTTCTGACCTCTCCATCCGTAGTTCTACTTTGAAGAAAATAATGGTTAACATGGGAGCATTTGGGAGGGAATACTGCTTCACAACGTAAAAGAGCTAAGTTTGTCTCTGTCGCTGGACAGAACGGGACCTGTTAACTGAGCATACAAATATCTGAACTCATCTTATGTTTAAGCTGGACTGTGTAAAAGCCAGTGAGAACTCAACATAGCTTGCTTGGTGCTGATGTTCCACTGCGACTACATAGACAAGCTAACAGGAATTACTATTCCTGCCGAAGTGGTCACTTCTGGTTTATACAGGTGCAAAAAAATATGCAACTGCTTTGTTTGTTTCACGCTGGTTTGTGATTTGCTCTTGCAGTATTTTAGATAATCTTATCTATCTTTGCGTAGGAGAATAATTCACTTGCGGCTGTGCTCTCGCTATCTACACATTTCAGACTCATTTGTTCAGCGCAGCATGAGGTGGGTGTCATCATCAGGGAGGGGGAACATCGGGTGATTGATTTTTATATTGTGATGTAAATACATGTAAATACTTTTTACATTTTGCTTCCCTGCTTACACAGTGTAAACTACATCCAATTACTCATGTTCCCCGCAAATCTTTACTGTTATGTTCAAAACCAAGATTTTAAATTATGTCAATTTGTCCTGGATTATAAGAAGAGGAACACAGCTGTTTTCGAACCTCTCTTCTAAATGCAGTGCGGCTCAATAAATGCATTTGCATGATCTTGAAATCTGCCAAAATTTTGTCGCACTGCAACTGACCATGCAGATGTGCCAGAGTTCTCCACTGAAATACATAGAAAATAAATCTGCACAGTGCAGTTATAATAATAACAGTGAATAACAACAACAACAACAACAACAACAAAAACAATAATAATAATAATATAATAATAATAATAATAATAATAATTATTATTATTATATACAATAACAAGAAGTAAATAAATAGATAAATAAACAAATAATAATGTGTCATTTTTATTCATTTAGTGCCTTTCTCAAACTCAAGGTCACTTTACAGATAGTCCAGACATAGGACAAGACACAAACAGAAGTAGACAAAAACATTAAACAGGGCAACAACACAGATTACCATTCTTAGAAGAAAGTCGAAATTTGGGGAGTTTAAGGAGCTAGTACCAGAAGAACGTAAGGAGTGGTTAGGAGTATATTAGTGCAGTAATTCAGTGAGGTAATGGGGGGCATCGGTGTCGGTGGCTCTTACTAAGCCATCTGTGGTTAACTAGCAGCAGTAGGCTGATTACTTTTAATTAAACCACAACAAACAGTGACACACGTCTTTTTTTAATATAGGCGAAGTGTCTTGAAGTCTGTTTATGAGGCTGCTGTGTCTTGCTACATGTTTGTTTCTTTGCGTTTGTCATATTTCTGTAGAAGAAGAATAGGCGGCAAATTCCAGCAATATAAAGAATAATGAAAAGAAAACTTAAGAAGAACAATAATAATTTTCGAGTCAGAAAGTGAAATGGAGTGAGGCTTTTAACATTAAGTGGTTAATGGATTAGCTATTTGAATGACATATTTAGGCTGATTGCAGACATATGCATGCATGAGTTCACAGCTAAAGGAGCAACAATAACACGCTGTATGTTCCTGTGGTGTCCCACAGTCCTCCCCTGGAGCCTCTGCTAATTTCCCCATGGGGCATCGTTCTCCCCTGCTATAGGCAGACCATACAGAGCTGCTGTAATTACATGTTAGTTAATGAGGCTGTGTACCTCATGCAGTCTCCAGACCTGCTGAACACACAGCGGAGCTGCAACGGTGTCTCCTGAACAGGAGCGCACACACTTTCGCATTTGACCCTTTATGCTCCATGTGACTTCCAAATAGCCTGTATCCCTCAGGAGCAGAATGTCAGGGCCAAAGGGTTTGACGATATGGATGAAAGACAACTGTTGTGCCTACACTTAATGAGCCCTGAGGCAGAATTATTTTCTCAATGACTGACTAACTCTTGAGTGCAGCTAAATGTGGCCTAGTGTTTTTGGAGAGGGCTTTATTCAAACCACCCCCAAATTTGGAGTGTTTGTCAGATATGTTCTGGTTTACTGCTCTGTTTAGAAACTCATTTTGTTGCAGCAAAGTACATTGACATTTACTTTTAGATCACTCTCTCAAATCATATTACCATTTACCCTCAGAGCCTTTGAGACATTCAGAGAAGGCCTAATGATTTCTAGGAAACGTTTTTATTCAATGGAATTATGTTGTATTTAAAGTACTGCAGCACTCCTCTTTTTGGTCTGAAGTTTCAGTTGAAAAACATAAAGTTCAATTCTTGAAATGGTCTACAGAAAATGTTTTTTTCTTCCATGGTGTCTAGTTAGATATAGCTAAGCAAGCTCTCTCATTTGTTACAAGCTGGACTGAAGTCCTAATATGTCTGATTAAATTAAACGAAAGTGACCATTTGTCATACATGAACACACCACAGCACACAGTGTGAAATTCGTCCTCTGTATTTAACCCATTCACTGAGTGAAGCAGTGAGCAGTCAGGAACACAGCGCCCAGGGAGCAGCGTGTGGGGACGGTACCTTGCTCAAGGGAACCTCAGCGGTTACTTCATCCTAGCAGTCCTGGGATTCGAACCCACGACCTTCTGATCATAAGGCCAACTCCCTAACCACTTGGCTCCAAATTCTTTCTATAATTTTTAGAATCAGTATAATTTTTTAGAATCTGCATAATTAGAAAATCAAGGTGGAATTAAGCAGTCTTATACAACAAAAATTGCTGTGATGCATGTTCTAGAAATTCTGATTCAGTAGAATCATGTTGTACCTAAATTTCAGCAAGTACTACAGTACAAAATTTTTGGTCTGAAGTTTCAGTGGGGAAATCCAGGGTTCAGCTCTTGAAATAGTAAACAGAAAATGTTTTTTTTTCTTCCATGGTATCTAGTTAGATATAGCTAAGCAAGTTCCTCTCGTTGGTTACAAGCTGGGCTGAAGTCCTAATGTGGCCCAGTTAATCAGCATAATGAGAAAGTCACAGAGGAATCAACCAATCATGTTTTATTATAATGACTGGGACCAGTTTATTGGGAGAAAAATATTACTTTAGGCCTTCTGGGAGTTCTAGATGTGTTACTGACTGTAAATACCAGTGGCAGCCTAACTGGTGAGTTTCTGTTAGATGGTGAACAGCAGCAGCTCTGTGTCATGACTCTTTTTCCTGAGGGAGTCACTGTAGAAATGTTACAAACGAGGTAAAATCTGTTATTTTTGTTACAGGCTTCAAATACATTATCTTTTACATATCTGTGTTTACATCTGGAATGGCCAAAAAAATTAACATGCAATGTCTAGCCTGGTACTAAAACACTACTAGAATCTCAAAAGGGCATTCACAGAAAATAGCAGTTTTTAAAAGCGCATTTTGATATTTAGGCTTCTGATGTTTCTCTGAACAGGAGTGCATTGAACAGCTAATCACTGCAGTGCGTGCTCCCCTCATCAACAAAAGAAAAACATCCTACCACCACATCAAAGCATGCGTCCATACCTGAGAGAAACTAGCAACTCTCCACAGCTTCAAAAAGTCTCCCCAGCACTTTCTGTCCCATTCAAAATGTGCATCACATGTACTAGTGAAATTACCAGAATTCACTAAAGGCAACCAGAAAATATTCATTATATTAATAATATTCGTTATTCATTATAAAATGATATAATTTACCAGATAATAATTAACTTTATTACCTAATGAAATTATGTGTAACCAAATTTTGGTTGAAATCAGTCAGAGTTGCATCTCCCCCTGGTGGTGGGATTTGCTCAGTGCAGTTTGTCCAATTCATGCCTTCCTTTGTAACAAGCAGGTTTGCAGCTGTTTTCCTCTGAGATGCCAAACTACTCAACAGTTGCTCGATATTTTCAGCAGCCCATTTGTCACTTTTGGTTCACGCCAACAATAATACTAATAACAGATTGTAGACTGTCTGCTACCACAGTTAGCAGATGTATGCTTTGAATTTCTGTTTTGTGTGTGCTGCAGGTGCAAAGTCGGTGAAAATCGAATTGCCCCCAGCTCACACTGAATATTACCAATGTGATGCTGCACAGGTTAAGTGATTGTTTTGCATCAGTGCATAAATAGGTGTCAATATGACTAGTACGTAATATCCTCACTGTCTAAACAAGCATTGTTTGATATTTTTTATATATTTTTCTAATTTGAAAACACCAGCTGCCCTTTGCTTTTTGTGAATATTTCATGATGAATGGACCCATAGAAACAGTCCAAAATTGCTCGGAATCGAATTTCCTTACAATAACGTCCGCTCCAGATGAAGAATGTTTTTCTTTTCTTCCTGAAAATTCCACTTTGTCATGACAGTGACAATATGCATCTACCTTGAAAGGAGTTATCAGTCCATGTTTTCTTTTGCACCACTTTTGTGAAATTCGTTTCAGAATCCATAATCCAGCTTGCAAATACGATAAGCTCACGTTAAATATTTGTGTGAATTGCAGGCTGAATAAAGGAGGAAATGTGAAAACTACTGGACCAAGGTGAACTTTATAAATATCACTGTATCACAGTAAGCCAGGAAGCAACCACCTGCACTCTCAGGCTGACAGCTGTGATGCTCTATCGGAGACTGTAAATGCCACAGGGCCCAAACGTCCCATGCAGCAGGTTTGCACAATGATCAAAGTGTTCCACCCATTCAAATAAATGCTAGCTGACCTTTAGCATTTCAATGATCAGAGCCTAAATATGACAGTGAGTCTTGTAGCAGGGGGCTCCAGCCCTGCTGCTGGAGATTTTATCACCCTACAGGGTTTGGTTCCAACCCTAAATGACCCAAATGTTCCTTAAGACCTCGATTAATGTTAGATTAGGTTTAAAGTTCAAGGTTAATTTATAGTCATCAGCAGCTGTGTACACGTACATGGCGTGATGAGATGTTTCTCCATGGACCACGGTGCAGCATATAGCAACAGAGTACAAATTACAACAGAGACAATAGATGATGCAGTAAATACAACAATTGTAGCAGTAGTGTCAGGGCCGGCGTCAGAGCGGATCTACCGGGCTGGCACCTAACTGACTATGGGGGGGCACTATTGATCACAAACTATATTCAAATGAGCGACACTAGGGTGCTGGAGTGTGTGTGTGTGTGTGGGGGGGGGGCGTGGCAACTCGCTAGCGGGGGCAATGCCTTCGAATGCCACCCCTTGACTCCAGCACTGAGTAGTGTATGTAACAGTTTAGTGTGAATGGGATGTAAACCTTCCAGAATGATTAATATTGCACTATAAGTGGGATTGTTGAACAGGAGGCAGCTGGCAGCATTGAGCGCAGTGCAGGGCATGACAGAAACAATACAACAGACAATATAGCAGTGTAACAGTAGCGTGTATAGGATGTAAATTTGAGTCAATAAACATACAATAAAGAGACAATATAGTAATCTAACAGTAGTGTGAATGGGATGTAAATCTGAAACAATACAACAATACAGCAGTGTAACTGTGAAGTGGGAAAAGTATGTAAGCCTTCAGGAATGGATAATATTGCACCATATGTATATTATTATTTGTAAGCAAGGCTGACAGATCTGTCTAATTTGAGTGATGCTCTATGGGGTTTGTTTTGCATTCGTTTATTATTGGCAGTGCCACCTGAAGACACTAATGGGGCACTTTTGGTTAAAACATCATTTTGTCTTGTGTGCCTGTGCAGATTATTAAATTGCAGACAGGGAGATTTTGGGGCCAATTAACTCATTAAAATGAGCTAATATATTTCTTTTCTGTGTAAAGAAAAGGTTGTCATCGTATCACTGGACTTTTACAGTGTGGAAAAGTACAGAGTTAATTGGCCATAATAATCGGCAGATTCATTTGAGACTGTGGTTTGACATCCAGTTGAGCTTTCTAGGCAAAACACTCATTAAGAGTTTTTGAGAGAGCCACTGAGAGAGAGTATGTGAATGAATTCAATAATAAAGTGAGGAGAATGAATTAATATTAGCAGCTCAACAACATAACATTCACTTTCATATGCGAGTCCTTCCCCTGTTTTTACTTTTGCCTGCAGCAAAACCTACACACACAACCCAATGAACCCCTTGTCTTTGAAATGGAGTGAAAGTGACTGTGGGTGGGTTCACCAACCCGCCAGTACAAAAGCAATGTTTCACAATGTAGGCGAGTTGTAAGGTAGCAAAAAAAAGAACTTCCAAGAAGGATTTACTGCAAATGCTTACAACTTCAAATGTAATACTTTAACCCTGAAGGTCTATATGGGGGCCCATTCTGCTATTTCTCCCTCTCATGACTACAAAGCGTACAAATTAGTTTCATAGTTGTGACCGAATAAGAAGCCTGGATTTTAAAGGGCCCATTTAAGAGAAGATGTAGTGATGCAGTGTTTGAACACTCAAAATGAACCTAAAACTAGTCCTTTCCGCCTACAACAGTTTAGCCACCACTCATTAACATGGCATTATAAGGAGTGTTTTCTGGACTGTTTTTTGAACAGAGGTCATTTACATACATAAGCCTTAAAGACACAAAGTCTTTATGGATAACGTTGGGCTACAGTAATGAAAATGAATGATGGCTGTGTTTGGTACATAAACGTATAGAAATGCAATAAATGGAAATGTAAATAAAATATAAGGGAAATGCAGAATATGAGACTTTCGAATGTTAACCCGGATGTGCGGATTATGTCTATATTGCACTGGTTGTTTCAGGACCATATCTGTATGTGTGTTCATTGTACAAATCAGGTTGAGTATTTGGATGTTCAGTTCAGTGTTAGAATGTCTGACTTGGTCTTTTTTTGGACGGCTGTGGACGTGCGAGACAGATGCTGGAAATCAACAAAATTTTCATTGCGCAATGTAGCATAATCAGAATCAGAAAACTTTATTAATCTCGGAGGAAACTACTGATGTTCAGACTGCACAGACAGCCAGAGACACAGAGACAAGAAATATATAAAATATATTTCTAAGTCTAAGTAAATCCAAGAAAAACTCAATGTGAAATACATGATGCTTTATACAGAATACTAAGTATAAATACTATAGACAAGCAACTTACACTGAAGTGGTTTTCTAGTAACAAAATGGGAGGTTAAGAGTCCATTACTGAATAACATAAGTAGTATAAGTAATATTGACACAAGTCATGACATTCCACGCCGTAAGAATATTGTTCCTGTTTACAAATGCACAATTACTTACATTTTTACAAATAAAAATACTTTATTCTTGCTCCCCTAGGGACATCTTTTCTGAGCAAAGTTAGTTCAAAACTGAAATCAGAAACATTACTGAAGACTTCCAGCAGGGGTCTTTAATGTACTAAGACTCTCTAAGACAGGGAGAGTATACCTGACTAATATAGGTGTCTGGTTCTGTTTGTATGGTTGAGGGTAGCTTCCATACTGACTCAGCTATAGGCCCAAGCTTACCACTGACTGAAACATTCAGGGAACAGTTAACAGGCACTAAACACAGTCTGGCCTTATCACCGCACTGTCTGCTGACCCCACTTTTCCATAAAACAGCACCCACCACAATCCCCACCAGCAATTCAGTGTATAAAATGACTCAAAACTATGTGGTAATGATGTCTGTGCCATCTCTCTCCCTCTCTCCCTCTCTTTTTTAGCAAAATGGAAATGGCTGCCATAGAAAGTGAGCTGCTGAGGGACTACCGCTTTGGACAGCAGCAGCTGATCGAGATATGGGGTCATGCCAGTGCCATCGCCATTGCTAAAGTATGTTTTTGTGACTCATTTGTTGCTGTAAAAACCTTTTAGGAGTGACTGCATAAGAGAAAGAAAAACTACTTGTATTTAACAGTTATGAGTTTCATTGGTACAGTCATCATTCACACAAAATAAAAGTCAGTAGTGTTTTCATACGGTGTTGAAAAGAAAAAATGGTATTGTGAAAAATGGATATGTAGTAGGACCTAAAGGACATATCACAGCTAGTGTTAGTCTAAACGAAACATCCTTATTTATGGAAAACTGAATTGTCCACTTTTTAGCACATAAAAATTGTCCGTTTCAAAACATGCCATTCACATCCCAGTCCTCAGAGTCTGTGTAAAGAAACCAAGCGGCAAAAGCAACCAATGTATGCCTTGAAATACAACTGACCTATTCAGCCTACTTTACTTTAGCTCAGTGAGGTGATTTACAGGAATAGGGTTAATTTGTGCCCTCTGAACTGGATTAGGCACTGTAAAAGCTGAATTAGTACATAATGAGTGGTTATCAGGGAGCAAGACTTAGTCTATTTGGAACAAAGGTACAGGGGCTGGAGTGAATGGAGTAAACTTGAGAGCGAACCCTGATGAGGAAGGACACATCATTTACTCGAAGCATGCAGTGAACTGTGACCTACACTCCATGCTCTAATGCTTTGAAGGTCATACATCTAACAGACCACACAGCTCTGTTTTCTTCCCCTGGCTCAGGCTTTTCTGTTTTCATCATCTCCATTTTTTGCATCTCCGCACGACAGCTTAAATCTAGTCCTCTAAAGTGAGCTGGACAGCGCTGCGCTGAGCGGGCATGAAAAGAGCCTGCGGCTTTGATCTGCCGCTCATGTAGACGACTTGTCAGACGCGACAGCTTCCAGGGTCCATCTCATAAAAAACCCACAGCGAATTTGCTGTGCTGCCGCCGAGCATTTTTAAGAGTTTCTGCAGTCTGTGGCTGGACCAGCGCCAGGTGGTCATGAGACCCCGAGTGTGGCCAGACAGACAGAACCAGAAGGCCTGCCTGGTTCAGTCCAACTCAGGCCAAAGCAGACCATCCAACAGGCCCATCTGGATTCATTCAGGACAAAAGGCTCCCCATGACTTACCTGAGTGTGCTGTGAACCCTGCGATTGTTTCCTGATGGATGTCCTCTAAGCATAAATTTCCTTCTCCCGCTTGGAGACGTTTTACTGACTGCCCCTTCACTTCCTCTGAGGGTTTCTGACCACAAGCCCCCATCTCACTTAGCATCAACAAACCCCTCGCTGGCCTCTGCGAGGACGCCATAAATCGCGACTTAGAAAAACATGCTGGTCAACAGCTCAGAGCCTGGAATGACATCATTGCTGCTGTTTAAGGGGAAAAGCACTAGTCAGTTTTTTGCCTCTAGTCTGATTTCACAACCCAGCTATTTGCCCGGAGGCCGAATGCCAAAACAACCTTCATCCGTCCCCCTCAGGGCTGAGCACTTGCTTTGTGAAGTGTTCAAAGGCCAGTGTCTGCAACCGGGAACTTATCAGGAAGTTCTTTTCATCACATGGACCAAAGGAACACTCTGTATGTTTTAACTGTGGAATTCTCTGTACTAGATCATGTCTGAATACACAATGTTTTACACGCAGCTACCGAATATCAACAGAATTTGGCCTGCCATCATTTAAGTGCACGCATCTGTGTTTGCGAATGCACAAATGTGTTTGTGCACACTACTCATCGAAAATGTTGAGGAACATCTCACTTCCCAAAATGTCTTTAATACAAATGAGCACAATTATGTTGCATTTTTGCAATAATTTAAAATATTTTTAAAAAAGACTGAATACATGACAATACTGAGTGTGCTGAGCCCGGTCTCACGAGTTTTCGTGCAGCCATCACAAAATACAATTTAATGAAAATACGTGCTGTGATCATGATTTAGGTTTTTTTTTTCGTGCTAGGACAATGCTTCACTACATTGTGTATTTTAATGCGCTCTGTGTAACATCGCCAGTATCAGCGGTAACTGGTGACTGTGGGACAGTAGGAGAGAAATAATGAGCTGATTCTTTATTGTTTTTGTTTGCAAAGTGGTTGAAACAGGTTGAAAGGCCGTGAGATGGGGAAAGACCCAAACCTTAACCCTAACCCTAACCTTAACCCGAACAGTCAGCAGTTAGCGCAGATACTGGCGGTGTTACGCACTGCGCATTAAAATACATGCGGTAGTGAAGTGTTGTCCTAGCACGAAAAAAAGCCCTAAATCGTGATCGCAGCATGTATTTTGATTAAATTGTATTGGACGAAAACTTGTGAGATCGGGTTGGTGTGCTACACCCCAGGCCAGAAGCAGATTTTTTAATAGGAACGCAGTTTCCTTCAAGCTAGCTTCAGTGAGCTAATTAGCTAGCATATTTTTTTAGAGATGTGTATGTACATTTTGTGAATCGTTGCTTTGTCTACCGTTAAGTAGATTTCCATCAATTTTTCAAAATTGCTGCATAATTAAATTGTTCACAGTAGTGGTAAAAGAAACCAGACATCTGAGGTGTCTACAAGCTCACTCACAGAAAGGTGGTACATGAAATTGTAACAAGTACGCTCCCCGATACCTTAGACATTGTTTTATTATAGTTTTGAGAAGATTTGTTTTTTTAGAATCCATTTTTAGCTCCTTAAGAAAACTTTTTTTCCAGACTTTATTATTTTATCATCAACATTACATACCAAAAAATGACTTTATCTCAGTAACTGAATTATGCAGAAAATTTGAAGTTCATTTTTATCCTCTTTTTTACAACCTCCAGCTGTTTAGCCCTCAGCTATGTAGATAGCAAGCCAGCTAGTAAAGTATTGGAAGGGTTCAGAAGTCATGTATAGCAGACATATTTTGCCACATAAAGCCAGATTTAAACACAGCTAATGAAATGTTTTTAAGGTATCATGTAGTGCAAAGTATTTCTTTGTGCAGTATTGAACAGGAGGGTTTGTGTGGAGAGCTGTAAGATCCTGGTGTGTGTGTGAAAAGAAGCAGGAACCTCCAGAGACCTGGCAGGAGAATGCACACAGCATTCCATCCTGCAGCAGACCTGTAAAACAACAGAACAAGACAGCCAAAAGGGAGGAGTGGACAGAAGGGACAGGGGCTATAGCAGGACACAAAAGCAGTGAGGAAAAAACTGAAATAAACATGACCATGCCCCACCGAATTCTCCTCTCCATTTCATAAACACACCTGCTGTAGGTCTGCAGATAGACTGATAGATTGTTCAGATCATCAGAATCAGAGGAATGGCTAGAGTATGAGCCAGAAAAGTAAAAACACAATGATATTACAGCTATAAATGGAGCCCTCAGTCTCAATCCTTAGCATTTAGCTCTATGTTTAAGACAGCCGCCAGCAGAGCATCCTTGCCTGCTGATTAGATGTAATGGAACATCTCTGTTAGCTGATTATGCAGCTCCCTCTTGCCATTAGCTTCATTACTGCCATGATTCCTCACTGGCTCGGAAATCAACAGCTTCCCCCACATTTAACCACAGAAATTGGTATCAACGCTCTGTATGCTGTGAGTCATAAATGAGAGTGGTGACCAATTAAAACAAACAAACACCCTGGGTTCTCAATGAATGACAACCTGAAAGTAGGTCTGGGAAATAAATGATAATTTATAAAAATACATTTTCAGCATTGCTTTTTTCCAGTAAATAAATTTATGCTGTTTTTTCCCCTAATGTAGTTTTGTCATTGTCAGTGCCTGTCTCTCCAAAATGTATGTAAGGAGAGGAAATTACCGTCTTAACTTATAATGGAAGATCTTCCTTTAAGCAATTTTGGACCATTTATCCATTCGTCAGGAAATTTTCACTCAGTTTAAAGGCCAGCTAATGTTTTCCAAGTGATGTGTCAAATAAAGGAGCAAACCTTTTGACACTGACAGCACTGGATTCCAGCAAAGGCTGTGAACAGTTACTAATTCAGTACCCTAGATGTTCTTGGCAGGAAGGGTGAAGAAGTCTAGCCATTCACCAAAGGCATTATAGGAAAATCGGTTCACTCCGTGACCATCTTGGCAATGCCCCAGAGCAATTATTCTCAGTCAGAGAAGATCAGGATCCAAGTGCTTTGAATGGGGAGAGGCCTATGTATGCTATATATGTATATCGATATCTTCATTTCATTTAATACCAGTTTTCTTCCTTTTCATGATGTATGTCGTGGCTAATAGGCCTTACACATTCAGGAAATATCGGTATTATGATTAATGCTGCTTTAGAGAAATTTGAATTTGTTTTGGAATATATTGTTACAAATGAATATACAGCTTTTTGGAATGAAACACGTCGTATCACGATGAAGGCCAAATCGCTCAGCCCTTCCTGAGAAGTAAAGTATTTCCAGATAATGCTCAGGTTATTTTTTTAGCTTGCCAGTCACATAGCCAGCAAGTCTGCTTGTGTGTTATGAATAGACTCCTATGGTCGCAACATTCTCTGGTTGGGTGTCAGCAAATATGACATGAGGGATTTTTCAGCTTGAGGCTCAGAGCCTGTGAGGAAAATGTGAACAGCCCAGTTTAGTAGGCCAGTGGAAAGTGCAATACTCTACATCCCCCTCTGCTTTGTTTTCCGCTCGTTACAGTTGTTACGGGGTCATTGTAGTGGGTTTAAGCTATAGATACCATCTCCCTTTTTTGTCCCAGATGTGCTATTGATAGAATTTCTGACAGTGATGAAGTACTTGGTTTATTCATGGAGAAAATGGAGGCATCTCACTGGCATCTCTCTCTCTCTCTCTCCTTTTATGCAGGCCTATCCTCTGAGCTCTCTAAGCAAGAAACAGCCTACGGTGCTGGTTATTTGTGGGCCGGACCAGAATGGCTCCATTGGGCTGGTGTGTGCTCGTCACCTGCGCATATTTGTGAGTACTGAGTAACAGCTATGACATACTGAGACATAAAAGAACAAGCCTGTCGTTCTGAAGCGGAGGCGGAGACTGGAGCATTGTAGTCTAAAACATTCTGCTTTAGTCTAAAACATTCTGCTTTAAGTCTTTTGCCTCTACTGGAAAATAATGTTTAAACAAACAAGATATGTGACTTTAGAATATCACATTCCTGTACCACTTCCCCATATGTGTTAGAGACGGTAAATTTATGGAGTATCAGTGTTCAGCATTTGGAAGAGTGTTGATGTGATCTGCTAAAGCGATATCTTTAGCTATTTCTGAAGGTCTGTGGTTTGGCTCAAGAGAGTGGTCAGTTTTACATTATAGCATTCTGGGAGGATATATAACAGTTTGACATTCTCTGATCCAAAGACATAATAGTGTTATTCTCTCCTCTATGTTGTATTGAGACGGTGTGTGAAAACACATGGCATGGACAAATTTAGCATGGATAGAACCAATAGAGTAGAAGAAAAATTATGACGAGGGGCTACATTAGGTCAAAACCTGCAATGCATAAACAATGGACACTATTTGATCCCACAGCTGGGTTGGGAGTCCAACTTGGATGTAAATGCAACTGTCACAAGTTGATCCATTAGGGTGCATACATATGCATAGGTGTAATAAACTCTAGCAAAAGTAAATTAAACTCTTTTGATAATACTGTATGGAATGGTACATACAGAAAAGTTCCTGGAGAGGTTCTAGCTAGGAAAGGACCCACCTTGTAACACCAGTGAAATTGGAAAATACAGATAATGTATAAAGAAAGAAATTAAGGAAAAGTAGAAAGAATGAAAGTTCAGTTAATTTCTTAGTGACTCGGAGCTGCCTGCATTACTCAAATCTGCATTAAACACCTATTGTTCCTTACCAATCTTCACCTCCTCACTCTCCATTTCTCTTCAAAACTTCATACAGTTTCACTTAAAAAGGCTTTTAGTTAAGCATATTGTCTCCTGCAGATCACTGGCAGGATTAAATATTGACTGAAAGTCTTGAAGCATACACAGAACACTGGCACGTATTTGAACTTTGTGAAGCTCCCCTGACTGCTCTTTAATATATTCACAGTGAAATGTTCCATATTTTAGCATTTGTTCTTATTTAAAATCAGAGATTCCCAGGCACTTGCCTGCAGAACAGTACCAGGACTGGATCTTTTGATACTGGATTTAGTAGTAGCCTAGTATTTGGTAGAAAGTTGGTTAGTAGTCTAATTTACATGTTATTATTATTGTTATTGTTAACGCAATTTATCTTATAATAATATTCTTATAGGTTTAATTCCAGTTCCTTAATGTTCATAAACAAATTTTATGACGTTTTAAACATCACCCCTTTGTATGGCCTTGTCCATAAATGTTGGTTGTTATTGGCTCTCTGTTTATGACTAGCATAAGTGAAGAAGTCAACTATGAAGAAACCGATGGCAATGATAAACATTTTATTGGAACCACAAACCCAAAACAATCCACCAAAGACAAGAACAAAACATGATACCCAGTTACAAACTACTGTTTAGTTGAGAATATGTAACATAAATCATAGATCCATCACCACTGGGAATGCTACTGCACCAAAACCACTGTGTGTGTGGGATGCAAGGAGAAGCTAGATACGCAGCTTTCCAGTTACTTTGCCATTTGGAAGAAAATACCTTCCTCTACAAGGGTAACATGTATGTTGTGGCATCACCCCAGACTTTCATTCACCATCAATTATTAATTTCGTTTATTTAACATTCTCTTTCCATTATTAATACTGATCTTATTTTGTCTTTTCCATTCTGTGGAATCATTCATCTAAAATGTGTTTGAAAGTTAACAAGATTGTGGGAAACATGCTTTACTGTACATTTCTGCAGTGAAATGTCGTAATCTCGCCCTAGACTCTCAATTCATCACTACTATAAATGAATACGCTAATTATGTAATATGATTTGTGAACGTGCATTCCTCAGTGCCTCCCAGCATGTCAGCAGGAGAAACTAAATAGTGCAGTGAAGACAAATTGTGTTTATGGAGGTACAGCATTGACCGTCTGCTCCATGTGTGGTCAAACATGTCTGGTTTTCCATTTTTGCCAGTTTCTCTCCAAGCCACTGATGCGGCCCAGAAGAATGTGATTATTGTAGCACTACAGACGCTGTATGTACTCAGAGCCTAACAGATCATTTATATTCTGTCTGAAAAGATTTGTCTCTTTCTCTTTTTGTCAGGAGTATGAGCCCACTATCTTTTATCCCAAGCGCTCTCCCCATAGCTTACACCAGGACTTCACAGTTCAGTGCGAGAAGATGGACATTCCGTTTCTGTCTTATCTTCCGACTGAGGTAGGTGTTTCTTCACCATATGCAGCAGATCATGACAAAGCGAAGAGCCTTCAGTGACTGGAGGGAGATTATCTGTCAGTATCCATTTGTAAGCTTCATTTGTTCTTATCTGCTCTTGCTGTTCAGGTCCAGCTCATAAATGATGCTTATAATCTGGTGATCGATGCGATCCTGGGCCCAGAAATAGATCTAAAGGATGTGAAGGAGCCCTACTCTGGAATTCTGCTCACTCTGAAACAGGTGAAGATACCCATCGCCAGTGTGGACGTGCCCTCAGGTAGTTTCTCGCTCCAGAATTTTTCAGCCTAAACTTTATCTCCCACATCTGTATTATTCCGCCTATTACCAGGGACAGTTTGATCCCACTAAATAAAAGAAATGGAATTTAAAAACCTTATTGACTGACTGACTGACTGACCGACTCACTCACTCACTGAGTCACTCACTAACTCACTCACTCACTCTCTCTCTCTCTCACACACACACTCATGCACACACACACACACACACACACACTCATGCACACACACACACACACACAAATTATTGGAACTAGTATGGGCGAGGTCACAACCTCTATACAAACTGTCAGTGGCACTATACACCTAATAAATAAAGCATGGTCATCATCCCAGCACTTGTCATTCTCTAAAGATTAGCGTGTTAAATAGTAAAAGGAAACAGAAAATGCAGAGAAATTTAAATCTGCAACCCTGCACAGAATGCAAGGGTTTTTATATCCTGTGCTGTAGACACTTATGTGATACAAATCCCATGCAAACAATGGCGACTCACCAAAACTAGGACTGCTGAGTCGCCCTAGACTTCAAAGGGAATGACTCAAAATTCTTACACATGGCAGCTGACTGTATGATACAGATGCAGCAGATGCAGAGACTAACTCCAATCCTACTGTATAAAAGCTATAAAATGATTAAGCTATTACATTTTTCCTACGTAACCAATATGTTTTTTTTTTCTGTCAAGGCTGGGATGTAGATGAAGCGAATAAGGACGGGATAAATCCAGAAGTCCTCATCTCTCTGACGGCCCCCAAGAAGTGTGCCACGGGTTTCTCGGGGAAGCACTTTCTGGCTGGACGCTTTCTTCCATACGATATGCAGAAAAAATACGAACTGAACCTGCCAGAATTTCCAGGCACAGAGTGTTTAGTAGAATTGTAACACTTGCACTACAAAGTTCATATTTTGGATAAATAACGATAATATATACACACTTCTTTTGTATTTTATAGATTGTTACTGTGGTATATTGTTGTCTAGGATTTTGTGCGCTGAGACTGTTGTGGTTGCTGAATATGATACAAATGCAGTGCTTAGATACAGTGTGGAGCTGAAGTGACTTTTTGTGTTTGCTTAAATTTCCTGTTTTTCGTTGCACATTTGTGCAGTTTTTCTTTAAAGGAGAAAATGTGTAGAATTTCCCACAGCTTTTACCCTTCATTACATTTTTTATGGGTACAATGTCATTAATTTTAGGCTTTAAAGGCTGTGAACTCTGTTTTTTTAAAGCTGGTGAATGAATTCATAGAGGAATAGAATATCCTTATGTCTATGATGTATGACCTAAAATTCTAGTGTATTTCTGCAGGCCGTTTTTATAATAGCTGTAGTACCAATTGTACATTACAGATGTATCTATTTTTTTTGCTCTTTTTTTATTTTAGAGAATTTAAATGCTTGAAAATTTGCCCTCTTGAATGGCTCAAAGTTGTCCCAAAAGACTGAAGCTTATATAAAAAAACCCTTTGTAAGGTTACATGGTGGATGGATCAGTACATAGCTGTAGTTTCCTAGTTTGGATAGATTGTGTTCATGGCCAGTTTAAATTCTGAACTCAAATAAATTCTCTATGAAAACGCCTACGTCCCGTGCATTGACATGGCTCGAACCCACAAGTCTTTGGACTTTAAGATTAATAGTCACTCATGGCCACAGTTTGACGGTCTAACAACTGGAAATTACAGTCAGATAGCCAATATTTGGGTACAAGGAGTAGTTCAGTAACATCTTCAGACCATTCAGTATATTATCTTTATACAGAGATTTACTCAAAGTCAGGAAAAAGGCGTGGGTGCAAAGCAGAAATCTTTGTTCCCTAACAACAGTTACGGTATAAAACACCCAGCAAGAAGAAACACCCGGCTTGGTGAAAAGGCTATTTCAGGACGTCTTTATATCCCTCGTCAAAACTTCCAACAAAAGGTCATCTAAGGTTATCAAAAGGGAACAAGTCTCTCCCTGAAATAATTCAACAACCGTATTTTTGTTCAGCAGAGCTCAGCTGCATATCTGCTCGGAATACCAAATCAGAAAAAAAATCTAAAAAAGACGAAGGAATGAAAGAAACGTTTCTCTAATCTCCAAACACCCAGAGGGCGCCGCGTACGGATGACTGACAGCCGAAGTCATGTGCACTCAATATGGCAACAAAGGAAAATGTGAAAACCTGTTTAGACTGAGAGGCAGGCACAGAAAATATTTTGGTCTGTGCTTTCACAGGAAATTTGGCCGTTTAGCAGTGAACAGATTTACTTATTTTTCATTCACATTTAAATTGTATATGAACATTACTGAGCTACTGTGGTGCTCTGCCAAAGTCTGGCACCTCAGACCAGAGGGGTATCTCACATTGCAAGATTAATCAGTAAAACAACTGAATATGAAGGTATTTTTTAAGTCTATATATTTTGCTACCGGTGCCAGCAATTGCACTGAAATACCATCGGCAGAATTTCTGATAAAATTACTGCTTACTGTATTCATGTCATAGTTATTCATTCTAATATAAATGTTTACCCAAGTAAATAAATGCTTATTGCTCAGATACTTTTAAATATAATTTTAAATATACATTTCTCAGGTGCCTAAGACCTCTGCACAGTACTGTACACACACAAACACACACACACACACACACACACACACACACACACACACACATTGAATTTCATTTGGTAAAAGACCAATAGAAATAGTCCAAAATGTGTTGGAATGAAATTTTGGTACTCTGTAAACAGCAGCTGCTTATCAAAGGGGAAAAAAGAAGAAAATTTGTTCCGTACTACAAGACAAAGTTTTCAGTCTGACAAGAATGTATATTGTAGTAAGTTTCCATCATTTCTGTAAGTGACATCTTTTCAAACAAGTAACATCTTCAACCAATTTCTCAACCACACGGAACACCTTCCACTGTGAACGCACTGAGATCTCCTTGCCAGCAATGATTCTGCCTCTGGACACACTGTCTATCCTTCATACATGAGGATCTGCCATTTCCAAACATCATCGCCGGTGCTTATGAGGTATTAGCTGTTTCTCAAGAGTACAGGCCTCCAATGTGAAGAGTTTGTTGAGTGGCACGCAATATGACACCACTTCCCTCTTTGGCAAAGGAGCATCATGCAATCAGTGGCCATTAAAGCTGAAAAACCGAACCATAAGCGGACCATATGCTATCGTCTTACTGTCCGGGAACATTTAAACAATGCAAGTGGTTAACGTCAGTCAGAGTCCTTGACTGGGGAAGTCCAGGATTTGTCATGCGAGATTTCTTACAGTCTGAGCATATGTTTACAGCTGTTCTTATGTGCCACATAAAAATGCTTCTTTCAAGGACAAAAGCAGCTAATTGTGATTTATTGACCCATGGCTGGACAGCTGGGAATATAATTGAGTAGGTACTCACATTTTTTTTAAAGACGAATGAGTTCGTCATTTCATAATTGAACAGCTAATTACTTTTCACTTAACTGAAATGACCCACACTCTTTGATGGGCTTGTCTAGGTCGCATCCTCTAAATTTTTGACGGGTTGTTTTAACTCTACAAAGTATCTATACTCTGTGACTCATTTATAGAAATATTTCTTTAAAGAAGCATCCTATGAAAGGTTCTAATGGCAACTAATTGTATTTTGCTCCAAAAGAACACCTTTTGGCACATTTATTTTATAGAGTGTAGACCATCGTTCAGTCCATTCCTACCTTTGTCTGTTTTTTTCACATGTGCTCAGATGTGCTCTGGCCAATGGCAGGCAGGAGGGGGCTGGATTGGACCACTCTCCACACTGCCTGTCTTTTAAAACTCTGTTCTCTCAGAAATGTGCAACATTCATCAGACTCGGTTTGAAGGACAGGGGAAACGGAAGCCACCTGTGCAATTATTTTCTGTCAAGTCAATCAGAATAGAGTACAGATTTTTTTCAACCCTCTGAGAAGAAGAGGCTCCTGAAGAAGGCTGCCTGTGAGAGTGGCACCATGTGGACGTGGTCATGGGTGGCACTGGTCCTGTGCTCCATCTTCACTCTGGCTCAAGGTATGTCAGTAGTAGGCATTTGTTGAGACTTTCAAATGAGAAACTTATTCATTTGGTCAATGTGAATCCTTAAACTTTTTGGAAGGTAAAAAGTATTTGCTTCATTGGAAAAATAATTGATTCACTGAATTGATTTGATGCAAATATACACATTGGTTCCACATGGATAAAATATTACATCGACACAATTTAGTTTTAGCTAGGATTAATGCTGATGAATATTTTATTAACAGGGAACCAATGTACACATTAGAATGAAGCAAATTTCTATTCATGTTTTTCCAGTGGAGGCTGTTCTCATTTTTTTCATTTTAGTCTCCAAAGTGGCGCTGCATTTCAGATGTTTTTGATCTATTTGGATTTGTGACATTTCTGTAGTGGAGCTTTTTACTAGGAGACTAAACCACACTGGAATGGGAATTTACATGTGAATCTGATCCAAGTTCCAAGGGTAAAGTGTGTAAACACTTATTCTTCTGTATTTCTTTACTGATTCATTATAATTTCATACAATCAAATAACTTGGTCACTTGGTTAAACTGAGACAATTCAGTTCTTCCAGTGATGCTAGAAGATGTAGATGACATAAGTGAGTGTGAGGAACCTTCACATCATGTAAAAGTATTTACAAATTTAAGGGTTCTTCCAAGAACCCCCACAGCAGTGCTTCTCAAACCGGTCCTTGGTGAGCCCCAGAAAGGTGTTTGAGTAATGTGGAATGTATGGGGGTTCCCAGTTAGAGAACCACTGCTTTATACTATGTGGAGGTACATCTCATTTACAAAAATGAAGAGAGAAAGAAAAGTTTATTTGAGCAGTTGTCCCCAACCTTTGTCTTGGACCTAATACCTGTGACCCAACTACTCTTGTGATATGAATTAACACACGTTTCCTGGACTGAAGCAGGAAAGGTGTGTTAACTGAAGCATTGTTGACAGACTGTTAAAAAAAACTTTGACACAATATAGTTTTTTCCCATCCCATATAGTTTTTGGTCCCCATTTAAGCTCCACAAAGTCTTTCATCAACAGTTAAAAACAGGTTCAGAGTAAAATTTAGACTCCACTTCTACCCTTTTGATTCATGCTTAAATGAAATATCTATGAGCAGGATGTGTAAACCCATCTTTCTGTCACACCTCTCCACCATCCACCATCACTCGCTCTCATCTCCGCTCCACCTCAAGCTCTCAGGGAATTTATTACTTGTTTCCTAACGACAGGAGACAGCTGCAGCTCCGGCGGAATGGAAAACCTGTGAGCGACACTGGTGCGGGCCCTTAAATCAGCGTTTTAAATAACCAGATGCCACTCAATCATTCAGTAATGAGCTGTAAGCTTCTGTGGCCTGTGCCAGGCCAGCCTGTCCACGATGGGCCGAGGCCATTTTCAGCACACTCAAAGTAAATATTGCCTCTCACTCATCTGCCCCGGTGAAACGATCCATTCTCCAGATGCTTGCCCCCGGGCCTGAGCTCAGCTCAACTAGCCATGATTCGCCCCTGAGGAAGATCTATATCTCAGGCACTTTGATGAGGGACAGGAAGAAAGAGCTGGAAGAGAGAACAAAATCAAAGCAAATTTGCGCCATAAATTTCCCCCCGGATAAGGTGCTGATCTGGGTGAGCATCTAGAAGTTCTTCCACACTAGGCTACGTCAGCACGAATGTATCTCATTGATGTTTAGACTGTAAGATAAAAACGAAAAATAAACTCCACACCACACTCGCAATTCCCAGAGGTAGCATTGTGGCGGGCTTTCTGTCATTATTCAATGCTGGAAGACAGTCCAATTTGGGATAATGGGGCGCAGATGCATCTGACCCAGACCCGAAGATGAGAGGAGGCTGCGGAATGTCCCGTCGGTGGCTCCTAATCTCGTCCTGAACCTAATCACACACATCAGACGCATCAGACAAACCTCAACATCTGAGCGCACCTCGACTAGGACGCGAGCCAAACGGGGCAGAACTGCTACCACATGTCTGCGGACTGCGAGTAAACACGCATTCGCGCTCAAAAGATCTTTTTGGCTCTCGGTCACATTCACTAATACATGATGGGATGTGGAATGTGGTCAGGAGACCAGCAGCTGGCCGCGGTTCCCGTCTGCCTGATTTCGAACAAATAAGCGCCTGTTGCTGGGCTTCCATGAGATGCCAGGGGAGAGTAAAAGAGCTTTCCAGTGCCACCCGTTATTACACTTAAGCGGAACGCTCCGGCTGAGCTCCATCTACATCGCACCACTCCACAAACCTCAGTTTATCCAAGGGCTTACATAACATTACATTATCTTCTTGTACATGTGTCTGGAATACCCAAACAGCTTCCAGACCTGTAGAAAGGATTATATCAGTGCCAGCTATGTTTTGGCACAGAAGTTCCCACAGAAGCTCCTGTTTTTTCAAGGCAAATTAAAAAATGCATTATTTTTATTAGCTCTTGGCCATTGCGGGACCACTTGTAAAAGGCAATATTCTTTAAAAAGCAGCCACATTGAAAATAGCATGAATAGGTTGTTTGTGCCTACGTTCAGCTGGGCATAATTCAGAATTTATAAGGTGGCATAAGGAGACCTGGAAAGGCACCGCTAAAGGTGAACTGCGCAATAAAGCTGGAATATGCTACTGGGATCAGAGGGCCTATAACTGCCTCTCTTAAGTAATCACTGCTTCCCAGAATAAATACAGCAGTAGCCTCTTTGTAATGAGGGTTAAGAGGACACCCGCACCCTGCAAAAAGATGCTGGCATGCTTTTGGCTGCCACTAACCTATTGTTTCCACTGCAACATAAATTTTGACACAGCTAATCCCCCAACACCCACGCGCACTAGTGCAGCAGTATCCGGTTACTGTCCTGAGTTATTATTGGGAGGAAGACGGATGTTGGCTGAATTATTGAGAGGCGCTCCTGGCAAATATTTCGAAATAAAGTTGTCTGTAAATATGTCGACAGGACGGTCAGATTCATAAAGTCTGGAGTGCATCTCTCCATTTGTTGAAGGAATTATCTTACGTCTCAGATACAATAAATTTAGAAATGCAAGCCTATTGTAACACAATTCATAATGGGGGCCTATACGGGACATTTTGAAGAAGAGACCAATAAACTCACAATCGGGTGTATTAAAACAATAACTTCTCTAAAGCATGAGCGAACTTGGGGGTGGAGGGTGGGTGCGATACATGATGAGAGGTATTTCTGTAACTCTATGTATTATAAAAA
>JBBPCX010000038.1:10728634-10742169 GCA_037974365.1 Hydrocynus forskahlii
TATATCATAATATGTAATACGTACAGACCACACTTTTAATGAGACCTCCAAGTGAGGGATTCATTCTTTTGGTCATTGCAAATCCATGAAAGTTGAATTGGAGGGTGTCAGTCAGTTCATTGAGGAAAATAACATTGGTCAATAAACTGATGTGATTTAGATGTATACATTGTGTGTAATGTGTATTGTAAAATTGTTATATTTTTCCTGCATTTACACTTACGAACTGCACTCTGGCGCTCAAAAGTGCCATTTGAGGAACGTCTGGGTGTGTCAGGGAGCCCCCTCAGACTAACCTGTGAGGGAACCACTGGCCATATTGAAGAGGTGTGCAGTCAAACAAAATCACTGGGGAGTGCATCACTCCAGCAGATTTTACACAGACCCTGACACGTCTGCAGTAGATAAGCGCTTCAGTGTGTGCGCTGAGAATAAAGCCAATAATGATCAACTGTCAAGGCGCTGAACTATTTCTACTGGGGGAAGTACGGTTTGGCTACACTCGCTGGACATGTCACCGCTGAAAGAATGGCCTGTCTGCACAGATTTCTCTGACCAGATTTTCTCATCACCCCTAGGAAAATAGTCATTTATAGTCTATGAAGATTTATATTAATGAATGCAGCCTTTATGAATGGTGGCTGAAACGCTTGGTTTAGGTAGGTGGTCTGGTGGAAGCCACATACAAGATGAATACTGTCTGGTAGT
This sequence comes from Hydrocynus forskahlii, assembly GCA_037974365.1. Taxonomy (NCBI): domain Eukaryota; kingdom Metazoa; phylum Chordata; class Actinopteri; order Characiformes; family Alestidae; genus Hydrocynus; species Hydrocynus forskahlii. The sequence goes on from JBBPCX010000038.1 coordinate 10,729,343, forward strand.
TAAGTTGTGCCAGTGTGTGCAAGCCTCAGTTGGAAACCACAGTTGATCGCAGCCACCCCTGCCCCTCTCCCATTCTGTCTCTGCTCCAGGAGCATCTGCCTTTCAGGTGTCTCCAAGTAAACGCTGGTCCAACAGCATATTTACCAGATTTCACAGACTGACAATGCAGATACAGATGTAATGTAACAGAAATTCATTTGAACATGCATGGCCTTTCACACAATATGATATTTGAAGAGAACACTATCACTACTATAATTTTAAGAGAACACTATTATTTTATTCTCCATTTGCATTTTATTATTCCTTTTGCAAACCTGGGAGTGGTGTGTGTAAGGATATTGTTCTTGTTCATAACACAATATAAAAAATACCTAAAAAAGAAAAGATGCTAGAAAGGGCTGTTTGAATGATATTTGTGCCATATTTAAGAGCCATTAAATGATGTAGGTTCTTTCTGCTTTTAAAAGGTTCTTCACTCTCCAACATCCCATTTGCATAAATGATTCTTTGAAATCCTCTGAAAGGTTCCTTGACTGAACCAAAACATTTTTTGAATGACAAAAAGAACAGTTGGAAGAACCCTTAAATTGACAAAAATAACATTTGCAGTATGTGAAGGTTCTTCATATCTTTACAAGGTCTTTCACAGGCACACATCTCATTTACCAAAATGTTTTTTACAGAGCTAAAATAGTTCTTCTGTGGCATCATCCAAAATATGTTATGTGGCACATTTTTTAAAATAGAGAATAAAAGAACACCAGAACAAAATAACGTGGCTAACCTTTTTAAATAGCTAAAAAAAATCCCTCACTTTGAATATTGAATGTTGTTCGGCTCACCCACTTTAATTAGAGAAGTCTGATATTTGACCGCAAGCTTCCCAGCGTAGTTCTTCAGAAAGGAGGTCAAGGAATAGAGGATGGCCGAAGGAGCATACATCTGATACAATTAGACTGCAGCACTTTTCCATATGTGTGCCTGAGCTCTCGCTCTTGGTTGGCCGGGGTGTTTTTCCAGGAGACTGCTTATGGTGCACAGAAGTGAGTGCACCCTTTCTGTTGACCATCTCGGGATTAGGTGTCAGGTGCTCGCACACATCTGGCTGGAGATCATCCAGATGAGCTACTGACACCGATGGATGTTGGGGTAGTAAAAGTAGGCCAGACAACCATTTGGACGTGATGGCACCATGACAAAGAACACTGAAAAGGCAGACACCCAAGGGACAGCACTTGAAGATCAAGTCTCTTCTACAGACTTCCACTTGAAAGCTTGCATCCCATCCGCATTCACAGACACTCATGCAACCTGAGGAACAAGCTGGGTAAAGAGTGCAAACAGCAATGTGTCATCAGGAACTAATATATAAGTACTTGGAGACTGGATAAAGGCTGGGCTGTATTACACTGATGTCACTTTAGATAACAGTGCATGCCAAATGAAGCGGCTGCTGTTATACCAAAGCCTTAAAATTGTGTTAACATCTCATGACAACTCGGTTTACACTGAGGCTTTCTACTAGTTACCAGTTTTCTCATGACAATGTAATGTTGTTCATTTACTACCTGCAGGTTCTGGCTGGAACAACTCACAGGTACGAAAGTCCGGCCAAAGGACCCGGAACACAAAGATGGCCTACAACAGCATCTTCGAACCTCAGACCACAGGTCATTACGGCTGAACTAATATTCTGTTGGTGTTGTGGTCAGTTCATCTGTGTGTCACAAGCATTTACTGCTCTGCTGATGAAGTGGAACTAATATTGGCTAATACTTGCAGCAGGTGTAGTCAGCATCTAACACACAAAACGATACAAAAGAAGTGTGATTTCCAGCAGTGTGAGTCATTAAATAATTAGAACCATCAGTGCTTCCTGAATGCGAGCCCATGTTACACAGGCACTGTGTCAATATGATGCAGAGGCAAGGACACACTGGCTGCTAACCGCTGTTAAATTGAAACAGGAGGAGCAGTTTTTTAACAGATTTCCCTGGCATTCATAATACTGTCCCCAGAGCACAAAGTGAACCAAAAGGGAAGGCTCTGAGTGAAAATATTTACTCAATATCTCTATGGCAGTGGTTCCCAGTGCTGATCCTGGAGAACTCTGCATATTTAGGTCTTTTTTCCAGCACTAGCACTTGCTGATAGACGATGGATGTACCAAGAAGTTCCATCACAGTTGTGTAGGGAACCACAGTTATGTAGAGAAAATCCTTCCTTCCCACTACTATCGGACTCTATAACTCTGTCACACACACACACACGATAATATGTGCAATGATCTGATGCTACTTTGTTGTGCAAGTTCTTATCTGAGTATAAATAATTAACATTATGTGCATTATTATCATCTTATTAACATCTTATGTGTAATAGTCTACCATTTGCAATATCAAGCGGTTTTCTTATTGGGTGCTAAAACATTATCGTTATGTGCAATAGCTTGTTAAGAGCAATAGCTTTACCATGTACAATATCATGTACAGTTTTCTTCTTCTTCTTATTATTATTATTATGAGCATATATTACATATATATGTGTATATACCTATAAATGTATTATAAACTCCTAACCACCACTTGTGTTATTTGTAACTTAACTGTAAGTCACTTATCTATAGTATTATTACACAGCATTGTGTGTATATTTGAGTGTATCTCATTTTTATCGCATTTATTTAGACTTTAGATTTTTATATTGTTCTTGTCTATGTGTTTCTGTGTATTTGTGCAGTTGTAACATAAGAAATTCCTCTGGGATCAAACAGGTTTTCTGAATCTTATTCTGATTCTAATCTGAGATCTTTAGGATCTTGAGTTTAGGCTAATCTGACCAGCTCTGTTGCTTTGTGACACAGGAGTGACAGAGTGGACGTCCTGGTTCAACATTGATCATCCAGGGGGAAATGGAGACTATGAGAGGCTGGAGGCCATTCGTTTCTACTACAGAGAAAGAGTGTGTGCACGGCCTGTGGCCATGGAGGCCCGCACCACGGACTGGGTAGCCGCTGCAGACACCGGGGAGGTGGTGCATTCCAGCCTGGAGAAGGGCTTCTGGTGCATCAATAAAGAACAGCCGTATGGACGCATCTGCTCCAATTACCATGTGCGATTCCAGTGTCCTCCAGGTAACATTAGTCAAGCAACAATCAGTCACAGAAGCTTAGCTTATGCTGCGGGCTTTGACCCGCACAGTATGAGACAGAGATGGATCAGCGTGTATGCACTGCATGTATGCAAGAAAAGATGGATTTTCCTGTTACTGTACTATTTCCTCAGTTCAAGTGTACTGGACGGATTGGAGTGCATGGGCTTCGTGTTCAACTACTGCCTGTAATGACGTGGGCATCCAGGTGCGTCGGCGGAAATGCATGAGCACACAGCCTCTGCCCGTGCTGATCACACCAACCTGCCCCGGCCCACACACCGAGCGCAGAGAGTGCTCTACCCCGCCGTGCCAAGGTAACCAGCCAAGCAAAATGTATTTCACTCATTTACCTCAGTAGTGAAAAAATGCAGCACCAACCAAAGGTTTGGAAGTGCTTATTCAAATAAATGATTTTTATCTACAACACAAACTCACTCATATACCAAATGGTATTTTTTCGTGTTTTATTTGACATCCTCACTCCTAAAAAGGGTTAAAAAAGAGGCTTCAAAAATATATGCACCCTCATTATGACTATTATTATTGTCACATGTGGCAAAATTGAAGCAGGATGCAAGTGCAAGTGTATTTCACTTTTTTAAAAATCAAAACAGTACAGAATGACACCTCTGGATAAACAGTCACATATCCAAAACAGGGCAAATGATGCAAGAGGGAATCCAGAAACAAAGGCTGCATATATGTGTAAGACAAAACTACAAACACCCAGAACAGGAGGGGAACAAACTACACAAAGGTGAGAAGACTAACCAGATTCTGGAGGAGACAAAAACAAAATCCATGGCTAGAAACACAAGAGAAAGAAAACAAGCAGGGAAAACAGACAGATACAAGGACACGTCAGGGCAGGATAGTAGTATTAGTAATGCTATAATAGTATTATAATTATTCCAGAGCTTGTAGCCTTAAGAAAACAGTATTATTTATATTAATTAAGGGTTTAAAACCGAAGCCTGAATAAAGACTGGCATGTTGTTCTTGAGTCCTTGATGTTTTAATGATACATGTGGCATCCACTTAGCGGGCTTAATTATAACACATTTCCACCGAAAAGCATTTGTAGGCTTTGATCAGGAAATCAATGTAGCACCCCTTCAAAGGCACTCTCATCCATGCAGATTATCCAGATGGGCCGATGTGATCCCTGAAAGGTCAGCCTTGTAAACTCATTCCAGCATTCCCCTGTCTCTTGTCCAAACAGCCAAGTGGAGTCAGTGGGGGTTATGGAGTGCTTGCTCAGTGACCTGCGGGAAAGGTCGAAGAGGCAGACGGAGAACGTGCATCAGATCTTCGGACAAAGTCCAATGCAAAGGCCGGCCAGTAGAAGTCAAGAAGTGTGGAAATACGCCATGTCCAGGTGCTGCATGCATTAAAAATGCACATACACTAAATTGCCTTTTAGTAGGTATACTCACTGACTATTTTATCAGAAACACCCACCCTATAGGTTGCTGGTTTATAGCTACTCACTGTAATTAATTTATTTCTGCACAGTTTATTAATTATCAGAATTTCACGCTGTTCACACTGTGTGGTGTGTTCATGTGTTACAAAAATGGCCATTTTGCTTTAATTGTCCACATATGTGGTGTACTAACAACGTATACTAATAAAGTGGTCACTGAAGTTAGTAGTGTTAAAAACGCTTCTCCTTGTACAACACACACTTCCATGCCAGTACTATGTTATGTATGACTGAATGATCACTTTCACTTATAATTACTGTGCTGCAAGTGATTCATCCCTAGAATAATACAAGGTTGGTGGCTTCTTTGCATTACTGGATAGGGTGGATAGAGGCTGATAAACTGTACAGCAACAGTCAATAATTGTAACCCTATATCGTATGTTTACCTTGGGATAAACAATGCTCTGTGTGTGCATGTTGTAGTAATGTGTCGCATCGTCTGTCCTGAGGGACGTCCCAGTGAGGACTGCAGCCACTGTGTGTGTGAGGGACGAACGCTGCACGGAGAAGTTCTGAGTGTAACCGGTGTGCCAGTGTCTGGAGCCAGTCTAGCTGTTTCAGACCAGCCCAAGCTCATCCGGGCCCAGACTGACACAAAGGGTCAGTTCAAAATCCCTGACGTGTGCTCTGGCCCAGAGATCCAACTACTCATCAGCAAAGAGAAGTTCGCGCCTGCCACTGTCCCTGTTTTCAGCAACAGCAGTGAGAGCCTCTGGATACGAGCGATTCTCAGGTCCTCTGGTAAGTCCAGGAAAGCATTTCATTCTAATAAATAAAAGTCCAGATTAACTGCAGTGGGCATTACCTGACAGCACCCAGTCGGGGAACCAAGAATAACATTTTCTGGGACAGTCGTTTCTGGAGGCAGCTTTACAGCGGATGAAAACAGACAGTTGTGTGTATGTGTTTATAGTAGCTGCAGATGCATTTTATTGGAGTAGATGCCTCATTGCATTTATAGCAGCTGGAACCTTTCTGCCTAACAGAGAAGCCATACATTGTGAAGCATCCTGAGGACAAAGTGCGATATGAGGGACAACGTGTGATTCTTTGCTGCAAAGCCACAGGAACACCCAACCCTGACAAATATTACTGGTACGAAGATGATCTTGGTTTCTGATAAAGTATCTCATCTTCACTGAAATGTTATACAATTAACTGAACTACTGCTTAAACATTTTTCCAATTATTCCAAAAAACAAACAATTTTTTCATATAACATATATACTTATATAAAATGTTTTGAATGTGTTTCTAGTTCTCTACAACTTCACACCTTTCAAATTGTAAACTAAGACAATTTATGTACGTCCACAATGATAACTGTGATGATTTCTACTAGATAGAGATTATGTCAATTTTTTAAAGAGAAAATGTAATGATTCCAACATACTAGGTCTGTGTTTAAGAAAGTAACATTGTACTCATTGTATTGAGTTATTTATTTTTGACATACTATAATAAGTTCATATTAAGGATGTTAGTTAGTATCTTCCCACGGTACTTGTTTCTCCATTTGACTGCCAAGACACTGCTAAAACCACCTCACAAGTATAAAGGTTCCGATACAACAAGAACCATTTCAAACCAATAAAACATCGTCTCTTCTGGTTCTTCTAGTGGTATCGACTGAAAGTTTAAAATCTGCAGTTTTGACAGATTTTTTTTCGGTTTGTTTGAACTGATATAAAATCACAACATGCTTTTGTTTATTACTATGAGGATTAGTGCTACATTTTAAATTGTGATATTAAACAGTGAAATCAATTCATTTGGCCTTCCAGGTATCACAATGGAACCTTGTTAGACCCCAAAACGTACAAGTATGACGAAAACTTGGTTTTGCGTGATCTGAAACCAGAACAATCTGGGCAGTATCACTGCAAAGCCAACAGTCTGACAGGCAGCATCAAATCCGCTCCAGCCGTCCTAACTGTCTTTGGTAAGTACAGAATCAGCTCCTGCATGTCCAAGGAGGGTTATGTGGAAGTCATTATTATATTTGTGTCAGTTGAAGCAAGAAGTGAAAAACTATTTCATGAAATACTATGGTGTCCAATTTAGGCCTCCAATGCTTAGTAGCATGAGGGTGAGAAACAGTTTATAAAGCCGGTGTTGGTACAGATCATTCTTTTCTATGTAAAGAACCGATGGCAGGATGTTACCATGGCCACAGTAAAACATCAAATCCCACTGCACTGGAGCTCTGCATACTAATGTGAAATCCAAGACTCTCTATAAATCCTCTTTTGTGTGTGCGTGTCTCGTCAGACGAGTATGCGTTTCCACATAACTACACATTGTGCAAACTCCCATGATGCTTGTTATCCAAGATTATAGATGGACAAAAAAAGAGCTGAATGGTGTGTTAAAACAATCAGCCACAGGTCTCCTCTGAAAGATCCCTCTGTCTTTGACTCGTTGCAACACATGAAATAAACTTCCGTGAATGAACGCGCTCATGTATCACGCCGTAGTTCTGAACGCAGAATGATGAATGTGAGTCATGCTTGATGGTGTGTTCTAATTCATTACAGCAACAGAGTACTTTCCCCGCAATGTTCACTTCCATCATATTCAATCAGACCGCATGGCAGCTTTCTTTAAGATGAATTACCAGCTTTTACAGAAGTGGTTTAAAGTGGTAATTATGTCTCTCCATCTGACTACGGTTATTCATGCAGAGACACTGGAGACCGTTAGGTTGGCCATGAGATCGTAAACTTTTGGGCAACCTCATGGGTTCATAGGTTTTTCCGCCCCATCTGAATGTTCAGGGGACAAATTAATTGAGTCACTGAATTGCTGAGTTTATAAAGATTTTCTAATGCCACAATAGTTAGAATAAAGCACAGTCAGTTTGACTAAAAACAACAAACAGTGACTGAAAAGTACGAGTGCATGCTTTTAAAGTATGACAGAAGTGATCCGACCTTGTTACAAGAGGATCTTCTGCAAAAGATCTGCAAACCAAAACTGGATATATGAAAACAAGAAAACCAGTGAAACCGCTATATATATATACACACACACATACACACACACTATAATTGTGACTTAACTAGCTTTGACTTTTGTTTATTAATTAATGCTACTTAAGTGGCTGTATTGCATTATCTTTGTTAGCAGAGGTTATTTTCAGTGCTCATTTCTCCAATGTTGCAACCGCTCCACTGTGGCATGTGCTAACAATTTGCAAGTTGATTTGCGAACTTTTGTGTATTTTTCTGTCTTTGTTTTGTAGTTATGTTTTGTTGTGCCATTGTTATTTGCTGATATGTTGCAGCTGTGCTTTGCAAATTTGTTAATGTGCTTTCAGATGTTATATTTTTCTGTAGGCTTTTATAATTTGGATTTGTTTTGAGGACGTTATGTACCTGTAAGCGACCACAATTATACTTAAGAACTAAAATCGACTATGAGCAAAAGATTTTACGTGCTAAGCTAACTTCTCTTTTCTCGTTCTGCAGCCAAAGGAGCTCCAGCATGTAATGTTACACCTGAAAGTCACCTCATTAGACTGCCATTAGACTGCAAGCAGTCAGGAACAGAATCAAAGTTGTACGACGCTGGACGCTGTCCTCACAACAAATGCCCTGGATCACTGGACTTTGACCTACGGTGCAGAGATGTGTCTAGCTTCTGCTGTGGGGTGAGACAAATGGAGGCAAAGGAGATCAACTGTGGGAGCTACACTCTGCCAATTAAAGTTGTGAGTGAATGTGGTTGCCATAAATGTGTGGAGCCCAAAATTCTGGTGCGAGGTAGGGTGGTTGCTGCTGACAACAATGAGCCGTTGCGCTTTGGGCACATATTCATGGGAAAAGAACGAATAGGAACAACAGGATATCAGGGTGGATTCACAATTCAAGTTCCTTCTGACACCCATCGTCTAGTCGTGAACTTTGTGGACCCATCACAGAAGTTCATAGATACTCTCAAAGTGTTTATTTTTGACAGAAAGGGTGGTGCAGTATACCATGATGTAAAAGTAATGAGAAAGCAAGAACCAGTTGACATCAATGCTGGAGAGACCAACACTATTTATTTGGGTGAAATAGAAGGTGAAGATCCTATTGGTCAGCTGGTCATCCCTCCCAACTCCTTCCACAAACATAGTGGGGAAACATATGGAGGCACAGTTAAAGCCAGCGTCACTTTCTTTGATCCACGCAACATCACAACAGCTGCTGCTGCTCCAGGAGACTTGAACTTTGTGGGGGATGAGGGTGACATTCTTCCTCTGAGGACATATGGAATGTTTTCTGTTGATTTCAGAGATGACGCAAACCAAGAGGTTCTTGGAGCTGGTGGAGTCCAAGTGCTCCTTGACACGGAGCATGTCAAAATGCAAGAACATATTCCTGCTATGAAACTGTGGTCTCTCAATCCAGACACTGGTATCTGGGAGGAAGAGGGTAATTTCCAAACTACTCAGGTTACCACTAGTGGAAATGGAAGAAAAAAAAGAGAGGAACGCACTTTCTTGATTGGAAACATGGAAATCAGGGAACGCAGGTTGTTCAACCTGGATGTGCCTGAAAGTCGGCGCTGCTATGTCAAGGTGCGGGCATACATGAGCGACAAGTTCCTACCCAGTGAACAACTTGAAGGAGTGGTCATCAACCTAATCAACCTGGAGCCCAAGCCTGGCTACTCCTCAAATCCTAGAGCTTGGGGACGCTTTGACAGTGTGATAACAGGACCAAATGGAGCTTGCCTCCCAGCTTTCTGTGATGCTCAGAGACCTGATGCATACACAGCTTACGTCACAGCCATAATGGGTGGCGAGGAACTTGAGGCAGCCCCTTCTGCACCAAAGATGAATCCTAACATCATTGGTGTGTCACAACCGTACTTAGACAAGTTAAATTACCAGCGTTCAGATCATGAAGACCCAGCATTTAAAAAAACAGCCTTAAGAATAAATTTAGCCAAACCTAATCCTAATAACCTGGATGAAACCAATGGACCGATATATCCGTATCAGAATTTAATAACATGTGAAAATGCACCTGTTGATGCTAATCATTTCCGCTTCTTCCGTGTGGAGAAAGACAAATATGAGTACAATGTGGTACCTTTTGAGGAGAGTGATCTCACAACATGGACGGGAGATTACTTGTCCTGGTGGCCCAATCCACAGGAGTTTAGAGCTTGCTATATTAAAGTTAAGGTCCATGGGGCCACAGAGGTTATGGTAAGGTCAAGGAACTTTGGTGGCACCCATCCAATGACCAGAGGTCAGCTGTATGGAATTAGAGACATCCGCAGCACTCGTGACCTGAATCATCCCAACACCTCTGCTGCCTGCCTGGAGTTCAAGTGCAGCGGAATGCTTTTTGACCAAGGTGCTGTTGACCGATCTCTCATTACTGTCATTCCACAAGGCAACTGTCGTCGAATAGGCATCAACAGTCTCCTGCAGGAGTACCTTACAAAACACCCACCTGTCCAACTGAACAACGAGTCTCATTCGTTTAACATGTTAGCCCCTGTGGACCCTCTAGGCCACAACTATGGAATCTACACTGTCACTGATCAGAACCCACGAATTGCCAAGGAGATTGCCATAGGTCGCTGCTTTGATGGAACGTCAGACGGTTTCTCCCGGGAGATGAAGTCAGATTCTGGAGTGGCTTTAACCTTCAGCTGCCCAAAAAGAGTTGTGAACCGTGAGAGTCTGTTTCAGCGCTTGCAAACGAATCCTGGCCAAACCTTGGCACAGATGGCCCGAGACATGAGGGAATCACAGGGGATGCAGGTCAGAAGAGGGGCAGCCCAGGTAGTGGCGTATCCATCTGGCCAACAGGGCAGGACCCAGGGCCGCAGAACTAGTACCACAAACAGGAGGAGAACTGGCACACGGACTCAACCAAGGAAGTAGATCTGGCGAAAGGTAAGCCAATCACACAATTTTGAATGAATAGTTGTGAGGATCTTATTGCGGCTCCAAATGGGAAGTAACAGCTTTGTCCTCTCATCCATGTAAAGGTCACTGGAGAGATGCAAGATGAAGACATAAGATCCACAAAGATGACTCAGTCAGTCTGGGCATGTTGGATACTCATTGTTTTCTGGGACAATCCCTGTTTATTTTAACCCTGTTTCAAGCGAAACGACATGTTCTGCCAGGACTTTAAAAGAATTTTACATGCTTTCTCTTTCCAAAAAAAAAAAAAAGAAAGATCCCTTGAGTTTTCTTTCAAATTCAAGGTAAAATGCCTCAAATTGAACTGTTTTCAGGATGAACACATTTATTTATTACAGTTTTTAAAGTGGTCAGCACAAAAATTGGGTTTGAATTTAGGTTTTTCTTTAAAGTCTCAAATTTGAACAAGCCAAATAAATCTCTGATTATGGATTGTTGTCATACTCATCTTTAATACCCCTAATGAGCTAAGATGTAATGATAGATAACTCCTGCTACTCTGTCCAAGACATTACTGCAGGAATGGACCCACGTGGGGTGCAATGGACCAGTCTCTTAATGGAGCAAGAATGCTTGCCTCTCTGTCTTCTCCCTTTTTCCAAATTAGCATGAGAAAATTCCAGATGTATCCCAGCCATACATCAGTCTGACCAAAGTAGAACTAATGTCATACAATGAAAGCAGATCTTACCAAGAAACAGAAACTCTGGTGAGAATAGTTCATCATGCATGACCATGCATGACACCATAGCCCGTCGGTCTCTCTAGATGTTCTCCAACACCAAATTAGTACCATCCTAAAAACTACCTCTTGATAATTTCCAACAAAAAACAATTTCCCAATCTAAAACAATTTCACCTTTATATATGATAGTGAATTAGCATGTTTATTTACAATGTTTGTATATAGGTTATATCTTGATTCTTGTAGTGTCTGTCTGTTTCTTGACGTGCAATAATTCTGAAAATGACTTGAGAGCCCAAATCTAAAATAACTGTTATGAGCCAGTCAATTCTAGGACTGTTACAACCTGGGCTGATCCCTATGCGAGTTCAAGTATGTTTCGCAACCTATGTTCTACTTGCTTACTGTCTATTGCTAAGGAAGCTCATCATTCTTCTAAGCTCTAAATCAAACAATGCTTTCTTCATACTGTTCTTGGAGGGCCATTTTTCTCAATGTTTAACCATTACTGGAGCAGAGATCACTTATAGATCAAACAGCAAGACATATTTTTGCACATTTTAGTTGATATGATCATCAGTTGCTTGGTGTTCAAGCAATGAATGCACCCTTTGAATAAATACTTGAGGATAAAAATGGTTTGAGGGATTGTTTGAGAAGTGGGTGAGAAATTGTTTTGCACATGTACCATTCACACAATGTCACCTAGAGGGCAGAGGACTGTATTTAATGGAATATTTGTATAAATGAAGTGAGTACTGAACATTATGTGGGTTTTTTGTTTGTTTGTTACAGGTAAAGTTGTGTTACTGCCACTAGAAAGAGGATCTTTTGCATGTCATCCACAGGCCGGTGAAATGAGCCTTTAGAGGGAAATCATGAAGCTTAGAAGGTTAATTGGAGACTTTCAAGACACATAACAGATAATGACGTGAAAGTTGTTTGTCTTTACAATGCACCTGCCTGAGTCCCACTGGACCAGAGAAGCAATGAAAGAGCTATTGCATTTGGCAAGGGTACCAACTGCACAGGCTGAAAGAGTATTTTAATATTGAATTTCAGTACATAATATTGCACTCCAAGGTATAAAGAGACAGGGATTTGTGCACAAACAAGGATTGGTGCACATTGCAGAAAATTATACATCGGCAAATTAATTGGTCTCGATTCCAGCTGATCTAATATTTATCATTAAAAATTTTGATTCTCAGACTACTTTTTTTCACTTTATCTAGTGTTCATGTTCATTTGCCAATACATAATTTCTGCAGAGTGAGTTTTGTAAATGCACACTTCCACCCCATAAACCAAGACCCTCTTGTTAAACACATCTATAGAACAGGAGGATCTTTCACAGAATTATGTAGTAAAGTTACCTTTATAACCAAATCAAATAACAAAAATGAAGGATTATCTAAAAGGAATGTCATTTACCTTTTTCCTGGTAATCTCTCCTGACCTTTAATCAGGGGCGTCAGAAGTATTTTTAATGTGAGGGGGACGCATCAGTCTACGCTTTGGGGGCGGGTTTTGGGGGTGGGGGCGGGGTTTGGTCTTGGGCCGGG
>JBBPCX010000038.1:10757241-10771104 GCA_037974365.1 Hydrocynus forskahlii
ATATGCCTCTCTCTCTCTCTCTCTCTCTCTCTCTCTCTCTATATATATATATATATATATATATATATATATTTATATGCTGTGCAACAATATGACCCCAACGAAAACCAGCTAAGACTTAGAGCTGTGTGCTGCACGCATCCAAGAGCACAAAAAAGCAACAAACTTTCAAAAATAGGAATTTTTTTTAAATCTGCATTAATGCGCGATAAAATAATTATCGGCGTTAAGTAAATAATGCGTTAACACGATAATAACGCATTAACTTACTAAGCCCTAATATATATATATATAATCTACCTAATATATACATCTAACTTCATTGTAGGTCCCTACATCATAGAAAAGCTTCTGACCCAGAAGAGTGGGGATATGTGCTCTGTTATGTATGTCTGCTGTTACTGCTTGGTTTCCTATATGAACACCCTGTTGAAGGGGAGGCAGTGGCTGTCTCTGTCTGTCTCTGTTTTGACATGCATTAATTTGCAGTTAATTAAAGAAACAGACTGTCCATCAGTCTCAAACATTTTTTTGTTGTGTTTAATGCCAGCATTTCTTACTGAGCTCACTTTTTTGAAACTGATGTGGAATAAACTCCCCTGTATTGGAGAGAGACTCTTAAATCTTAGAATATTCAAGAAAGGCCCAATACCATGAAATTGAAACATATTATACTGTACTTGTTTTATTATACTAGTTTTGTTTCAGAACATAAATGGAACATATTGTGATATATTTTCAATAAATTCTGTTTCTGTAGTAACAGAAAGTACCCCAGGCCCATTCTGCTGAGTGAACATGAAATATGGGGTATAAAGCTTCTAAAAGAAACACACTGCAAGAAAATGAGGAAAATGACAAGTACCAACGGTCTACTGTAAATTCTGAAGTCATGCGACGAATGTAACAAATGAACCTGTGATGTGACAGGCAGGGTTTAGAAACAGGATGTGACCTCTTAAGCCTGTAATAAAAGAAAACCAATTCTAATGAAATACTGTTTTTTAAAGCCCCTATCACTCAAGCCTGTCTTACTGACCGATTTGAAACAGCCTTTCCAAGATAGACTGCAATTCTTTTCTGTAACAACATGTAATAGTGGTACAGTTGTATGACAAAGTTTGGGCCAAATGACATATTTAGTTGATGTTTGAAATCCCTAAAAAAGAAGTCAACACAACCTCTGCAGTAAATGATTTTTAATGTTATAATACCTCTCTGCAGCTGTTAATGCAGTTTATGTAATGGTAAATTTAGCAATGTCTTAGCTATATATTCTTGAGCTGCTTTGTTTAAGATCTACCCACAAACACTAAATTAGAACTTAGGGTACATTCAGCTCGCATTTCTTAAGTAGTTCATGGACTTTGAGGGGCTTTTTGGATCTTCTTTTCAGGATCCAGCCTCTTTTCAGCTTCAGTTTCTTGACTGACTTTCAGATTTGCTTCCAGAATTGACTAATGTTAAATGGAATTCATTCTTCTATTTACCTGTACAATATTTCCTGTGCCACTGGCTGCAACACTAGCACAGAACATCATAAATTCACACCGCCCATGATTAACAGTTCATTCCAAATATACCTTTGGCTGTTGTGATAAATCAGTCCGCATAATGCCTCTATAGATGTTGTTTTGCACACTTCTGATATTGACTTTTGTGAAGTTGTACTAATGACTCTTCCATGTGGATCATGTTTGTGCAAACACCACTGTAGAAGCACCACTCAAACTTTCCTGTAGGTCATATGGGGGTTTTGCTTTGCCTATATACAAGCAGCACAAGAGCAGTCATATCTGAGGGCTTTCAGACCTTTCACACTCCTTAAAGGCCATTTCTTAATGACATTTCAGACAGTGGAAGCACTTTGATCTTTTTTTATAACCCTACCCCCCACTGTGTAGGCCTCAATTAGCCTCATTTTCAGATCCTCAGCCAACTGCTTAGAGGAGCCCATGGTTGCTGAGTCTTAGCAAAAGATTTGAAGAGTCAGAGAATTTGTGGCAGTCTGGAAATGTCATCAGCTTATATTTTCCTAAAATTTTGACCTGCTTTAGCAGCTCATATGAATCAGTGAAGCCCTAATGAGTTAATAACGAGTCTGAGACTTTTCCATGTTTGTTACAGTTCCATTTTTGTTACAATTTTTAAGTTGATCAAATTATAAAGCAATTGTTTATTAATATTTGCATAAGAAATTAGGCAATACTTCACTGAAAGGCAGTACTGAGGCATGATGGCTTATACCAACAGCTGATGCTTGTTTGGATAAGCCTTTATAAATGGTTATGTAGGTTTATGTCAGTTGTCATTAAAGGTTCAAAGTAAAGTGGCCTCTTATATTCATGCATGAACACAGCACAGCACACAGCGTGAAATTCTTCCTCTGCATTTAATCCATTCACCTAGTGAAGCAGAGGGCAGCCACCAATGGGGTGCCTGGGGAGCAGTAAGAGGGAACCCTTGCTCAAGGGTACCTCAGTGGCATCACTAACAGTCCTGGGATTTGAACCCACAACCTTCTGATCACAAGGGCAACTACCTCACCACCAGACCACCAGTCATCATGACAAGCCTAACATTAAGTGAAGTGTTATAAAATGTTATTTTTAAAATACTCTGCAGCAGAAGCAACAGAACTTAATTTGGCTAAACATTTTCATACAACTGCATCTGAATGTTTCTTTTTTTATGGAGTTCATCGGTTTGGTATAGGTCTAATATTACTTTAAGTTTAAAAAGTCAAATCAAGCAGCTGCTCTCAGAACGTGATTTTCATCTTCTTCGTTTTTTTTTTATGGTGTATGTGCAACACTACTCCATCAACAGGATGTCTTGGCTTTGGCTTCAGATTTGTATCAGCATAATCTTCACAGAATATTAAAAAAAAAAACTTTGAGGTTTAGAAGATGTGAAGAGCAGATACTGCATAGTCCCATTTCCCTTTTTGTGAAAGCCACAAGATGTTCTTGAGAGTTGCTGTTACAGTTTACGAAATAAAATGATCTACCTGGACATTTGTTGCTCCTGAACTTCACGACTCATAATGCAGGTGATGAATGAGCCACCTGTCTCCAGATGCTATCAGTATTACGGGCCAACAATAGTTTGAGCTGAAACAGAAGCTCGGGGCTCGGGGCTTTCCGCTCTGGCTTGGGTTAGGACATTACACTTAAGCTTCTAATAGTCATGACCTCTTATTTTTTTAGGTAAAGTGATTTCACTCATATTTTCTGGGCTTCTTTTACGTTTGCCTCTTTGCCGAATGGAACTGATGCTCTGGTGTGGTTGTTGTTTCGGCCATTCAAGAGCATCCCACTCCCCTTTAGTTCTTGACTAAGAAAAGTCCTTGTTTTCTTGCAAAATTATTAACCAATGACGTTTTATGTATTTGGTTGGATCTGAGTAGGCAGGATGCTATTCAACTTGCTGCTGCTAAAGGTCACAGCATAAACAAGACATGTCAGAATCTTTTAGTAGGTGTGATGTTTTGCTTTGAATCACAAGCTCTTCTGGTGTTTTTCCCCATTCATCTTGGCTTTCTGTCATCCTCCCAGTTCATTCTGAATTATCTGTCAGTTTGACATACTTCACATGGGGGGTTTATGCTTTAAGCATTTGCAGAATCTTCAATTTTGACCAAATATAATGTTAGTAAAAATGTCTGTATATGGCACCAAAAATTATAACTTAATTAACAATAGCAGAACCCCTTTGGGTGCTCTAAAGAACCATTTTATGAAATGTTCTGTAAAGAACCATATACAGGTTTTCCATTAGAGAAGAACCCTTTACCCTGTATGCATTCAGCTGGCTCTTTGGGTGTTCACAGTTCTACATAGTACCATAATTAAAGAATTAAAGAATTGCTAATGTTATGAACTCTTGAAAACCAATTTTGGGGTGTAGCTTTTATCTTGTGGTGGAGCTTCTGAGATCATGCTAGAAAGTTACCTTTTTAAGGTAGGCTGTGCCAAGATCATGGAGTTTTTAATCTGGTCATCATTTTGCTCCATTACTGAAAGCATTCAGTGTTCAGTATTCATCCCCCTTTTAAGCGCGTACAAAGATAAGTTCATATCATTGCTACCTTCTGAGTGGTCACAACAATGTCAGATTTTACAGTGCAAGTTTCAGGCATTGCATAATATTATATCTGAGTAGTGTTGTTATCTTTGTTTCTCGACTTCTTCATAACTCTCTACTTGATACTAAAAAAGGAAGACGGGTGATTTAAAAAAATAATTTTTACAAATAATTTTAATGCCAAACATTAACTTGATGAATACACTCATGGATTTGAGTTCTCAGTGCTTCTGCTTTGCTGACAATGGCATCTTTTTCTGACGGAAAACACCTACAGATTCCATGTGGAAACACAACAAGGACACATCTGGGGATAAACTAAACTTTGGCACCGCCCATACTCAGAGGGCATGTATTTATTTATACTTACAAATAAAGAGTTGTTAATGGTTGTTAATAAATAAAGTGCATTTAGGTTCTTCAATTAAAGGTTCTTAAGGGAGCCAAATGTGGTTCTTCTATGGCATTATGTCAAAAAGCCTTTATTTTTAAGAGGGTATAATGCACACAGAAGCTTCTGTCAACATTCACCTATAAAAGTGATGCTGTGGCTAAACTAAACAGAAGCTTTCCGTTATATCGTTGTTTTGAAAGCTCCTACAGTGGAGCCCATCCCTCAAACCTGACAAGTGTTCCCATGAGAGCTCTTTTAGCACAACTTACCCCTTCTTAATACTACCCTGTCCAACACAGCCTCCTATTCGACACGTGCACTTGTGCAATACACACACATTTGCAGGTTTGCAAGCAAATGCACTTATATGTCCAGTAAGATTATGGGGTTGTTTTGTCCGCTAGAGGTACTATGTGCATTTTCTGTGTGAGATTAGGGTTGGGGTTAAGGTTGGAGATAGGGATAGGTTTTACTTTTGCATTTCCACATAAACACACACTCTGTTTAAAAATCGATCACATGATTTATATTCTGATGCTTGTCTAATGTTCTTGCTGCCTTTTCAAAACACTAAGTTTTCTTCTGCTGCTGGGACACTCTCCTGCTTGATGTCTCTCTCTCTCTCTCTCTCTCTCGCTCTCTCGTTTGTAAAGCGCATCCGCAAAGACTTCTCAACGTCGGGATTAATGGTTAGGGTGTTCGCCCTGCGGTCAGGAGGTCGTGGGTTTGACTCCCAAGACCGCTAGGCACCTCTGAGGTACCCTGAGTAAGATACCGTCCCCACACACTGCTCCCTGGCTGCCCCCTGGCTGCCCCCTGGCTGCCCCCTGCTTCACTTGGTGAATGGGGTAAATACAGAGATTTAATTTCGCGCTGTTCACGCTGGGTGCTGTGGTTTGTTCACGTATGACAGAATGGTCACTTTCCGTCTGTGTTTTTGAAAAGGCAAAAAAGTTTTCCAATGATTACAGTTAATATATGGGCTTTATTTTAATCCACTATGTTGTTATAGGCCTACAGAGAATGTTGTTTATCTTTCAGCAGTTTTTTAAGCACTTGTTCTGAATGCACTTTGTTCATGCACTTCGTTCAGAATATTAAAATGCTCTTGAATTCACTAGTTTTATGAGAGATATTTAATTGTATAATATTTCAGCTATCTTGCTTTTAGGCTATTCATGAGTGAGGCCAAGTAAAATATTTTATCTCAATTTTTATTTTGAACTGTGCATTGTTTGAATGCTAAGTACATATTTTCATAGTTTTGTAACAGATGTATTCTTTTAATAATTTAATAATTATAATTTTTTTCGGTTTTGGTTTTTGGCCAAATGTTTCCTCATTTTTTTTCGGTTTTCGAAATCATTTCGGTGCATCCCTAATATATATATACAAATCAGCATATGTGTGTCTTTCTTGTTCAAGGTTAATTTATTTCCATCAGCAACTGTTTACATGTACATAGCGTGATGAAACCATGATGCAACAGATAGCAACATTCAACAAAGTGCAAGTTACAACAGAAACAACACAAGTAGACACCACATCAGTGCAACAGTAATGTTATGTAACAGCACACTGTGAACGGGATGTAAACCTTCCAGAGTGGCTAGAATTGCACCATAAGAATGATTATTGCACAGGAGGCACTTAGCAGAACTGAACAAAGTGCAGGGAATGACAGTGACAATACAATAAATAGACAATGTAGCAGTGTAACAGTAGTGTGAATGGGATGTAAAACCTAGACGATACAATAAATAATCTCTACAATAAATGTCTACATATGCATGTACTGCACCTGCAGAATCATGTGTATGTACACGTATCGAATCCGAGGTTGCTCTGGACTCTCTCTGCTGGGCCCCAGGCTCTGTAAGATCCCAACTGGTTCCCACATTAGGGGCTGATCTGAATACCTCTGTCTGTGATCAGAATATCATATTTAAGAACTCCAGAATTCCAAACGTCTGGGCTATGGATCACTACGAGGAAAATGGAAAGTTATGTGGTATTGCTTCTCACACAAGCATACAAATCTGAAAATATAACAATAACACAGTTAAATGAGTGAGAATAAAGCACATGTGCTCCTCACTTTCGAAAGCCTTCCGTACACCAGTTATATAAAGTCTTTTACAGCTGTAGGGCAGCATCTCTCTGAAGAGCAATACAAAGTAATGGATTCTCCACTGACTGTCCATTTGGACTTGGGATTCTTAGGCAGCGAACCCACGAATGACAACCATCTTATTGAATCAGAATACTGAGACAGTTATGCCTGGTGCTGGTTTGTGGGACCAGCGTCTAGCCACAACATTACCTCACTGGAGTAACCTCCAACAATACCTGACCATCAGCTTCTTCACGCAGAATGAAATACTGTCTCACCATATAAGTATAGGGTCTCTGTCACAGTAATCGGCATTATTTTAAAAAATGTTCAGGCCAGTTTTAATAATATACTAGCTGTCAGCTAAAAGGTCAACCACTGAACATGTAGCCACGTTAATCTAAAATGAGGGAGGAGGATAATGGAGAAAAGATGCTCCATGAATCACAGTTGGAGATTTGCAAACGATGGTAGCATTTTTAGACACCACCAACAGGTTAACAAACACTTCGGAAGGAAGACAGCCAATTCTTTCATCTAACTAGAAATAAAAGCACCTGGAGTTACCTGCTACTGGAACTTTGACAGAAACCAGGTACTACGGTCAGATATTTGGCCAAAAATAGAACCTTTTTCACAAAAATCAGATGGAGGATCTATTTTGCGGCTGTTTTTCCTCCAAAGGTTCTGGCTATCTACACATGGCATCATGGACTCCACGATGTGCTCCATGGAAACTAGGCCACAACTGGGCCGTGTTTGGATCTTCTAGCAGGACAATGATTCAAAACATATGTCCAAATCCACACAAAAATTTCAGTGACCACAGAATTCCTTGCTCTGTAATCTCCGATCCCACTGAGCGTTATAAGACAAGACACACAAAGTACTGAAAGCAGACTGCCAATGATTGTGACACACATACAAAATGTAAAAATATTTTTTTTTTGTTTTCTTAGACTGAATTTACATCAATAACAAAAATGGACTTTTGTCATAATATTTCAGCGCGAGCGAATTAACCACAAAGTCATTTTTTTCAAGACTTCATTCATCCAGGGTCCCAATAATTAACAGTGGAAAATAGCATCACAGTAGTTCATGTGGCCTGCTGTGTGAGAAAACAACTAAAAAAGAAAAAGAGGAAGAGGAAGACGAAGAGGAAGGAGAAGAAGAAGAAGAAGAAGAAGAAGAAGAAGAAGAAGAATGTACAAAAGAAAGAAGAAATGCTGGAGAACAGAAGCACATCTCGTTCTTCCCATCACTATGCTCTTCATCAATGGTCTGTTTTCTCCATCCTCTTGATCCTCTAATGATCAACACAGACCGTCTGCTTCTCATGAGTCCCCTTCCCCAAACAAGAGCCTTCAGCATATCCATTCTTTTTTCTTTCACTCATTCCTTATGCCTTAATGTCTTCTCGTTCAGTTCTACTCCCATACAGCTGCCTCTGCTCTCAGAAATACCCAGAATATCTGTTCAAAGAGCTTCCAGGGCCTTTCCAGGCTTCAAATCCAGAGTTTGCTTTTTTTTTACATTTATTTTAAGTGCTCCTACCTGCTACTAAGAAGTCATTCTCTTAAAACACCTCATCACATAAGAACTGAGCTCTGTTAAAGCTGGTGTTTTTCCATTGCATTGAAAATGATGTAGATTTATTATGTTTTTGTGCTTTTTTGGTTTCTCCCCTTTAAAACATAAACTTTAAATGTGACTTTTGGAAGATTAAAATAAGAAATATTACATAAATGTATGACAATTGAATGAAAATCTTGTATCTCCAAAATAATAACCTATATATATATGTGCCACTGGTTCCGTCACCACAGAGGAATGTAAAGGGGTAGTGCAACATAATGGAATCACATGCTGAATGTAAAGTCCAGGAAATAATTGCAGCCCCAGTCCTGTAAAACAGTAATCAAATTACAGGACACGTTGGGAAGAATGAGTAAAGGATGAACAGTAAAAGAAATTGCATACAAATGATGAGTAAGCCAGAGAAAATCATTTGCAGAGGTTTTCTAAGCCTAATTGTTTTCAGTTTAAAGGAGCTAATCAGTAATGTGACATATCTTGAAGGGAACTTTCCAATCCTTGGTCCTCATGTATAACAGAAGCATTTGTCAGTGTCAGAATCAACTCTTGCACTCTCCTTGGCCTTCCTAAATTGAGTTAAATCGACTCAAATCTATAAACAGAGGTGGACACGCCTGGCTTCAGAAAGTAAAAGTCCTGTCAGGTTTTCCTTCCACCATCTTACTGAATTCTTTAACAGATTACATGTAGACCTAATGAGGAAAGTCTAGCAAGGCTTTTACTTACTGAACTTCTTCACCTCCTCCATCTTGAAAACATCCTTAAAAATGAAAGTACGCAAATGGGAGAAGAACCACTTTTGGTTCCCTAAAGAAACATGTTTTTTTCAAAGCCTAAATAACCTTTACATAGAATAAATACCCTTTACCAGTTTATGGATGCCTCCTAAAAGTGATAGCTCTCATGAAGGTTCTTTAAACTTTAAACAGCTTCTTCTCACCTAAACAAAAATCGTTCTATAATGAACCATCCATTAAAAAGTTCCTCTGGGAACCAAAAGCGATTCTTCTATGATGTTGCACGAAGAACACTTTTTGGCACCTTTGTGTTTAACAGTTTAGACCACATCTGGGCAAGCAATTAGCCTTCTTCTTCTTCGTCTTGTCTAAAAATATGTATTAGCTTTCATTGCCATTAACTATTTTTCCTTGCAGACATGCTAAAAATACAATACTTGATTCTCACGGCTCTACTTACAAGTCCAGAAGTAACTCTGGTTGTCTGGGCTTTGCTTTAACAATAAAAAACCCCCTGCATGAACCCATTAGCAGATTCTGCTTTGTCAAGTCAAGTCCAGTTAGTTTATACTGCACATTATCATACACCAAGGTCATTCAACGGGCTTTACATAAATAGAATGAATAATAAAATAGAATAAAACAAAATAGTTGATCAAATTAAAGAATACATAGAAAAGCAGTTAAAGTAGATGGAAAGTTCAATGGAAGTCCCGATATTTAAAAGAAGGTGGAGGAGAATGGTGCGGTTTTAGTAGCTTTTTAAAGCTACAGTCAGTGCGGATCCGATGTTGATGGGCAGTTGGTTGGACAGCATAGTGGATAAACAACCCTAGCTGAGCTGCTGCTTTAGACCTAACAGACCAACCAGGATTATACACATAAAACATATCAGAGGTGTATTTAGGCCCCAAACCTTTGAATGTACACAATCAGTACTGCTCTGAAATCAATTTTGTACCGAACTGGGAGCCAGTGAAGGACCTGAGAACTGAAGTGATTGCTGTCAATAAAGCTTCTCGTAGATTGGCAAAGGTTTTGTATTCTGGTGGGTCGAGTGTAAGTAAGTAAGTGTAAAGTGTCCATTTGTCAAACATGAACACACCACAGCCATTGAGGTGGTACTTCGCTCAAGGATACCTCAGTGCTGCCTCTGGCAGTCCTGGGATTCAAACCCACAAACTTACAGGGACAGAGCCCTAACCACCAGGCCACCAGCTGCCCCAAATGAGGCACCACTGGGATTCGAACCCAGGGTATAATGTTAATTAGACAGTAGCTGTAACATAATAAGGGGGGGTGGGGGGGTGGGGGGACTGGCCCTCTAAAGTCTTTGTTTGGCCCTTCATATAGAAACTGACACAACTGTGTTCACCCGTGACTGACTGAAAGACCCTATTTAACAACAAAGCTTACCAGTTAGCTTTCATCAGCACTAGATTCACAGCCCTGATGTCTCTTCATGTTCCTGTTAATCGTAATGCAGCTCATTAATGATAACTGCTCTCTTGCCCAACCTGCAATATGATTTCTTAATTATTTATTACTAGGTAGGTGTAATTGGTACCCTGACATAAACATTTAGGTATGCATTATGAGCTAGTCGGTGGAGTGGCATCAACTCAACCCAATAATAGCAAGTAAACAAGCAAATCTAATTTGTTGAAAATAATTTTGCACTGGGGGTTCATAAGATCTGACAGAGGTCTGAGAAATGTGTCTCGAAACAGTATTTAGAGGCTGCGTGGAGATTCTGTTTCATTTCATTCACATGCACTAGAGAGGTTTTGCAACTCAAAGACTTATCTGATCTCACACTATACGTTTGACTTCTCACTGGTCTATTCTTCGTCAGCAGCTTGCAGGGGATAGGAAGGTGTCATTTTTCACGATAACCCACTTCTGTTCTTTGCTTACAGGGAAAAAAAAACGTACTTGAATCTTGCTGATTCAGCTCTGACTGAACCTTCAGGAAATTATCGTTACGAATTTTCCTCCAATATGTTATTATGGCCATCATTTGATACATTTGAATATGGAGGACTTGTTTGAAGTGGATGGACACCATATGTTTTGTGGATCAAAAATTGCGGGCCACAACATCCATGAGTTTGACACAGGCTAATTTAGGCCTCTGAAGACTTACGCGTGTCTCTGGTCTTCATCTACAGGGCTTGTTAGAATGGCTCCAGTTTGGTGATTTTTTGGCAGACCATTTTCTTGTTTAGCGTCATTATTTCCATTGATTGCAATCCGTCCATGTCTGCACAGCACCCCTTTGTCAGACGTCCAGAGCAGATCTTAGCAATTCAATATCTTCACCATTTAGGATGTTTGTTCAGTCAGGTCCATGCTGTGCCAAGGATTACATTTTCTTGCGGTTACATTTGTTGTAAACTCTTTCAGTATGAGTGCATAAAAGCGTTAAGCAGGAATACTCAAGCCGCTGCCCACAGTCTCTCAGCTCTGTTGCAAACAGCACCCCTCCAAGAACCAGCTGAAGCAGGTTCACTATTTCTGGCTTTTGTGTGAAAAACATGAGCTCATGAACTATTTCTTATTCAGTGACTGCCAGCATGACTCATGTTTTCTCAGAAACATCTGAGTTGGAACTACTGTGTGTCATGGACGTCTTATCAGTCTTAGAGAGAATAAATGCTTAAGAGAAAGTCCGGAAACCTTGCTGTAGGCTGTCCTCCAAACAAACGCCATTAACGTTCTGTGGATGTAAACTGTTGGTATGGATATATTTGTTGTTGACAACACCACCAATTCTGCATCCACCATCCACAAACCACTCTGCAATTAGGAATCCCTGCAAAAGTGAGCATATTTGTCCAGTGCTTGCTGCTGCTCATGTTTTATTAGTTTATTATTCAGAAGTTTGCTGAATTGGCTACCCAAGCAAGAGTGCAAGAACTCAAAACTAGGTCATGGACAGATAATAGAGATACCGATTCTGGGAAAGAACATGAAAGATAATAAAGCTGCTTGCTGGGTTTGAGAGGACATGCGCGTGAGATTGGTGGTTTCTGTTGCTTGTGGAACTGTGAGGTATTTCATCAATCATAAAGTTACACAGGGTTTCATTTCAAGCACAGTACTGAAAATATTTAGTGAAAGTGAATGCTGTCTTTAGCACTATTCAAATATTCAACTGACAGATGATCTGTGTATAGCTTTAACAGACTCACAGTAATAACTGCATAAGGATTTTATTCCAGTATGAACCTACGGTGTATGCAGTTCTTACCATTGGACAGCAATAAGTGCATCACGATTTTAAACCCAGTATGCATCAGCAGCATGTGTAGTCATTTTATTCCAGTATGAATCTGCAGCATGTGTCTTTTTGACCTTTTGACAATTAAAACGCAGTGTGTTTTACAGTTTGACAGAAATAAAGACATAGTGTCTATATTCTGGTATGAATCTGCAGTCAGTACAGTTTTACAGATTCATAGTAATAATTGCAGTGATTCAATTCTTGTAGGAATCTGCAGTTAGAGTAGTTTTTACAGTTCCACAGTAATAACAGTGGCGTGAAAGGCCTTCTGTAATTGGAGGGACCCGTAACAAAACCAGCTTATAGGCATGTCTGTGCTGCATGTTGTGATATTGTAGCACTTGTGGTGTAGAGCTGGTGTTAATGTTCAGACTATGACCTTGAAGTGTGAGATATGTGTACATTATACAAATACTGTATCCTGTACAAATCTCTTGCAAAGGACAACCCCTGATCAAACTTTAGAAGTGTTTCCGAGTATCCGATTTTTTTTACAGAGTCAATGTAAAAGGGAATAAGCTCAACATAAAACTTAATGCTGCATTCACTGGAGGGCTGTACGGTCACTGCTCTTGTCCTGCAGCTGAGCCATGTGTCTTCTCTCCTCCTCGTCTGACCCTCTCTGGACCAGAGAGCTTCTGTTTGGCATGAGAAACCTCCAGGACCTCATGGGACAGAAGCAAATTCTACTGCCCTGTCCAAAGGCCATAGAAACAGTCAACATGTCTAGAGACTGACCTCATTTGCAAAAAAACCCAAACAAAATAAAACAAAACAAGAAAGAACACATACTGTCACTTTTTTCCTGTGTTATGTAACCTTGTGAATGGAATCGTAGTCTGAATGTTTTATCTGGGGGGCTGTTTTGGGCTTGTGGTCCAAAGAGTCTTGTCTCTGGATAAGATACAAGCAAACCTAGCAGCTACAGCATTTGTTTTATTCACGCAATTTGAACACCACCTATTGTGTGCTGAACCAACAGAAATTATCTAAAATTACTTGTGATAAAAAACCTTTATTATAAAGTTAACTATGGTAAAGATTGTACAGCAGCTAGTACAGCAGCAATATGAAA
This sequence comes from Hydrocynus forskahlii, assembly GCA_037974365.1. Taxonomy (NCBI): domain Eukaryota; kingdom Metazoa; phylum Chordata; class Actinopteri; order Characiformes; family Alestidae; genus Hydrocynus; species Hydrocynus forskahlii. Next base: position 10,770,532 of record JBBPCX010000038.1, read on the forward strand.
CATTTAGAGAATATTGTATATCTGTGCAGGTTATGTGATTATATAAGACAGAGCAGACCCACTGATAACTAGTAACCCCCCCCAAAACAAGTAATGGGGTCATGGATTCATACTTTTCAGAAACAAAATGGGGCATCACAGTTATGAAGCTCACAGATGAACTATTCACAGTCACAGCTGTCGAGGCCAGAGGTTCAAGGCTATTGTCTGTTGAAGACACGGGCAAAATGGCCAATAATACTTCATGTCTTACGGACACAGAATGACATAACCTGGCTGGGTCCTGACCTCTTTATTTCGTGTGCTGTTTCAGTTAAAGGAGAATGACTGGTGGCATCTGTGACACAATGCACCGCCTATCAATTTTGCAACCATTTCCTTTTCTTCTTAATAAACATGTAATTTGCACACTGATTGATAGACATTTTTATGACTGTCATCATATCCTCTGATGTCCAATTGCAAAACCATCCCATGGTCAAGCCCTCAGTCTCAATAAAGCCCCTGGTCTGCCGGTAAATGCTTAAGTGGGAGGGGGGGAGGGGGGGGGGGGGGGGGGGGGGGAGGGGGGGG
>JBBPCX010000038.1:10771204-10782513 GCA_037974365.1 Hydrocynus forskahlii
TTTTTTAGAACTGTTTAAGTTGAAAAAACAAGCAACAAAAAAAATGAACGACAACATTTAAGGGAAATGTTGGGTGGGGGGGGTGGTATGGGGGTATGTGGGGGTGGAGTTGGAGGATTAGGGGGTTTACATTGAAGAGGACACATCACCCCCACCCTGCATATAATAACATTATTGTTATTATTATTATTATTATTATTATTATTATTGCTGTTGTTGTTGTTATTAGCCAGTAGGATGAGTCGGATAGCTGTAGGTGCAAGGTTTATGAGTCCATTGTTTTTCATACAGTATTAAAAGCTACCTTGTCTCAAAAAATCAATTTTCTGGCCTCAGGTTCAGCTCTATCACTGGACCAGAGAAAAACGGGCTCATTTGTCCATTACTTTAGGTCTATTGCAAACTGAGTGGCGGGATCATTCTTCTATCGGCTCTTTCAGTGGCTTCTTTCATTGCTGAAAAAGTCACCACATGATGCTGGGTACTGATGGATGCAAGTTCTGAGAACCTAAGGCCTTTTTTATAGACTATCTGGGCTGGTGTTCAGTAATGGTACCTTCGGGATCACAGTGGTAGACAGAAAATCTCTTTGGAGACACATGGGTTTAAGAAGACAAGGAGTAAAATGAAGAAAAAATAGACCTTCAAGGCTTCCTGCCACACTACAGATACATTCAACAATAAATTATGAGACATAAGCAGGCCAATATACAGTCAGAGTTATGCTAAAGGCTGCACCAGCCCACTCAACTGTTCTACTGTCAGACACCTTAAAAGATGCTTCTCGTGAAACCTACACTGCCTTCTAAAACTTTTATTGACTAATTATAGTAAGGTTTAAGGTCAAGTACAATCATGTATGAGCACATTTTGGATAATAATGTAGCTCCCACTTTTGATTCAGTGCAATCAGGCTGGCATGGATTCCATACATTTGCACTAAGGCCTCATATAAATCTACCTGAGAGTTGTCTGAACACATGCTTCAATAGAAGGGATAATAATGACCTAAAATATGAAGAATCTTGATTTTTTTTTTCATTTTACTGTTCAGAACTTTTCTTTGTTTTAAAGTTTCCAAACTTCTAAAAAAGTTATGTTTCGTACCCTGATCAGGCATAACATGGAAGGTCCCCTTTGTGCTATAAAAAAACAGCTCTGACCCATCAAGGCAAGACCTATGGTGTGCTGTGGTTTCTGGCATCGCCCCCCCAACCCCTCACTTGTTGCCCAATATACTGTATGCCATCCCCTTGACAGCTGCCACTGTTATTCACTTCATCTGTCATTGGTTTTAATGTTGTGGCTAATTTCCTGGATTAAAAAAAAGCAACACATTTTCAAGGTGGTCTCAAGCTTTAGGACCCCATTATTTTTGTGAGAAAAGGAATCTACTTTCTTACTTGGCTGTTAACATTTTGTCGCCATCAGTGTATTTAATTTCATGTTTTCTGTTGCTCAGAACATTTCAATTTTAACCCAAAACTGAACTCAAAAACTGGATGCACTTAGAAGCTCCTTTGCAGTTCCACAAGCTGCTCAGTACTTAAGTAGTTCTCTAACCTGATAAAACAGCAGTAAAGCGCGCAGCAGGAGTGTCTAGCCGTTTCTCTTGTCTTCCTGGTTAGGGTCCCTCAATAGACTATAAAAAGGAAAGCAGCAGTTGCAGTTGCGGCTTCTCACAGGCTGTGCTGACTGAGCTGCTTCTGCCATGAACGTGCCACTGTGCCTGGGTGCATTCATCCTACTGCAGAACTTCATGCCAGGTAATCATACCGACTTCACACTTACCTCAGCCTTAGAGTAAAGGTCAGGACTCGCACCTCTCTGTGCTACTTCTCACCACCCGGCACTAAAATAGATAACAGACTGCTGCATGGAAAAGGAGTAGAATGATTTTCCACACGTCATGGCACAGTCTCTTAATATGTTCTAGATATTGTATATTGTTTCAGTCATTACAAAAATCTTATAGCCCTGAATTGGTAACTTTATAAGAAAAAGGGAAAATGTTAGTTTCATGTATGTTAATTTAATGAGACTTTACTACAAATAGCTGTGGGTTATTTGGCATGACATTTTTGCCCAATGTAATGTAGCATTTCTAAGAGAAAAAAAATTGAAGTCTGAATATGGCACAAACCTTGTATAAGAAAATGCTGAGGCTGTTAACACTCTCGGACAGGTGGCTCTACGCGCCATGGCATTATTGGTGGGAAGGAGTCGGACCCACACAGCCACCCATACATGGTGTATCTTCTCAATTCGGATACAGGCAAATCCTGCGACGGCTTTCTGGTGAATGAGAACTTTGTGATGACTGCAGCCCACTGCCACTGCAAGTACGTTGACTCCGTAATCAGGAGGACGTTAATATTTCAGCACACCCGCAGGACACATCAGTTCAAAGCCAGCCTGGGATATCTCACCCAGTAATGCAACTGAAGCAGCATCCCAGTGATGCTGAAGGTCTCACCTCTACTTTCAGAAATAAAAAGACAATTAGTCAGGTCTACAACTTGCATTAAATGTCATGAAAAAGGTCACATAAAGACAACACTGTTGCTTGGACTGTGAATTTAAGAGCTATTATTTAAACTTTATTCTCCTCTTTCAGGGTATACCAATGATAATCAATAAAAGCACCGCTATTTATAATAACTTTAGCCAGGCAAACGCGCTGTTGCACTGATCCTGAATCAGTAGCACTTTTGATTCTGACACTTAAATGCAGGATCAGCAATAGAAACACCATGAAATGATTAGTGAGCAACCACTGAGTAGATGGTGTAAAATTCCTGTTTGAGGGGTGACACAACCATCAAGACTTTCAGTACATCACATGTAATTAAGTAAATTCAGTCCCACAGTGGTTATGTTTCCCCGACAAGGACTAAGGCTAGTCTTGGACTAGGTTTAACCCCTGTTTGGGAAACCCACCCATAAAGACAAACCATGCCAAGGGGTCGTAGGGTGACTTTTCATAGCTCTTAAACCAATTTAACTGTGATGTTTTCCAACCAGTAAATGCCTTTCTTTTAAACTTATCAGGTTTGTGACATTGAACACTTACTAACAAAGAGCATACTTGGAGAATTTATCGCGAAAAAAGGTTGGACACCTGTCAGTAAGTCAGGAGTTAGAAACATAATCAGTACTCAATATTAGAAGGGAAAAATAGGTAAAGTGGCATTTGACAGACGCCCTTATCCAGAGCGACTTACAATCGTTAGTTATGAGGTATCTTTACGTTTCTCTTAAAGTCTCCTGTTAGAATGTTTTAAGAGCTTTGGATGGATTATACAATACCATGTACTATTGTGAATAAGATCACTTGCAGAACAGTAAGAACAGGACTACTGTCCTCCAGCATAGCATAGGCCTTCATCCTGACCTGATGTGAAACCTAACCTGAAAATGCAGGTTTGATCATTTAGGCAGTATTGTCATCTGGAAAGGTGGGGCTTAAGAAGTGCATGTGAATATAGCTTAATAGGATGAATATAGCTCTGTTTTTAAATCACTGTTCATCACATAGAATAAATTAATCTTAAGTATCATCCACTTCGAAGTAGGGTGTAGGTAGTTTTGGAAATACAGTAAACCCCTGACATTCATGGGTGTTACGTTCCAAGAACACCCGTGAATGGCAAAAAAACACGAATTTGTGATGTGGTACAAAAATGCCTAAAAATGCCTGTCCACGTGCTGGTTGTTTATGTCTGGGTTCATTCCATTCACGTGTCTGATTGCCTTGGGAACCGCCGCTCCCAAACATAAACAACCAGCACCAGGACGAGGGGGCGTGGCGGACAAGGCCTGGACATCACAAAAGCAAAAAAAAAAAGTTTTTAGTTCAGCCCCAAGAAAAAATCTGCGACTTCTGAACCGAATAAACAGGGATTTACTGTACACTGAAGGTAGTATTTTTTGTCTCGAGTATAGTTATACGGTTTTATATCCTGACTGTTGGTTACCAAGGCCTTGATTTATGCTCTTGCACCCAAGCTTTATCCACACAACCAACCAACCACCAAAATGCTATGTACTCTGAGCATGACTGCACTTTTTCCCCCTCTGCACTTATTTTCTTTTATAGCATTGCTTTTGTAGGGATCCACAACACTAGTGGAGTACACACCAGTAACTCTATACACGTAAAACAATTTCAACATCCAAGCTACAACAAGACAGATTACCAAAATGACATCATGCTTTTAAAGGTAAGGGGAGTGTTGCTTTTATATACTAGAGTGTGAATGCTGACATAAAGAAAATGGGAGAAAAAAGCAAACATCTCACAAACCTTTTATTTGTGTTTCATCTAGCTCAGAAGATCAGTGGAGTTCAACGATAAAGTGAGGCCTATCGCCCTGCCTAAATCTAAAAACCAAAACTCCCCATCCAACTGCCTGGTGAAGGGTTGGGGGTGCCAGTCATACAACAAAAATGATCCATCAGAAGTCCTGCTAGAGGTCAACGTCACCATCTCTGACAACAACTACTGTAACATGCATAACGTTATCTGCACTGAGGGCGAGAAAGGGCCTGGAAAAGTTAGTGTGATCACAGTTCTCTATTTTAAAAGCTACCATTGTCAGTTATTGACAAGGACAAAACACATTAATTTTTTTTTTATCCACAGGGTGATTCTGGGGGCCCACTGGTTTGTGGAGACATCGCGCATGGGATCGTGTCCAGTTATTTTGAAAGCCCTGTGGGCTGCCATGTCTCAAAATATACGCGCATAGACCTCTATCTTGACTGGATTAAGGTGGTCATAAATGCGACTTACAAAGCAGACTGAAATCAGAAAGACCAGACGAGCTTGATTCACACAAGACATACACTGAAATGCTGTCGCATTAGTACTCAAACATCTTGTATGATATAATGCATCTTTGTCAATAAACTATGCTGTTATGGTCATTGACACGTTTGCATTTCAGATCCTTTCAGTTCCCATACGGACTCAAACGGCGTTGATTCACTGAAATACACACACAAGTCATACAGCAGCTTCGACAGTCCCGTTATATGTACACACCCTACCTAATGTAGATAAATGTAGGACACCACTGCCCCCTTGTGGTGACTTTCCAACCCTGGAGGAACACGTGCAGAAATGAGAGATGCGGGCGAAACTTTGTGCAAGCATTATGCAATATGCTGCGCTTTTATGTGTATGGTGAATATTTTTAGTATGGTGAATACTACATGCAATCCACATAACTGACTTAATTGCACCACATAAGTCCACCTACATAGTTGGCATGAATGCAGTTATTTTGAGAATCACAACCACTGTGGGACTGATTTTACTAAGCACTTGCACTTTCCATTCCATGCAGTTAGAACAGGTAGGTACATTTTAGAGGGGAAAACCGCATATCTCTAATCAGGCATAAACTTTTGATTTATGTTTCATTACATATTTCTTGTAGCTGTAAATGTGACTTGCATCCAATCTTTCACGAGGCTTCTGTGAAACAGGACTACAAATATTACACACGAAGTGATTGTGTAAAAACCCACTATACTTTGTTTTGAGGAAACCTGTATAAGGCCTTCTAATAGTGTCTATTTGCCTTTAACTGAACATTCATAGCAGATCCTATTCCACCTAGTGAAGTGTGATTGAGCTCATACTGTTATACCCATTACCTGCATGAGGAGATTAGATTAAAGTCATCACCCTATCCTTGCTTTCATGCCACTGGTCCATTTCTTGCAGACCACAAACTAGAACTATAAGAACTACAAAAAGTCTACTCTTAAGTGTGTTGTACTTGCATTTACTCTCATCATATACTGACTGCCTTCTAAATATTAGACATTCAGCTCAGTTCATGAGAATGGGGGGGAAAAAAGGACATGAGACCAAACTAAAGATAAAATCATTTATTGTCTTGGTTCACACTTTAACCGACTTTCCGTTTGACTGAACATACTCCATCTTAACCCAAAAGGCAAACACTCATGTTCCACATTCTGACAGTGTGGCCGACATAAGGAGTGTGCCACACTCATGTTTTGCCTCCTTTGGTTCTGGTGTTCTTATGGAGAGTCAATCAGCTCTGCTGGGAATTTATCCCTACCCAGATCCTGAAACACAAGCAATATTACAAAAAGTTTAGAGAAAATGTCTGCCATTATGCGCCAGTCTTACCATGTGAATCACCACTACATTCTTAACCATTATTATTCACTTAACTGTAAGCTATTTATCTGTGTGCATATAGCATAGTCGTTCTCATATTGAGTTTTTTTAGAAATGTACTTTATATAATTCTCATCTGTGCAGGCATAAGCAATTGCCTCCAAGATCAATAAAAGCTCTGATTCCGATTCATTTATAGGCTAAACTGCAAATCCTGTTGTAACTGGCAATTACATATAATGTGCTCCTAACCACCATTCTGTCTCATTGGATTTAACGGTTACTTTTCAATACACTTACAGCATTTAACAGACACTTATCCAAAGCAACTTCCATTCCCTAACCCACTAGGCCACCACCACCCACAATAGTATTTATACCTGGCATTTGTACTATATAGCAGTGTTTTCAGTTTTTCCCCTACAGATTTGTATTTGAGTTTACTTAAAACATATTTAGTATTGTTCTTGTCTGCATCTTTGTCATCATTACATAAGCAATGACCTCAGGGATGAATAGTTTTGATCCTTTCCTGATTCTCAAAACAGTCCTCAAGACTTCACTCAAGCATTACCAAAAAAGAAAGGAACAAGGAAGACATTTAGCATTGGTGTTACAGAAGAACCTCCACAAATCATGCTTACCTCTCAGATTTGATGGGAAGCTCATCCAAATGCAGTCACAACTGTAACCACTGTAGACACTGGCTACCTCCACTTATGTTTCAACCTGAAAAAATGAGAGAAATTTAATATAGAGAGCTCAAAAATTAAGAACAAAAAATTGTAGGCATGCATTGTTACACCATTAAACTAAAATATGAACAAAATTGCAAACAGGAACCATTTAGAGATGGTTTAGAACAGTGTAAAGGGCTTTAAGGCTGATTCTTCAGTACAAGCATCAGTGCCTTGAAAGGCAATGAGGCAATATGAGGACTCTCATTTGATGGAAGGAGCTTTGAGAGTTCAGATGTTCACATAATGCAGAACTTGGTAGAGCACAAGAGGTCTACAGAGAAAGTTAAAAACCCTGGAAATGAAACATTCCAAGGACACTGCATGTTCCTCATTTTAGCATGAAGCACTCATCTTTTGAAAGGGTCACAATACTGATCTCAGATGCAGTTCTTAGGAGTCTAAATTTTGAAAGGCCTTGGAAGGCAAGAACACTGGTTTCAGCATTTTTGGAGGAAATGTGGACAATACAATGAAACTGTTGGAAGGATGCGTACAGGAGAGCAAAAGTCGTTACCTCACATAACAGGCCTATCTGCACAATTGCCCTTGTCAAAAGAGCAGCTTTCATCTCAGAGGATTCTTGAGTTGGTAGGCACAACACTTCATTCTCCAAGGGCATTGTGGACTTTCCAAAATTGTTAGCGGAGGACTCTTGCAAGCAATGAAGCATTATACAACACTGGCTAGAAGTCATTAAGAAAAAAATCTACAAGTCCATTCTCTCTACCATTTCCAGAATGTTTCCATTACTTCCCACTGAACCCTATAATCTAAGTTTAACCACCAAGTAACCCAACATGATTCTACATTTAATTTAAAATGTACACACTTAATCCATCTCCTACATTCCTAATCTAATCCCAGTACGGAGCTGATATCTGGCTTTGATGGTTTAATTTTCAGACAATTTTAGCACAATAAAATCGAAGCATGTTCAGCAACTTGTTTAATGGGCTTCATGAAGCCAATTTTTGTTTACAAAAAAAGGAAAAAAAATAAAGGAAAAATATTGCAGGTGTTGGTACACAGAACAGAGCACAATTCTTTCCCAGAAGGAACAAAATCTTGACATTAAATGACTGAGCTTTAAAGTTACGTTCATAAAGAGTACTTTTTAATATTCAAGTCAAAGAGTAAAGTACCTCCGGCCACCTTGAGATCAAAACAAATCTGTATAAACTGAGGCATTGCCATTAAAGTAGTTCACTCTTTGGATACTGAACATTTACAAGTCTTTAGAAACACCAAGGATGCAAGCCACCCCGTGAGCACATCACAGCTTGGAAAGCTTCTTTTGGGAATCGGATCGGGTTCAAATTTTAGAGGCAGACAAGTCCAAGTAAGTCGCCATTGGCAGCTGTCGTTTTAAGGTTTTAAACCGCATGTTGGTCCAAAGTTTCAGGTCAATTGGTCTTAGAAGCTAACAGGCTGTGCTGAACTGGTCAGAGATTTCACACATAGTTTAAAACAGAGATACTTCTTTACAGATACAAAAGAAAGTAATCCATGTTTCCCCCCCCAAGGGATACTGTATGTATGTACAGGTAATCTAAATGGGCTTAAACATTTACAGTAATTGCCCAAGAATGACCACGGATCCCGCCTCCCAAAGAGCAGGCAAGTTTCAACACGAAAATAAAATTTTAAAAAAGGACTTCAAAATGCTATCAATATGGTTTAAGTAGGAGAGAAGTTGACACTCAAAATGAACAAAGTGAAAATCAAAGATTCTTCGAAGAGCACATCTTTTAAATACAGCCAGCGAAGGGATGGTCTTGGAATCAGGATTTTTTTTACTCGTGCGTAGCTGAGGACAAGAAGCAGGCAAGAGTAAAGGCACTGGAGCATTCGGACATCCTTTCTTAACAAGAACTGACACCACTAAACAATGTGGTATTTTCACAATTTCAAGTATCTTAGGACAAATTCATTGACATTCTCCTAGTACAGACTAAACTCACTACAGTCTATATTTATAGGAAATTAGATCTTTCCAGGGTGAAGTATCAGATAGCACTCAAGAAAATGCCAATTTCCAGGATCTTAAGGTCTCAGTACGACTGTTGCAGTCATTGGATTGGCTTGTGAACCACGACAGAACAGACTCTTCAACCACTTCCTTGCATTTTTCTTCCTACAGTTCAGGTATAACAATTGGATTCACACTATCAGATTTTTGTACATACCATAGCTGTCATAGCTGTCTCTGTAGGAGCCTCCAGAACGCTCATAGCCACCCTGGTTCCTGGAATAGGAGCAGAAGCATGTTAACACCACAATTACTACACACAAGCTACAATCCTCCGAATAATCATGAGCAGACCAGGAGAAGGAATATGACTAACCTGTTGTCTCTGTATCCTCCACCACCCGAGTAGCCTCCGCTTCTGTTGAAGTAGCCACCGCTACCCCCACTACCGTAGCTCCTTTCACTGCTGCCATAGCTCCTGTCACCACCGCCATAACCACGGTCACCCCCATAGCTTCTATCGCTACTGCCATAACCCCGGTCTCCACCTCCATAGCTCCTGTCTCCACCATATCCTCCACCACCTGAGGATCAAGGGATTAAAAGACAGTTAACCATTGAAATTGTAAACTCTTATAAAACAATGTCAAATGGGATTGACTTGATGCATACCTCTTCCTCTGCCTCCCCTGAAAAATCCTCTGCCACCACCAGAACCTCTGAAGCCACCAGACCTTCCACCAGATTTGCCAGCTTCATCGACACGAATCATTCGTCCATCAATGGACTAGACAAGGGCAAACAGTATACTGAGGATTCTGAAACATACTCATACCATTTTAAGTCATACTAGCCAGAAATGACTATTTGTTACCTTTCCATTCATTGCAACCATAGCATCCTTGGCGTCATCGGGATTTTCAAACGTAACAAATCCAAAGCCCCTGGATCTGTCTGTCTCACGATCTCTGATAACATCGACTAGAGGAAATGGAAGAAAAGAAAAAAATTTACAAGATGTCAAAAGAATTATGTAGCAGTGGAAGCCTTATCCCAAAAATGACAGAAACAAATAAATTTACCTTTGGCAATGGTTCCGTACTTGGAAAAGGCCTCCTCCAGTGACTGCTCGTTGGTATCATAGCTGAGACCACCAATAAAGAGCTTTCCTTCGTCAGACATCTGTGCATAAAAAACATTCACGTGACAAACATAAAAGGCATTTAAGTAAAAACGTTCAGATTAAATACGATTTTATTTGCAGAACGTGATGGCTCGTCTTTGAATCAAAGCACATAATGCTCCCCTCCCCCACAGCTCTTTCGACACACCTCGTGGATCAACACTACATGGACAAAAGTACTGGGACAGGCCTGTTTCTCGGGATTCGTGTAAATTAGTATATCACGAATTTTACTTTCTAATAGACCCAACATATTGTACATCGACCTATAATTAGTTAACAATGCATACTTGCAGCGTGAACAGTAGTAAGCCGTGGATGGGCTTTATTTTCAACAAGAGCAGTTTGGATCGCAGCCAGTGCAGCAGCGCCAGGCTAACATTAGCCAGTTAGCAATGGCGCAGTCTCTTTCTAAAACGGCCATGGGGCCTTTTCCTTCATTTCTGAAGACTAACTTCGACGGAGCCGATAGTCTTCACCTCGAAATAAAGATTTCTGATATCTATCAAAGTCCCATTTCCTCACATTCCCTATTTTTCCCTCGTTGACCCAGTTAGCAAAATGTAGGTCAAGGAAGCTAAACCAGATTTAGCCGGATGCTAGTCAAGCGTGCACTTCCCTCAGAACAAAGGAAAGCCAGTGTGGGCTCTTCTATTTTTCATTTTATTATGTTTATTAGCCCCAGTAATACCACACTAGGTTTAATACTACTACTAAACCGCATTCTTCGTAATTCAACAGTTAATCCTTAAAAACAGCTTTTCATTTTGATCTACAACACATTCTGTTCTACAGATTAAAACGCCCAATATAAAAAGGCAACAAGACGACAAAACATTCATCATGCAGCCAACGAGAAGATCAAAATGCAATTAAACTTACCTTTGTGTATTTTGAGGGTCTTCAGAGAGACAAGTAGTGACTGGAACTGCTGTTGCTGCAGAGACGGAATGAGGCAGAATCTAAAATGGAGTCCGGTTATAAGCTCCCGAATCTCATGAATATTAATTTAGAGCGGTGCTCCTAAAAAAGGCGCCATCTGCTATGAGGCTGCGTGCTCATGAATATTTATTTAGAGGCGGTGCTTCTAAAAATTGCGCCACCATGTGGCTGCGGGTTGCGTGTTTAAATTAAGTGCAACGGAAGGCTGCAGTAAGAGAGCAGTGTTTTACTTCAAATGTCTCCCTTGTGTTTTACCTACTTTTATATATATATATATAAAATTATATATATATATATATATGTATATATATGTAT